>OV651813.1:35648559-36248559 GCA_927349885.1 Psylliodes chrysocephalus
GTGTCTTATAATGGTTAATTAATAAGGAACTATTTAGTCTTAAGATGCTCCCAAGATCTATTTGGATTTAAAAAACTTTTTAGCAGTAATTCTACATCGATTTTAAACTTACCGAGGCAGCACACATTGGTATAATTAACGTATTTTATACGTAATTCTCGTTTATATTTGGTATTGGTTGATTCCGTTTTTTAAATGATATACGTTTTTTTATACGTCCTATGTAATTGTAAATTATTCTACGTTTAAATATAGTTAACAATATACAACTATTTTTAATTTGCGATGAACGATTTGTAGACAGTGTGCCCAAATATACGTTTAGGTTTATTTAAATTAAATTCGTATAAATGTATGTAATATTATAATATGCATTTTTCGTTAATAACTCCCGTTTAAATTTCGTCTTGGTTGATTTCTTAAACGTTTTTATACTTGACATTTTTAACGTATAAATTAAACGTGTATAGATACTAGTTATTGTATATTATACGTTTAAATATAAATTACCTCACACGTATATTTCCTGTTGACGATAAACTAGTAAACAGACGTAAATAATATGTATACATTTAGGTTTACTTATATTAAAAGCTTATTGGTATATTTGTCTATATTATAACCATATTTTTTATTATATTACCTGTAACATTTATAACAAATTCCCATACACACGGAACAATTTGATAAGGCGGATGAAACATGGAATACCCAGGCTACGATCTTGATATTGATTAAAAGCATAGGAAAGTTTATATTAATGTTTTATTTTAACTATTCCTTCAATAATTCCTTCATTTTACAACAACTGCTGTTTTATAGATAGGTACAGTGTGTAAGATGCTTACAGAAATTCTAAAACATAACCTTACTTTCTAACTTTTGTTTCTCTTATTTTTATAAGGGTTTTTTAGGCCATCTATTTATTCCAATCACATTCATTTTCCATATTTTATTCGTCAGTAGATTTTATTTCATAGAATGTCGAAAATATGCCTGACTGTGATTATAATAATTCCTTTTGCAGAAAATACGCCTGGCCTGCATCGGCAGAGTAAACGTTAGGAATTGTACCTACCATGAACATTATGAAATACCTTCTGATGAACCCAGTTGCCATTAAATTTAACCGGCCAGGCCGTGAAAAGTAACAATTAAAAAATTGTATTGTTACGGTGGTTATTTTTGGTAAGTTTCTTTTAACAGTTATATGACCTTTATAATAAAAATCTGATGTGTCCAACACATGACTTTTCTATCTAGTTATTATAGGCTTTTTCCGGTTATTTTGTACAACCTATTGCAGCATCTCTATAAATGTTTAGAGGATAAACTAAATATATACATTGTCCACATACATCTACCTCGAAACATTTTACTATAGATATTCAATGAAAACGAAAATACTGAAAAATTTAAATTTAGCACTTTTCCGTTACGGTCCATTTTAGAAAAATCATGTATAAACAAAAAGTATAGAGATCGATATCGCAAACAACTTTTAGTTCAACAATTTTCATAAAAATCAGAATTTTGCACATTTTGTCAAATTTCTCGAATACGGACCATTTCAGGAAATTTTGACATATAACAAAAATTATAGATAATAATATTAGAAGTAACTTTTATTTGAACAATTTTCTTCTCCAAACATAAATAACAGATATATTCCATAAAATATAAAAACGGCCTCCCATAAAGTACCCCCCCCCTCCCAGATGTTCCGACTTTGTCCAACATCTAATCATTTCACGTCAGGCCGAAATAAACCTTAAGTTTAAAATTTAATGTTTTTTTCTTTATCTTTACACATTTTCTCAAATATCTCGAATACGGTCCATTTTAGAGAAATTATGTATAGAATAAAAATTATAGAGAATTATATTACAAACAACTTTTATTTGAACAATTTTTATAAAAAATTATTTTTTTTTACATTTTGTCAAATTTCTCGAATACGGACCATTTTAGGAAAATTTTGTAAAGAACAAAAAGAAGTAACTTTTATTTGAAGAATTTTCTTCTCCAAACGTGGCCACCTATAAAGTACCCCTCCAGATGTTCCGACTCTGCCCAAAATCTAATCAGTTCATTAGACGCTGGAATAAAGCTTAAGTTTAAAATTTGGTGTTTTCCTGTGTATCGGTTCATGAGTTATGCGACATACACACACACACACACATCATCGCGAAAATATTCAAAACGGATTCAGGGGACCTCAAAACGTAAATCCGTCGAAAACTCGAGGTCGAAAAAAATCATGATTCCTATACTTTCCTTATATCTGTATACAGATAGGAAAGTAAAAACGGTTCTATTGTAGAAGCCATAAGGCATATCTATAGGAACGATGGTGTACCTACCAAGCGATTTGACAGCCCGAACCATAGTGACGACTTAAGATTTTTATTTTGATATATATTGTTTGTTAAAGAAAGATCCTGTTAAGTTTTCTCATTTAGAATTTTATTGTTTATTTTTTAAATAAAATATTTTTCTAGACAAAACGTGATTTCCGGCCAAACTAGAAACACGATGAATTTACGTTTCTAGCGCGGACATTTTCACGTATATTTTGGGTAGCATATCAAGGGTATTCATACGTATAACGTAGTACATACTCGTAAAAAACGTCTTTTATACCAAAGTGTATTCGTATAAATATATTACAACTATAAATCTAATATAGACGTATAGTAAACACGGTTAATTATAGGTGAATAAATTAGTAGTAATCGACGTTTACATGTGACAAATAGTATACGTATATTGGGCGGACATTTTCACGAATATATTGGGTAGTACATCAACCGTATTCATACGTAAGGTAATAACTAAAAAAAGACACGTAATTTATACCAAAGTGTGTTGCCTGGGTAGTTTTAAAAATAATGGTTTTAGGATTATACTTTAAATTATCTTCGTCTGTGCTGTTTTACAACTATAAAGTTTATTTTTAACAGACTTTTAAAAAAAGTAGGAAGTTCTCAATTCGTCGGAATATTTTTTTTGTGGAGTCAGATTTTAATGATTCTTTTTTTGTTAGAAAGAGGGTACTTCAAGGGTAGTCCCATATAAATTTGGACAAAATCTAATAATTGATCCATGAGAAAATCCTCTAACTCTTCATTTTTTATGTATGTTTAGCGATAATTCTTTACCACCTTGTCCGATTTCTATGATTCTTTTTTGTTAGTAAGTTGATACCTCAGGGATGGTCCAATGTAAATTTGGTCAAGATGTGGTGATGGCATCTGTACGATTTTGAAGTCGGTTTTTTAAAATTATAATTTATTTCTTCAATTCAATCACATGTAGTTTTTATTTTAAATAAAATATAAAATAAAATCAACCGAGTCGCTGGCTCACTCAGCTGTGTGCGAACCGGTCTCCGGTCTTGAATTCGAGGGAATAGAAAACCGGTTTTGCCTCTTTATCTGCAACGCGCAAAATTTGTATTTTTGTCTCATTCTTCCCTCAAAATTTCTACTCCCTGAGATTCAAGAATAGATACCCTGGAGGGGTGATCAAACTGGTAGAGCTCGGGACCCTTCTAGACGGTAGAATTTATGGGTAGAACATATGAGTAGAATGGATGAGAAATAGTAAAGGATTTAAATGGCTGCATAATAATGCCGTCATGCGAATTTCAGTAAAGGGAAGGCAAGCTGGAACCCAAGACTGATTGTGGGGAACCAGGCTAAAACCCAAGTCAGATTGAAGGATGCCTAAAAGAGCGAAAAAAAAATTTAAACCAGAATCACATTAGGGATCAATAAGTCGAGCGGGTGCTTTTTAAAACTGAAAAATCCTGAGGCATTATTTTTTGGTATGTTAGTAATTAGCTAATTTTGGTTTGTATTGAGAGAATTTGGAAATCTACCATTTTAAATATGGCAGTTTTTTCAAAATATCTGATAACGTTTATAGGATTCATAAAGTAGGTTTACAGCAGCCCTAAGGCTACTCCGCCGACTCAAAAGTTTCATGGTTTTCTTATATAGGATGTCCCATTAGTGCATAATTGCTCGATATTTCGATTTGTGTTATAGACACGCAAACAAGTTTCAAATAAAAGTTAAATGGATTTAAAAAAGACATTTTAAAAATATTTTTGAATATACAAAGTGTTACGTTTTTGCGTGGCCAATAAAAATGTATATTTTTTAAATAGAACACCCTGTGTTTTATTTCAATTTTGCCAAGCAATTAATTTTTTATGAAATTAGAGAATGATTCAGACCACAAATTAAATTATTATAATTTAGGTAGGTTAGCAATGATTTCAAAATTGTTTAAAATACAGACTTATAAGATACCAAGCTAACGAATAGTGGTGATAGAACTGGTTCATTTTATACAAAGTGTTTTAAAATGTCTTAAATATGGCTAATTTTAAGTTCAAATTACTCGATTTTTTCAAATACAACACTCTGTATATTATTTTAGCATAAAATTCCTTATAAATTTACCTATCCAACGTTAGCAACAGGTTGGCCAATTACTAAGAAATTTTTAATATAAAAGTTATTAAAGGAAAAGACAAATGTGTTTTCCTTATTCATGTAAAATTTACAGTATTTTGTCACTGCTGTAATAGTAAAAAAATAATTATTTGCATCTGCTATAAATTTTACTAAAATAGAGTTACGCATTTTTCTTACTAAGGCGACGATGTATATATCTAAATAATAAACATAATTTTATTCATTTATTGCAGATTTCCACGGGATCCAGAAAAACGTAAGAAATAGACACATTTTGTAAATAGAAATTCTTGGGTATATACGAAATATAGTGTATTCTTCTGTTCCAAGCACTTTCTTAAATAACACTTTGATTTAAGTTCTAAATGTTATTTTCGTCTAAAAGAAGATCCTATACAATACTAATAAAAAGTCAAAATGTCTTTGGTCTTGATTTTGAATATCCTTTTAATTTCAATGTTGTATTTTTAAGTATTATAATAATAATAATAATAATAATAAGAATAATAATGTTTACTCTTAATCAAAAAGAGTTGGAAATTGGTAGATAAATACACAATAAGTAATTATGTAGATGATTACTTTTTTACCTGTGTTATATAAATAGTATTAATAGCATCTTCTTTTAAACGAACATAACATTTAGAACTTAAATCAAAGTGTTGTTTAAGAAAGTGTTTGGAACAGCATACACTATATTTCGCAGATACCCAAAAACTAGTATTTACAAAAGGTATCCATTTTTTACGTTTTTCTGAGCCCTGTGGAAATCTGCAATAAATGAATAAAATTGTGTTTATTGTTTAGATATATAAATGCTGTATGCTAGAGTCCGATTACAATTAGAAGAACACAGCTACGTCATCATTTGGCAAAGTAATTAATTGGTTATCGCCGCCAAATGGGGGTTTAGTGGAGTGTTAATATTATAGGAATATAGGAAATATTGTTTTACACCTAACAACACTTAATTTTTGTTTATTAAAAGTTATAGGTAACATGCATTCGAAATTCGAAGTAATGGTTATGACGTAGCTGTGTTCTTCTAATTGTAATCGGACCCTAATATAGAATGTAGTTTCTAATAATTATTACTGTCACTGATAAGAAACCATTTAATTTAATTATTCTAAAAACTATAAACATTTTATTTTATACCACTCTGCACAGTGTTTATACTTACCTAAGAAATGTTAATTTTAAAATTTTCTTGTTATCCACAACTTTGTTACTTGTGCAATTCCGCTTGGCACACGACACCATTGTTCTTTTAATGTTTCTGAGACGAATAGTTTATATAAACGTATACAATTAATTAAAATAATAATAATTTGAGGAATAAAGTACAAGAATTGAGTTGGCTGAAATGCTTGAAAGAAAAAAATCCAGACAAGACGAGAAGGTAAGAGTTGATTAAAATTGTGATGGAGTGCGAAATAAATATTATTGCAGGCAGGAGATTGATCACTTAGGAAATTTCCTACCAATGAAAAATTCTCGCAGGAGGTATGCTAATGCTGATTATGATTAAGTCAGTCCATGTATGACTTGGACTGGAAAATAAAAATGATGTGGGTGAGGACATTTTGGAAGTTGGGATTGCATGAGACATGACGATAATATATTGCACATTAAGTGTTGTAAATGTTACGTACGAATGGAAACGTTACGAAGCCGCTACGTAGTTACACGCTTTACGTACAATAATTTATCTACGACCACTTACACAGGTTAATATACGTGTAAATACTTGTACAATCATATTGTGTTCGTTTTGTTTACTATGTTTTTTGTTTAGCATGCTATTTGTTAACTGTCTTAGAAAAGTTCCGAACGTCTTATGATCTACAAAAACGGATGGATATTTTGATTTTATTTGGACCTATATTTATTGATGCATATTGATACGATGGTGAATTAAGCACTTTGACCCCTACCTCAACTATAATATATATGTCCGTTAGGTCTTGTACTTATT
This sequence comes from Psylliodes chrysocephalus, assembly GCA_927349885.1. Lineage (NCBI taxonomy): Eukaryota > Metazoa > Arthropoda > Insecta > Coleoptera > Chrysomelidae > Psylliodes > Psylliodes chrysocephalus. Next base: position 35,655,025 of record OV651813.1, read on the forward strand.
TAAATTTTGGACGTAAATAGAGCCCAAGAAAGAAGGGAAAGAAAAATCGGTTACAATTTGGAAATCTGAGAATAAATACTTCTACGAAATTAAGGAATCCATTCTTACAACCCCAATGTAAAAATAAACAAACAAAAAAGACCTAGACAGAAATCGAACCTAGTTCCTCGATTTTATACCTCAATGCCTTAGCAATTTGGCTACCGAGTAAACATATTTCCATCAAGCTCTTTCAATAATTATACTTTGTCACTATGAAGCATCGGTTTGAAAGACACCACGCACTGCGTGTACTAAAATGATGTCTTCAAATTGTCAATTCGGTTATTGTAACCATTTTTCAATTTTTGTTCGGACCTTGGGATTGTGAAAACAGATTACTTAGTTTCGTAGGGGGTATTCATTTTGAGGTTTTAAAATTCTTATACTTTCGGTTTTGGATCTTAACCGATTTTCTCGCCCTTCTTCCTTACAATTACGTCTACGCGGCGTTTACCTTGGGGTTATGAGGATGGATTCATTAACTTCGTAAGAGAAATTGGAATGTTTATTTTCATATTTCCAAATATGTGTCGAGTCTACCCGACAAAATTAGTTTACCGAGCTTATCGGCACTTGCTTCACTTTTGAGCCTGGTTGAGGAGAAAAATTCAGATGTTAATTTGGTTTAAAAAAAAACATTATCTGGATTCATTAAATTACTAAAAAGTTTCTGAAGTCATTATATTTATTCATGTACACTTTTATGAACAAACTATACCAGAATATTTTATATCTATCTAGGGACACTTTCTGTCTCCCGACACAAGTGTTGAATACGCATCTGGGAAACTTCTTTATTGTTGTAGTTTTAAGTTTAAGCCGGTTAAGTACTAGTATATAATAATAAAAATCATTCTTACCTTAGCGTAGTCAATCTTCAATGTACAACATCCTGAGTAAATATCTGCACCATTTAGGGACTCTTTGGCTCTCATAGCAGATTCTGTACTGTCAAACGTATTTATAGTTAAGGAAAATTTTATAAGATATAAAAAACTAAAACTATAAACAATATTTGAGTGATATTTTTAAAAATAAACATTTAAATTACAAAATCAAAATATATTGTTTTAAAAGGATATTCAACCATTGCTTGCACACCGTTTTTCTTAAAAATAACTATTCTTAAGACTTGTCCACTGGACTGGCATATTGTGTGTATAACATCCTGAAAAGAAAGAAAAAAGAGCATTAACACAATAATTAATTAAGAGGGTTGCAATTAGTTTTTCCAATTTAGTTTTTTATTAATTAAGGATGGTAAAGAGTATAACGGTTTATTTTTAATTGTCCTAAATAAGAATATTTATTTACTTCCAATATTCTTTCCTTTATCTACAGTTAAAATTATTTTTCAGGTATTAATAAAACCATGTATGTGCGAATTTAATTCTTTACGCGATTTTGCTGTTGGGTTCGTTGTTTGATATCAAAAATTTAATTTAAGGTACTTATATTGCTACTTTGGGTCAGGGTGCCTAATTAATAATTTTGTACTACCTAGTCCGATAGAAAATTTATAGCGACCTTGTAACTGGTACTAGGAAGTGCCAAAGGTTCCAGGATGTCATAAAGTTCACTTTAATTGATGTCTGCGGTCTGTCGATGTGTAGGATCGTTTGTGATTTTTAAATCTTTGATTTTTGGAATCATCCGTAATTGGGATTTTATTTTTAAATCCTAAAATTAAATTCGCATGTAGCAGTTTGTGCTTGGGTCGATATTTTTGTAATACCTCTAATTTTTACCTATATAAAGGGATTTGTAAATGTCCACGTCATCAATTCACTGTGGCTGGTAAAAATTATATTTTCCTAAAGGCTAGAACAGCCTCTGTGTGAAACTGATATTGGAACGTTCTAGCTGATCATTGTCCGCAAATATTTATCTGCAAAGAACCCCTTATATTACGGTAAGTTAAAAGTTATATATTTTATTCATTAATAATTCTCGATAGAAACAAGTGAAAAATACTTGCCATTATTATCTTTTTATGAGATAGTATTTATTTGTTTTGTAATAAATCCTTTCTATACAACTTCTTGGTTCATAGTTAGTATTAAATTAATCTAGTATAGGATAGCAGGGTACTTATAATCATATAAAATATGTCTATATTAATTTATTTGTCTATTCTAGTTTAGTGTTAAATAAAATAATTTTTAATATGTGGGCGAATAAAAGTTTTTTTTTTTAATATTCATGTCCAAAGCTGGTGCATTTTTAGTATTAAATGATTAGCATTTTTTTATCATTATTTTTAAAATAATTTCCGATTTCCTGTGTGACTTATTTTATCTTTTTTTTTGTATGATATTTATCTTCTTTTTTGTTAATTAAGATAAAGATATACTCAAGTTTAGTTTGAATTTACTTAGTTTTAGGGAAACATGTTAGTTAATTCGGATAGTTTTATATTTTACCCTGTTCACACTTTAGGATTGGGGGTAATAATAAAGTGGGTACATAATATTTTTTTTTGGATTTATTTATCGTGCTGGTTAGCAATATTTGATGTTAATTATACGATATTTTTCTTTAGGGTTTTTATTGCTAGTAGAAATTTTGGTAATTCGGGAGACTTCTTGCTACAGTTGAAGTGTTCTCTCCTACTGATACTTCCTTGTGAGTTGGATTTCCAGCGTGTTGTCATCTATACGAGCCAATGGTACGCCGCACTTGACAAAGGGCCGTTTATCAGAAAACTCAGCCACGCAAGTGTTTCATAAATGTTAAGTGTTTTGTCCTCCTTAAGTTATAATTATTTTTTTTGTGCTTTTTACATCAGGATATATTAAAAATCATCTTCTTTCATCTTGTATGATTGACGATGAATATGTCCTTTTCAGTAAGTTCATATTTTTGGGAAGTTTCTATTGTATTATTCATTTTCCTTTATTATTATTACATTCTTGATATCCGCTACAATATAATGGGTAATTTTTTTATACCGGTAAGTTTACAACTTTGATATGCGCACGCGCCTGAGCTCAAGCGATGCTGTCTCGTATCTTGCTATTTATTACAGCATGCATTAATATCGCCTTTAGATTATTTAGAGGTTAGTGATAATAGCTACTTTTCTTATTGCTTAAATTTATTCATTACATTTATAACTTACGTTATCGCTTACATATTGCAGTTTATTGCTTAAATTTGTTGCTTATATTGTATAGCTCACATATTGCTTACAATTATTACTTAAACTTGTTGCTTATATTGTATAGCTCGCATATTGCTTACATTTATTACTTGCAGATTATTGCTTACATTTGTTGCTTACATGTATTGCATACGTTATTGCCTATATTTATTACATTTACTGCTTGTATTTATTACTTGAATTTATTGCATAGGTTATAGCTTATATTTATTGATTACACTGCTTATATATATATAACGTTGCTTGCAGGTTAGATTAATCAGTTGTATATCACATTTCTTTCTAAGCTTGTAGTTACTTATTTTGTTACTATTTATATATTTGCTTAGTGTAACTGCTACTACCGCTACTAATTTACGTATTACGTAAAGTTATATTGTCTAGATAAATTAATAGTGCTGATATATAAACTAATATTTTAGTATATTATATAAATTAATTAAGTGTATTGTGTAAATAAATTATTGAATATAAGTGTACAAATAAATTAACTGTCTTAAAATAAATAAACGTTATAATACGTATTTACAAAAAATCAAATCATAGACGTGATACATACAGGGTGACAAGGTGAAAGCTTTTAATTGTTATATCTCATGAACTAAAGATAATATCAGAAAATGCTTGAACCCGTTTCTAGGATACGAATGGGGACCTCAAATGATAATGGTCAGAGTTAATCACACCATTCTAATTTATTTCAAGTGTTCCTCATGGGTCATCTAGGACCCTTATTATTTAACTTATTTATTAATGGTATTATTTATTGGTTCTTTTACTGGTACTTTTTCCAGCTAAAGCCACTTTAACAGTGTAGCATTCATATAAATACTTTACCTTAATCTGAGAAAAATTGATTTACATATACTGACCTTTTTTATCATTGTACATTAAACATTTAATTTAAGTAATGATAATTGATCCATTTCACTTCCTTGAAATGTTTGGCAAGAGCTGTTTCATATTTAATTTAAATAACCATTTAATTACATACTTTAAATATTCGATAGCAGGTATTTGGTATTCATATATTTACAATGGTTAGATATATCACTCTGAAATAGAATCACATACAGTGAGCATCATAAGTCTTACCCCCCCCTAACTAACTCGTTACTGGGGTCTTGTTAGGAAAATCGCCGAGACAGGTCGATTTTTGATTTCTACAATGTAAATTTTTGTATGATTAGTTTACCCTTAATTTCATCCCTTACTGGAGGGTAGCAACCCTTTCTAAAAGTTTAAATGGCATGGGGTGGTGAGTGATAGCTCATTTGAAAGGGGGTTTTATTCTCTATTCAACCGTGCAAAAAATTTTGAAATTTGCTTTATTACGTGTTGATTTATTAATGTTTAAAAATAACAAAACCTCTCAAAATAGGAAAGCAACTAGACTAACAGTGACCTTCTAATGGCAAAAAGTCTTACTTTACGTCTGAACCAAAACCGACATCATGCAGGGCCGAATTTTAATTCTAGGGATGAGTGGGCTACGTTAATTTCCGTTATTCTGAAACAACAATTAGTCGAGAATTAATGAAGCAAATTTCAAATTTTTTTACACGGTTGAATAGAGAATAAAACCCTCTTTCAAATGAGCTATCACTCACCACCCCATGCCATTTAAATTTTTCGAAAGGGTTACTCCCCTCCAGTAAGGGATGAAATTAAGGGTAAACTATTCATACAAAAATGTACATTGTAGAAATCAAAAATCGACGTGTCTCGGCGATTTTCCTAACAAGACTCCAGTAACGAGTTAGATAGGGGGAGTAAGACTTATGGTGCTCACTGTATAATAAACTTTGTTTAATCATTTTAACATACGTTACCATCAGTATATGTCTCTTTAAATAAATGAATCGTTTCTCGTAGATTTCTTTTAAAATATAGAAAAAGTTTTTCGTTTCATTTTTGTTTATAATTAAATTTATTTACTTTTAAGGTTATGTCACTTGTCACTTGCTTCTTTCTGTCAATCTGAAAATGGAAAATGCCAGAATTAAGTCTTCTTCTTGCTTCTTCTTCTTCTTCTTATTGTATGGCCTTTTACTGAACAGTTATTAACTTAATATATGTACTTGTCCGTTTGTATAACTTGTTGATTTTCAACCAATCAAAAGCAGTTATTCCAATTTCGCATTTCGAATCCTTCTTAAATTTAAAGTAACGTACCTTTTTTTATAAAACTTCTGGAACTTTGTAGAATGATTTTCTGCGTATTTCTTTTCTGTTCCAAAAGCCGAGAAGGCCACATCGTTAGTAAATTAAGGCCACTGTGGTTTTGTACTCCCTAATTAAATAGGTGAGTTTTAATATTTAAATTCTTAGGTTCTTTAACGAACCCCGTTTTCTTCCGTCTGGATATTGTATATAAACTTAAGCTTTGTTCTAGCGTCCAATGAGCTGAATAGATTTTGGGCAGAGTCGGAACATCTAGGGGGGTACTTTATAGGTGGTCATTTTTATATTTTATGGAATATATCTGTTATTTACGTTTGGGGAAGAAAATTCTTCAAATAAAAGTTACTTCTAATATTATTATCTATAATTTTTGTTCTATACCAAATTTTCCTAAAATGGTCCGTATTCAAGCAATTTGACAAAATGTAAAAAAAAAATTTTATAAAAATTGTTCAAATAAAAGTTGTTTGTAATATAATTTTCTATAATTTTTATCCCATACATAATTTCTCTAAAATGGACCGTATTCGAGGTATTTGAGAAAATGTGTAAATTTCGAATTTTGAAGAAAACTCAAAAACGGATAAAGGAAAAAAAAAATTTTAAACTTAAGTTTTATTTCGGCCTGAAGTGAAATGATTAGATTTTGGACAAAGGCGGAACATTTGGGGGGGTACTTTATGGGAGGCTGTTTTTATATTTTATGGAATATATCTGTTATTTATGTTTGGAGAAGAAAATTGTTCAGATAAAAATTACTTACAATAATATTATCTATAATTTTGGTTCTATACAATTTTTTTTTAAAATGGTCGGTATTCCAGAAATTTGACAAAATGTAATAAAATTCAAATTTTTAGCAAAATTGTTTAAATAAAATTTATTTGTGATATCGATCTCTATAATTTTTGTTTTTTATATGATTTTTCTAAAATGGACCGTATTGGAAAAATTGAAGGAAAAGTGCTAAATTTAAATTTTTCAGTATTTTCGTTTTCAATGAATATCTATAGAAAAATGTTTCGAGTTAGATGTATGTGGAAAATGTATATATTTAGTTTATCCTCTAAACATTTATAGAGGTGCTGCAATAGGTTGTACAAAATAACCGGAAAAAGCCTATAATAACTAGATAGGAAAGTCATGTGTTGGACATATCGGATTTTTTTTTAATATTTTACAATTTTTTATTTTTTGAATCTGCTATTTATAAAAAAAGGAAAACATACGTAAAATCGAACTAGAAACGTTTCGTTTTAATAAATTGATTAAGTGACATAATATGTTGTTTCTTTGGTACATAAATTTTCTCTTTCAGGAAAGTTATTTATCGGAATTTATTTGAAAAGTTTATTTGAACATAGGTCAATATCAAACCTTCGTATAAGATCATTTTTTAGTAACTTTAAATTTTGCAACTTGGTGAGGTTTTAGTCTTGACTTGATATTGGACATTTTTTTATTAAAGTTGCATGACGCCCAACACTTACTTTACTCAATTATACAACCCATGAATCACCCAAGCTTTATCGCTTTATCGCACTTTATTTTATTAATTCATTTAGAATTTAAATTTAAACATCTTAAAAAGTGTGGTACACACATTGGCATGTTGGCATGTTGGCACTTTTTAAAATGTCTAAATTAAAATTTTAAATGAATTAATAAAATAAAGTGCGATACACAAATGCGAACGGCAGCTTTTCAGTCAGAGAGCTTGGGTGATTCATGGGTTGTATAATTGAGTAAAGTAAGTGTTGCCATGCAACTTTAATAAAAAAATGTCAATGCCATTTCACCATGAATTGACTAATGCCAGAACAACGAATGCAAATTGTGCAAATTTATTTCGCAAAAATTGCAATGTGATGCGTCCAAAATTTTGTTCAGCGATGAGGCTACATTAACAAGAAAAAGTGCCGCATTTACAGCAAAGAAAATTCACAAGACACTATTGAGATGCCGGCGCCGCTGTATCCACAAAAAGTGACCGGTGTTTTTTGTGGGCTGGTCAATATTATTTCAAAAACAACGCCAGCCAGAACATTAGTCAATATAGAGCACTATAGATCCATGATTACACAAGTGTAAATTAAAAATTTAAAAAAACCGACTTCAAAAACGTGCAGATGCCATCACCACATCTTAAACAAATTTATATGGGATCACCCCTGAGGTACCCCCTTACTAACAAAAAAAGAATCATATAAATCGGAAAAAGTGGTAAAGCATTACCGCTAAACATACATAAAAAATGAAGAGTTTGAGGATTTTCTCATGGATACAATTATCAGATTTTGACAAAATTTATATGGGACCACCCTTAAATTAGCCCCTTTCTAACAAAAAAAGAATTATTGAAATCGGACACCGTGTTAAAGAATAATCGCTGAACATACATAAAAAAAAAAAAAAAAAAATATCGCGACGAATTGATAACCTCCTCCTTTTTTGAAGTCGGTTAAAAATTATTGCGGCGTAGTGTTCCCGATCCGTCCCTGCTCTTAACACCGAAGCAATCTTCAATAACCAGATGTTCGGCATACACCAACACTATTTATATATTTTTGTATCCAAAAAAATCAGGTATACAATAGATAACTAATTACATTGTTTGTTAGGAACTACATTAAAGTATTTACCCGATAATATATCGGTATGTGCCAACAAAATGACTCGAAATCTAATAAATTAAATCCGGTCCCGTGTCCTATAATATTTTCACATCTAAGCAGCTGTTTGAGAGACTTCCTTGACAAATAGTGTTGAAAATTTTAGAGGAACGATAGTATCTTAAACAAAAATAAATCATTCGGCCGAGCGGTCTTTGTTCGCGGAAAAAAATGACATGCTGATACAAAATATATAGCACGCTTGTTTTACTTGGATAACATTATTTTTTTAAAGGAATGTAATAATGTTCCGAGTGTTAGTAAAAATTCACGTGCCGAAGTTATAAATAAAATCATCGGACAGTGAAATTTCATGATTAGCGAAACAAAAATAAGAGATTACCATTACTTCGGTTTTCATAGGACAAAAACTTGACGTGTGTAAAGATAGCATCTCATATTTTAAGCAGATTTCTTATGGCATCCGAAATAGTTACTGATACTTTTTATTAATAGTTCTGTTGAATTTAGTACCAAAAACTGCAATTTAAAAAATGAGATGCTAACGGCCGGAAGTTAGCATCCCAATATAATAAAATAAATAAAATAAAAAAGCCGAAGGTAAATCGATAGTTTACGAATAGTTCTAGAGTTCTTGTTAGTTTGTATAGCTAAATTATTTCATTTATAGCTCTGGCTCTCTTAAAATAATTATAAATATTTAATATTCAATATTTCTATTTTAATATGGCGTCCTTGAGACAACCAATCATAGAGCTAGTTCCAGACAACTGCCTGCAGAAAAACCAATTGTTTTGTTTGGTTCACAATTTACGGCAAAGTGCCCGGCGATGTGCGTGGCTAGGTGCATTACTCCGGTATGTTTCTGTTTGTGTGCTCTACTGATTTTTAATTCTATAGGCACTTTACAGTTCACAATTTTCGATGCTTGTAAGCAAATTTGCGGAAATTCGTATTGCACTAACATTATATTCGATCAGACGTTGCAATTTTTCTTGCAATTGGAGAAAATATCGTCGAACTGAAACTGTATTGTCGCAAGTTGTATTGCATCAGTTTAAAATTTCTCAGATTATAGATTTTTTGCATTAGACATGTTTTGTGTTACGTTACGTAACCTTACTCACTGGAATATAAAAGAATTATTAATAATATGGTTTCATTTAATAATTAAATTATATATTTCCCGTATATAATTTGCTTTGTATATTGGTGAACCTGTCCTTAACTAAGTTAATGTATCGGTGACTTAAATTGGCGAACTTTATGCAATAAATTAGATATTCCATCATTCTATGAAAAAAGAAAAAAAAACAATATGGGTAGGCATTTTTTTAATTTTTACACCCTTCGAACCCCTGTGCTATTACCCTAATCCGTCTGCAGCCTGTGGCTTTTTGTACCGCCATATGAAGCTCCTACTACTTTCCCATTCACCAATTAACTCCATCATTCACTGTCATTCATTACACGTCAACGATGGTTAAACGCTAGTCGGCTAAGTCACATGGTGCAAGGTTCCAGTGATCACCCATCCACGACGTAACAGGAGAGATCACTGCTTAACTGTTGCGAGAATGTGGATGCACATAGGTACATACAATTTGTTTAAATCGTTATCGAAACATTTTTTCTTTATTAACATCTTAAAAAACAACGATTTTGTATTTTGCCTTAGCCATTTGAGTTTTTTATCAATTTTTTTACCCTTTTCAAAGGAACTAGCTCGTTCTATCCATCCACCAAGCTGTCCTTCCACACATTGGCTATACCACATGCAATCACACCAAGAAGGTTTTTACTTTGTTATACATCGCATCCTAATTTGTCAATAGTGGGATAAAGTTTGCGCACTGCTGACACACCTGCAAACGATCTTAATGGCTACTATTAAAGCTCAGTAGCGTATACTACTTTCGCCTAAAATAAATTTTCTAGGATTTTTAAAACGGTCACGGTCAGATGAATCACAAAATTTTAAGAAAATTACCTAAAATTTTAATCCTTAATAACGGTCAAATCGAGTCCGACCTCGTTTCTAAGATTGTTTTATCAAAAGTGGCTATCATTTGTTGGTATTATAGGAAATACCAGAGTACCTACACAATGGATCAAACGCAAATATGTAAATAGGTTTTTAAATACTACAGAATTTGTTAAAATTTATTTGTTATCTATGAGCTAAAATGTATTCTGTTAAAAAAAATTATTGGGTGAAAAAAAAAATGGTGATTTTGCACTTGATATTTTTAATATTTTAACAAAATGTGAGGGTGAAGTAGAAGTGGTGAAAGTCATCAGCATACAAATATTACAAATAAGACAACGAGGATTTTTAAAAAATATGTTATAGGTCAATAAATACTGAATTTATACTAACCTCTATACCTTGTTGCTATAACTACTATCAAACAAAATAAATATAAACAAATTAACAGAGTTCTAAAAAATTGTCATCAAAATAATCACTATCACTAGAACTATTACTGCTGTCTTCATTAACATTAATAACTATAGGAATTACAACGTCATCCATTATAATTTCGCGATCTAAATATTTATCTTCGACATATGCACATCTTTTTTTCTAATTTAAATTCAATTTAAACTAACATTTGTACATGTGCTAATTTAAAATGAATATTCTTTATAGCTACATTATTTTTTACTACAGCCCAGATCATTTCTACTGGATTTAAGTCTGGGTGGTATAGTGGTAATCTCAAAACAGTATGACCGTGTTCGGAGAATAATCTATCAAATTTGTATTGCTTGAATCTATTTTTATGCTGTTTTATTAATGTTTACAACTGTGGTCGTAATAAGGAAGGTTGAAATTCAATATTGTTGGACGTCAACCAGTTGATCATTTCAGCTTTTCTTGAATTTGAATTCGGAGCAGGAGTTTCTATAACATTGTGATACGGTGCATTATCCACAACTACAATAGCATTTGGTGGTAAATTTGGTATTAACACTTCTCTTAGCCACTTTTCATAATTTTTCTTGATTTATATCATTATGATAATCACCATATTTGGCCCCAGACACAAACATTAATAAAGCCCATGTTACCACCATCATAAACTATAATAACTTTCCTTTTGAAATGGTGGAAAACAAACCTTTTGCATTATTATCACTCCAATTATGTGATGATGTATGGCTACTATAGTTTCATCAATATATACAATGGTTCTTAATGATGTGTAGTTCCCTTTCCACTCAATTTCCTTTTTTAATTTTTCACTAAGAGACGCACATACCTTCTGTTTCGTGAAATCTATGAACTATATCTCTGATTGTTCCAATATTGTAGGATGGAATATCTGTTATACTTGATGTTCTTTTGCGCTTTTGTGGACTTTTAAACAATTGTTTAGATATGGTCAACGTAGACTTTTCACCTTTTGATATCTGGTCACCTTCTATAATTATTCGTTCAATTGTTTTTACCGAGTATCCTGTAGCTTCGGCAACTTGTTCTTTAATTTCAGTGAGAGTTTTGGGATCATCATTCACAAAACATTGTCTATACGTTTCTCTATCATCGTTGGTTTTTTTTCAAAACTATTTGTTGCCGAGGAACATTTTTTTTTTTCATAAAATATTCGAATAGATGAAATCTTCCTAAATGTTTCGGTATTTTAACACAAGTAAGTCATTACTCAAAAGAAAACACTACAAACAAATAAAAATAAAATATAACTCAAAATCTGCACGTTACACAAACAAACACACATTCAAGAAAATATTATCATCTACTGATCGCCCCCGACAACACGGCTATTGTTTGCATCTCTCTTTAACAGGTACAGTAGGCGTTGACAATTGAAATTCGAGATTAACGCGCATCCCCTCTTCAGACAAATTAGGTTGCGATGCCGGTACATATTAAGTATCCTCAATGTGTGTTAATTGTGTTGTTTCATTTACCATTATTTAAGTTTTTCAAAAACCATGACCTGGATAATGAGCAAATATTGGAATGCTTACAGCTCAAGCATGAACATTCTTAATATTAGCTCAGTAACTTGTGAACTGACAATGTGACAAGTGTGTATCCAATATGTGGATGCCCAATTGTGGTGTGCCGCCAATGTTGAAGAATAAATATTGGCTCACATGGCCAGGCCAATGTGTGTTCCAACATTGGCTGTTCTTTATCGTATACGAACGCAAATGTGTGCCAGCGCCTTCTCAAGCGACAACTTTGTCATGCACAGTCCACACGTTTTCCAACATATCCTTGCCATATAGTAGGACAACGTGTGGAGCCGACGTTTTGCGTTAACTGCAGTTGTTTTGTTTGAAGACATTTGATATCAAGTACTAGAAGTAATAAGGTTAAAAAGGTAACATAAAAAGAAAATACATTGTACTAGACTGATTTATGTTTCATTGTATTTCGACATTCTGCAATCATATCTAACGGGAAGAATGTTTAGAGTAAAGAAAGGCGAGGCATACTTCGAAATGAAAGAAATTAAAGTAGGTGTCCAACAAGGCAGTGTGCTAGGACCGGTTCTTTACTTATTATACACCAGAGATATCCCGCAACAACAATGTGTTAAAATAGCAACATTTGCGAATAACTGCAATATTGGCAGTTGGCGGAACTAATACAGATACCTCAGAAAAACTTTAGGAAACCTGCAACAGAATCAATCGATGGACAAAAAAAGTGGAAAATAAAATTAAATCAAACTAAATCAGTGCATGTTGATTTTACTCTTCGACCAAATGAACAAAAACAAATAAGAATAGACAATGACGTTATTCCGCATCACGATTCGGCCAAATACCTAGGGATGAACCTAGATGTACCTAAGACTTAAATGGAAAGAGCACATAAAAAAAAGCGTAAAGAACTTGAACTTAAATTCAAAAAAAAATGTATTGGCTCCTAGGAAGAAAATCCAAATTTTCAGCGCACAACAAACTGCTGATTTATAAACCCTATAACCAATCTGGATTTATGGCATACAGCTATGGGGATGTGCCAGCAAGAGTAATATTAACATGATACAAGTTTTCCAAAATAAAGTCATAAGATGCATTGTTGATGCACCTTGGTTCTATCAAAACGATTATCTTCTTAGAGACCTGAAGATGCCAACAATCGAAGAAGAAATAAAGAGGATTGCTGCGAAACATGAATCGCTGAAATTACTGGACAACTCTACACTTGACAGAAGGCTCGAAAGGAAGAAGCCATTTGAGCTAGTGCAGTGAACGTTAATGTTAGTGCTAGTGCAAAACAGTGTAATAAATCGTCACGCCAACTTGTGATGCTTTCCTACAGAAACAATTAAGACAGCCCAACGGGGACTTCTTAGATAAGTAATTAGTTTATAAGATTTTTAGATTAAAATTGTTGGTTAGTCAATAATGACTAGTAACAATACTCTAACAAAAAAAAATTGTATTTCCAACATACCAGTGACTTGAATGGTTGTAAATTGTGGCAGCATAGGCACTTGTCTATTTTTGCTGTTCCAACAAATATTGTTGTTTATTGTAAATAATTTTCAAACAAGTTCTTCTAAGTGACAATTATATACGACTCTCTAACCTGCAATTTCGTATTGAATGATAACTTGTCCTCCAATAATTTGCCTTAAATGTCGAAAAGTAAATAAACCAGACCAAAACTTTTTTTGTCGGGAAAAGCGGGACTTTTTTTAACATTACTTTCCCGTCGAAATGGACCAGTTCTGTGGCCACCGAGGTCACCAGACTTAAATCCTCGTGACATAAATCTCTTGTAATTCTTTTGTTTTTTTTTCTTGTTAGTTTTTTTTTTTTTGAAAAGTTGTTTATTTTAATGACTGCTATAAACAGTTAAAAAAGAAGTATCAACTTTGGAATAGTTAAAAATTTACTTCAGTTTAAATAAAAGATAAAATAAAATTTTTACCTAACATCAAAATGTTCACCATTTTTCTTAACTCATATTTGAATCATCATTGCTTTTTTGGTACCGTGGAACTACTTTACTGTCATTGATTAGCAAGTTTGGCAAGTTTTGTGTTTCCCACAGTCTAGACACTATTTGAAAGCCGGACGAAAACTTAAATATTCTGGACTATGATTCATTAAAATGTGGCTACCGATACGCACTTTCGACTTTTCCAGCTCACATACTATAATATTTCAGCCAAGAAAAATCTTCTCACGTGACGTAGTTTGAAAGAATGCCAATAACATCGATTTGGTCCAGTAGCTTTGTACTAATTATATGCTGTGCGAGGAGAATAACCCAAGAATTTTAAGATATATGTGTACCTATGCACACATCGGCTATACATAACACCATAGTGATGAGAAATTCATTGAAAGCGCACGCATAATTGTCTAATAATAGATCGGGATTGAATGGTGGATGATTGATTCGAATCTAGCGAGTATACGAATATGTATCAACTTCCGTTTGATTATTTTTAGAATAGTTTGTATAAGCTTATAAAAAGCGTGTTTGTAATAAGAATCTATTTCACAATGAATTAGTTACTTCCGCTTTTGGAACTAGTTCATTTTAGCGTTTGAACTAGCTCTTTTAGATTAGGCAATTAACTAATTCTTCTAACTTATGTTGTAGCCTTTCAGAATTAAATCCAGACAAAAAATTTTTCAATTGGTTTCCACATAACTAATCCGTAGTCGCCCTAATATGTTTTTAGGACTTCTAGGGTTCCATATTGTGTCACACATATGCCAACCTTACTTTCAGTGGCAACCTTAGTGAATGGCAAAGGTTAAACTCACACCGTCTATAACCTGACAACCTCGGTTGCCAGGCGTTGATATTATTTACACATATACATGCACTGTGTCTACGTAAGTTGACTACATATAGACACCTTTTTAACTATTAGTTTAATAAAAAAAAATGTACATGGTCTAAAACCTAAAATGCAACCATCAGATATCAAATTATGAGGTATACGAGGTTGTCAAAAAAAGTGATTTTTGGTCAAGAGTAAAGTACCTTCAATTTTGACAAACCTCGTATTCGACTCATAAAATTTGATATCTGATGGTTGTATTTTAGGTTTTAAACCATGCACAATTTTTTATGAAGAATACATTCTTTTATTATTCATTTTAGGAAAAAGAGTTATTCTTCATGACTTAAAACCTAAAAATCGATCATCTGATAGCAAATTTTATCAATCGTATACGAAGTTTGTCAAAAATAAAGGTACTTTACTCTTACGCAAAATTTATATTTTTTGACGCATCTCGTATACGGCTCAAAAAATGTAATATCTAATGGTTGAATTGTAGGTTTTGCACAATTTTTACTTTCCTATCTGTATATAAGGAAAGTATAGGAATCATGATTTTTTTCGACCTTGAGTTTTCGACGGATTTTTACGTTTTGAGGTCTCCTGAATCCGTTTTGACTATTTTCGCGATGATGTCTGTGTGTGTGTCGCATAACTCCTGAACCGATACACAGAAAAACACCAAATTTTAAACTTAGGCTTTGTTCCAGCGTCCAATGAGCTGATTAGATTATGGGCAGAGTCGGAACATCTAGGGGGGGGGGGGTACTTTATAGGTGGTCATTTTTATATTTTATGGAATATATCTGTTATTTACGTTTGGGAAAGAAAATTCTTCAAATAAGTTACTTCTTATATTGTTATTTAAAATTTTTGTTCTATACAAAATTTTCCTAAAATGGCCCGTATTCGAGAAATTTAACAAAATGTAAAAAAATATTTTTTTATAAAAATTGTTCAAACAAAAGTTATTTGTAATATAATTGTCTATAATTTTTATCCTATACATAATTTCTCTAAAATGGACCGTATTCGAGATATTTGAGAAAATGTGTAAATTTCGAAATTTGAAGAAAACTCAAAAACGGATAAAGAAAAAACATTAAATTTTAAACTTAAGTTTTATTTCGGCCTGACGTGAAATGATAAGATTTTGGACAAAGTCGGAACATCTGGGGGGTACTTTATGGGAGGCCGTTTTTATATTTTATGGAATATATCTGTTATTTATGTTTGGAGAAAAAATAGTTCAAATAAAAGTACTTCTAATATTATTATCTATAATTTTTGCTTTATGTCAAAATTTCCTCAAATGGTCCGTATTCGAGAAATTTGACAAAATGTGCAAAATTCTGATTTTTATGAAAATTTTTGTAATAAAAGTTGTTTGCGATATCGATCTCTATAATTTTTATTTATACATGATTTTTCTAAAATAGACCGTATTGGAAAAATTGTATGAAAAGTGCTAAATTTAAATTTTTCAGTATTTTCGTTTTCAATAAATATCTATAGAAAAATGTTTCGAGGTAGATGTATGTGGAAAATGTATATATTTAGTTTATCCTCTAAACATTTATGGAGGTGCTGCAATAGGTTGTACAAAATAACCGGAAAAAAGCCTGTAATAACTAGATAGGAAAGTCATGTGTTGGACACATCAGATTTTTTATGAAGAAAACATTTTTTTGATAAAACTAATAATTAAAAAGTTGTCAATACGTAGACACACTGTATATTGTCATTATAAAATTTAATTTGTCGCCATTTTTTTATACACCATCAATTTTTTCTACTATTATTTTTACACCCTAATTCGTTTGTACAGCGCGGCGGCAATGCAGTTTGTGGTTTATTGTACCACCATTTGAAGGTCCTATTAATTTCCCATTCACCAATTCACTCATCACCATCCCCGTCATCAATGGTTAAACGCTAGTCGGTTAAGTCTCAGCCGTCAAGCATCCACGACGTGACCGAAGAGATTACTGCTTAACTGTTGCGAGAACGTGTATGCACACTAAACTCGGGGCTAGCCCCTTTGACCAAAGTACCAATATCGCTTACACAATTTAAAGAAAAAAAAACGCTGATAAAATTAGTAAACAACATAATAAAGAAATTGTTAAAATCATACACGTATTTTTGTTATTAATTTATGGCCTATAATCCGTAAGAAAATAAATCAATTTTTTTTTAAACAAATTTTGGAAACATCAATACAAGTAAAATTAAAATATGTACAGGTTTGTTTTGGTTCTCGTTCAAGAATTGTTCCAGAACCATGCTGCAAGAACCATTACGTAATAGTCCTTAATTCTGAACAGTTCTGTACCAATTTCATTTGTACTCAAAACCAGAACACCGCCAGAACAGTTAAAAGTAAAAAAGTAATTATAAATAAAAAAGAAGAAATAATAGGGTCAATGTCTAAGAAAAAAAGAGGCTATGTAATATTGTAAAACGTAGATAAATGAAATAACTTATTATTAAAAAAAAAACTTATAACACAACAACTAATCAACTGCCCCATTCTCATTCGTCTTTCGAAAATTCTTTGTAAAAATGCCAACACAAAACATGGCCAGAGATCCCAAAAACAAAACTATTTGTAAAAAGCGCCAGGCGCCAACATATCAATGCTGATACAGTTCTTGCTTTGAACCAAAACCGAAGTTACTGTTCGATAATGGTTAAGGAATATTTCCCAACAAAAACCAAAACACAGAATGTGCAGGTTCGAACAAGTAAAGTTGAAACCAAAACGGACGATATCTACTGCGCTGGCTCCAAAGGTTCTGGAACGGTCACGAAAGCGAACTAAAACACCTTTTCGATGGATAAAGGATTAGGTAAAACTGAACGTGGGGATAAACACCGGGGACGCAAGTGTGTCAAAATATTTCAAGACCCGGGACGTAAGTGGAATACATTAATTTGACCGCAGGACGCACGTAACTGCTGGCAAAAGTGATAAATACATTCATAATACATTTTTTAAAGATTAACAGTCAGTTACAAAAACTTTTATTAAAAATTCCGAGCTCGATAAACTCTGACAGATCTTTAGACTGTGGGTAATTTCATGTGCATGTCATTCAGACAGATCACATTCTCAAGGTTATCGGGCTCATATAACAATGATGTTTATATTTTACTAATACATTTTTTATTATAACATTTGTATTAACATAAATAACTTCTTAAGTAAAACAAACATGAGGGTAACCCATAAAAAGGTTGCGCACGGGACTTAGCTCTTGTTCATTTTTATCTAACATGTGAAGTAGTAGTAACAAAGAAATACAAGTTTAAACAAATGGAATAAAAATGCATTATATACACAAAAATAGAAAAAATATATAAAATACCGTAAAATACACAAAATAGAATTAAAAAAAAAACAAAATATAAAAGTAAAATGGCAAAAAACCAATAAACAAAAATAGAAAATGCATTAACATGAAAAATACAAATTTCGTTTTGAATGAAAGGTGTATTAGTTGAGTTATAATGTTATTTATTTATTAATTAATTCCCTACGTAATATTATATAACTGCCAGTGTCTAGTAAAAACTTTTAAATGGTGATTTTTTTACGAATGGGGTAGAGTTTTATATTTTGTTATTTAATTAATTATTAATTATCTAATAATATGTCTCTCACTATCTAGTAAAGAAATTTTAAATGAATTCTTTATGAATTTTAGAGTGTTACTTTTTTTATATATGTTTTATAGATATCGGGCAGCAAATTAAATATTCTTGGCGCTAAGAATGTAAAGTTTCTTTGTCGTAGTGTTTTTTTTTTGACACTATGGTTTTAACCAGTTGCAATGTTTTCTGGCGCATATTGTAAGTGTGATCGATATCCTCTAACATTTTATTAGGATTTTTATACACATAGATTATAATTGCATGGCCAAATAATTGTCGAAGATCTAATATACGTGCCTCTTGGAAAAGTGAGTCGGTTGGAAATATTACACATTTCCTTTAAGATTAGTTTTAAAATACGTTTTTGGATTACTTCTAAAGGCTTTAGGTGAACTTGATATATTCCGCCCCACGCCAATATGCCGTATTGCAACATGGATTCAACAAGTGAGTAATAAATTATTTTTAGGTGATGTAAATTTAAAGTAAAACTTAAATATTTAAATTTAAATAACAGGTACCTTAATGTTTTAGTGACATTTTGAATATGTTTTTCCCACTTCAGATTACCATATAGTTTGATGAACGTTCTTTAAGTCGTAACTACCGTAGTAGAAACTCACCTGTAAATATTTTAACATAAAGGCCATCCTTGACAGTTAAAATCATGTACCAATATCGCTAAATAATTAAAAAGAAATTCATGTGACCAATAGCATTTTTAAAATAAACATTAGTAACTTAGATTTCTGAATAAAATTAACCGGTGTGAACTTAGCAGCCAATTTCTAGCAGCCAAAATTCCGAATATTACCGAATGATCAGTAGCGTCGTTTAAATAGAGGTAATTAATTATTAGGTGAGAAATAGAACAAAAACAATTTAAATTTTTACCGAAATTTGATAATAGGATGTTCTTTTAATTGTCACAACAATATTAATTTAAATTAAAAGGACAATAGAATACTTTAAAAATATTATTATTATTTTACCCGACAAGGTAATAAGTCATATCAAAAGGTATTTTACAATATTTATAATGGTAGTATTAACTCAAACCAAAAATATGATAGATATAATAACAAATTCCCACAAGGGTAAACTACCCCGTAATAATAAAATATTTATTTTGTTAGAGAAACAAATAACTTATCACTTTAAACTGTGTTTTAAAATATTTTTATTAATTAAAATACGTTATAATAAAAATAGGAATTACTGTAGCCCCTCCCAACAAGGGTAAAATGCCCTTAGGATAATAAAAAAATTAGTTGACCAAAGAAGGAAATAAAGTATCAATTTCAAATGTGACCTAAAAAACTTCTATTAGGGTTATATACTTACAGTTGAAATATGAATTACTAGCGACCCTCCCTACAGGGGTAAAATGCCCTTGAGATAATAAAATAATTAGTTTTCCAAAGAAGAAAATAAGTTATCAATTTTAAATGTAATTTAAAAAACTTCTATTAGTGTTATATACTTACAGTAAAAATATGAATTACTAGCGACCCCTCCCAACAGGGGTAAAATGCCCTTAAGATAATAAAATAATTAGTTTTCCAAAGAAGAAATAAATTATCAATTTTAAATGTGATCTAAAAAGCTTCTATTAGTGTTATATACTTACAGTAAAAATATGAATTACTAGCGACCCTCCCTACAGGGGTAAAATGCCCTTAGGATAATAAAATAATTAGTTTTTCAAAGAAGAAAATAAGTTATCAATTTTAAATGCAATTTAAAAAACTTCTATTAGTGTTATATACTTACAGTAAAAATATGAATTACTAGCGACCCTCCCAACAGGGGTAAAATGCCCTTAGGATCATAAAATAATTAGTTTTCTAAAGAAGAAAATAAGTTATCAATTTTAAATGTAATTTAAAAAACTTCTATTAGTGTTATATACTTACAGTAAAAATATGAATTACTATCGACCCTCCCAACAGGGGTAAAATGCCCTTAGGATAATAAAATAATTAGTTTTTCAAAGAAGAAAATAAATTATCAATTTTAAATGTAATCTAAAAAACTTCTATTAGTGTTATATACTTACAGTAAAAATATGAATTACTAGCGACCCTCCCAACAGGAGTAAAATGCCCTTAGGATAATAAAATAATTAGTTTTCCAAAGAAGAAAATAAGTTATCAATTTTAAATGTAATTTAAAAAACTTCTATTAGTGTTATATACTTACAGTAAAAATATGAATTACTAGCGACCCTCCCTACAGGGGTAAAATGCCCTTAGGATAATAAAATAATTAGTTTTCCAAAGAAGAAAATAAATTATCAATTTTAAATGTAATCTAAAAAACTTCTATTAGTGTTATATACTTACAGTAAAAATATGAATTACTAGCGACCCTCCCAACAGGGGTAAAATGCCCTTAGGATAATAAAATAAATAGTTTTCCAAAGAAGAAAATAAGTTATCAATTTTAAATGTAATTTAAAAAACTTCTATTAGTGTTATATACTTACAGTAAAAATATGAATTACTAGCGACCCTCCCAACAGGGGTAAAATGCCCTTAGGATAATAAAATAATTAGTTTTCCAAAGAAGAAAATTAGTTATCAATTTTAAATGTTATCTAAAAAACTTCTATTAGTGTTATATACTTAAAGTAAAAATATGAATTACTAGCGACCCTCTCAACAGGGGTAAAATGCCCTTAGGATAATAAAATAATTAGTTTTCCAAAGAAGAAATAAATTATCAATTTTAAATGTGATCTAAAAAGCTTCTATTAGTGTTATATACTTACAGTAAAAATATGAATTACTAGCGACCCTCCCTACAGGGGTCAAATGCCCTTAGGATAATAAAATAAATAATTAGTGTTTCAAAGAAGAAAATAAATTATCAATTTTAAATGTAATTTAAAAAACTTCTATTAGTGTTATATACTTACAGTAAAAATATGAATTACTAGCGACCCTCCCTACAGGGGTAAAATGCCCTTAGGATCATAAAATAATTAGTTTTCCAAAGAAGAAAATAAGTTATCAATTTTAAATGTAATTTAAAAAACTTCTATTAGTGTTATATACTTACAGTAAAAATATGAATTACTAGCGACCCTCCCAACAGGGGTAAAATGCCCTTAGGATAATAAAATAATTAGTTTTCCAAAGAAGAAAATTAGTTATCAATTTTAAATGTTATCTAAAAAACTTCTATTAGTGTTATATACTTAAAGTAAAAATATGAATTACTAGCGACCCTCTCAACAGGGGTAAAATGCCCTTAGGATAATAAAATAATTAGTTTTTCAAAGAAGAAATAAATTATCAATTTTAAATGTGATCTAAAAAGCTTCTATTAGTGTTATATACTTACAGTAAAAATATGAATTACTAGCGACCCTCCCTACAGGGGTAAAATGCCCTTAGGATAATAAAATAATTAGTGTTTCAAAGAAGAAAATAAATTATCAATTTTAAATGTAATTTAAAAAACTTCTGTTAGTGTTATATACTTACAGTAAAAATATGAATTACTAGCGACCCTCCCAACAGGGGTAAAATGCCCTTAGGATAATAAAATAATTAGTTTTCCAAAGAAGAAAATAAATTATCAATTTTAAATGTAATTTAAAAAACTTCTATTAGTGTTATATACTTACAGTAAAAATATGAATTACTAGCGACCCTCCCAACAGGGGTAAAATGCCCTTAGAAGTTTTTTAGATCACATTTAAAATTGATAATTTATTTTCTTCTTTGGAAAGCTAATTATTTTATTATCCTAAGGGCATTTTACCCCTATTGGGAGGGTCGCTAGTAATTCATATTTTTACTGTAAGTATATAACACTGATAGAAGTTTTTAAGATCACATTTAAAATTGATACTTTATTTCCTTCTTTGGTCAACTAATTTTTTTATTATCCTAAGGGCATTTTACCCCTGTTGGGAGGGGCTACAGTAATTCATATTTTTATTATAATGTATTTTAACTAATAAAAACACAGTTTAAAGTGATAACTTATTTGTTTCTCTGACAAAATAAATATTTTATTATTACGGGGTAGTTTACCCTTGTGGGAATTTTTTATTATATCTATCATATTTTTTGTTTGAGTTAATACTACCATTATAAATATTGTAAAATACCTTTTGATGTGACTTATTACCTTGTCGGGTAAAATAATAATATTTTTAAAGTATTCTATTGTCCTTTTAATTTTAATTAATATTGATGTGACAATTAAAAGAACATCCTATTATCAAATTTCGGTAAACATTTAAATTGTTTTTGTCCTATTTCTCACCTAATAATTAATTACCTCTATTTAAACGACGCTACTGATCATTCGGTAATATTCGGAATTTTGGCTGCTAGAAATTGGCTGCTAAGTTCACACCGGTATAAAATTAAAGCCAACATTCTAAGAATTCGGGCGTGAAAAAATTAGAACAGGAAATCGTCAGTTAAAAAGTAAATATTCATATGCAATACATTTTCCGCTGTCAAAACGAGTAATTTTTAAATTTTCTTACTAACCCGTCTCCATTTTTTTATAATCAATCAGATGGTATCGGCCAAACGCGACGTTTCAGATTTTAAGAGCATCTTACTCATTTTTATTCGAATAACCTCTCATTAACAAAGGTCAACGTCGTGTAAGTTATTTTTAGAAATAACAACGATACACATCTTGTACTTTAGAACGAAAGTATTCGGGTCACAATCATAATTGTCTTTATTAGAATTCGGAAGGTGGATATTTTGATATTTTATTGTTCGATGTCGTAACTTTGATCTATTATGAGGTTGGAATTCTTGTTTTTAAATCCGTCAAAGAAATACTTTCTATTCGTTAATATGTTAATCAGTGATGAGTACGAGGGCCATAATGAAATTTTGTTAATACTTGAAAACGGCCACTTTGAAGTTATTATGCCTCACCCTTTATAAATTCGTTTATAGATCGTGATAGGAGTGCTGCCACTACTATACTACGTAATTATCCGAAGAACTACATATTTTAATATATGCCTTTGGAATCTTCCATAAACTGTGGTAATCTACGATTTTCCCAATACATAGATATCGGTAAGAACTTCAGAACAAGCTTTAAACAAAAAAAAAGACCATTAATATTTTATCACTGAATAATTGTGTATCCTGTTAAAAAGAATTACAAATAAAAAATCGATTTGATTGCTTTTATCGTTTATCGGAAAAATGTGTGACTAAGAAAATGATCAACAATTTTCAAATGACAAAATCATTATTTGATAGTAATAATTAAAAGCAGAACTGGGTAATACTCGAGTAAATTGTACTTAAAATTGTACTCGAGTACTCAAAGTAATCAGTAATTGGTACTCGTAAGAGTTATAAGTACTTTCATTCTGACTCATAATTTAAAAAAATCTAGTACTTTATATTTTAGAGTATTTATTCAGTACTTTTTATTCCTTTAGCTGACGAGTAACGAGTACAAGTACTAACGCGCGCATATATTATAATGATTCCACCTTGGAAAGGTTAAACCATTTCAATATCTTAGAGCTTTTAGGGTTATGGCTCCTTTAGCTTCCAACAAAAATTTCAAAAAAATAATTAAAAATAATACTAATCTGCTATTTAATATTTTCGTGAATGACATCGTGGATGTAGTTGATGTTGACTCGTTAATTTACGCCGACGACTTTAAATTTTACATAACAATTAAGAAAGTCGCGGATTGTGAAAGGCTATCTGAAAATCTTCTGAGAGTTATCGAATGGTGTCGGGAAAATAACCTTAGTTTGAACCCCTCAAAGTGTAATATCATGTCTTATTCACTTAGCTCTGATCCAATTGCTTACAATTGCCGTATAGGCAACACTCTATTATGCAGACCGAATAACTTTGTGGATTTGAGCATTACTTTTGATTCAGCACTATCCTTCAATGACTACATTGACGGTATATTAACTGCAGCAAGCCGCATGTACGGATTCATAATTCGAAACTGTCGGGATTTTAAGAAAACAAGTACTTTAAAGTATCTTTATTGTGCGTTTATCCGCTCAAAACTGGAATATGCTTCGGTTATATGAAGTCCCAGTTACCAGGTACACGTTACCAGGTTAGAGGCTCTTCAAAGACGGTTTCTCAAATATTTAAGTTTCCGAGAAGACCAAGTGTATCCTCCAATTGGCACCCCACATAACAAACTGTTAGTAAGACATAGTTTTTCGAGTCTTAAAGCAAGGTGCAAGTATTTTTCAGTGATTACACTGCACAAAGTCTTAATCAACAAAATAAATTGTAATATGTTAAATTTTAGGATTCCCCGCCAAACTTCTAGGTGCAATGATACTTTTTACTTGACCACTCCTCGCACCAACATTTTAAGCAAATCTCCATTATATGTCATGTGTAGTAATTGCAACAGCATAAACTCTGAGTTGGATATATTTAACATTAGAATTTTGGACATAAACATTTGCTTTTGTGATTATTTTATCTTTTTAAATAGTCGTTTTTTTTTTCTTTCTTAAATCTATATTCTGTTTTGTAATTTTTTATATTGTAATTTTGTATATTGTATTTTTCTGATATATTTGTTTTGTCATATTTTACATGTTCTTTAATTGGGAATTTCCTGAAGAACAGGTTATAATATAAAATAAATAAATAAATAAATATTCCTAAATCCTAGTGAAGTAGAGGACTGATTTGTCTTTGATTTAATGTCGTATAAACCAAAAAATAACTTTTGGATCAATATGCGGATTATTTGTTAGACACATATATTCAAGTGAACGCCATTTTCGCCTAGTATTTGGGCTGAAGAAAGACCTTCTATACGTAGAACTACTAACGCATGTGAATCTTTTCACTCAAGGTTTAACTCCTCGTTTTACACTGCACACCCCTCTGTATATTTTATTGGAAAATTAATAGAATTTCAAATACATAATGTTAAAATACAAAGTCTACACATACACCCATCAAATCAAAGACAAAGAAGTCAAAAATAAATTAAACATTTTGCAAAATCTAGTGGTTTGTTTCAAACAAAAAAAATAACCAGAATAAATTTTATAAAATATGTATGTTACGCTACCACACAATTTTTGTAATAGGTATTAATATGTAACATATTTTTGTATAAACGTTTTGTAATGTAGGTAATAATTGTAATTATAAAAATAATAAGAATAATAATACTAACAATAATAGTATAATTTAACATGTAATTTAAAAAAAATAAATTTGCAAATCTAAATTTTAGTTTTTTTAAGCACACCTTCAAATGCAAAGGAAACTATGAAGAATGATTTTTTCTAAAAATTTAAAATTATTCTTACAAGCAGGTAGTCAGTCCATCCGTGTGTGGTGCCCGGTTGATGATGCTCCTTTTAAGGATTAAAAATTCTGGAGCCCGGTTCACCTACTTGGTGTCCGGTTGATATCCTTTCTAATGAAAGTATTAGAGAAATTCTTAAAGTTTGGTCTGCTATCACTGATAAGAGTTTTGACAAAATGAGTGTGAAAAATTACAAAATAGTTTAAAATATTAAAGCAGACTTAATGCAACTACAAAAATTCAGATGTCCCTCGTATGTGCTAAGCGAAATGAGAAAGTACGGCATGTGGTATGGCAACGTACACTTGGCGCCACTTAATTTTTATCGCAACAAAGATAAAAACTTCATTATACATTATATACAATTTAAGAGAAAGATTTGTTTACTTAAAAAAAGCATTTGTTAAGCAATTAATAATAAAATACGATAAATCAGAAATGCACGATAAAAAATTACGGAGATTTATGTTTTTTGTTTTCTTTTTGATTTACGGTGGGAAATCTATTATCTCTCGGCTTACTATTTGTCGTTTTAATCCGGCTTTTAAGATAAACAGAGCTCTGATAATTCAAAACATGAGCATGAATCATGTGCCAAAAATGTGTTTATATTATACATTAAAACTTATTTGTTCAATGTTTTTTAAATTTACATTTACCTATGCGTTTAGATCTATTACCACAAGAGGCATATCGTGTCCGGTATATTGAGTGTATTTGAAAGGACACTCTTATGATTGTTTAACTCCAATAGTGTCCACCACAGATCATTAAATAGGAATGGCGCTTGTGTACTACAGGGTGTAATATTTAGCTCATTTAAAAAAGTGAAGTCAGCTGAGCTGCGTTGCCAGACGTACCATAATTAAGAAATTGTACCATAATTTGTACCTTAAATCATCAGCAGTCAGTGAACGTACCATAATAAATAATTTTCTGGTAATAGTCCAATAGGATTTTAAATGCCTTTTCGAATAGAAAATATGCACCTCACGCCAAAGTTTGAGGAATCCCCCTAGTAATTATTCTGTTCGCGGTTACTTCTAATACAATAGGTTCTTTCGTTCGCTGTTGGTGCAGTGTCGACCAGTGTCAATTACACCACCTTATTTACCTTACTTCCTCCTTATTTCTTATACACATATCGAGTGTAATTCACTCCTGCTAAATAGCTGGTGGAGAAAATATCCACCAGTGGACACCACATCGTTGACAGGAAGGTGTAGTGGATTTTACACCGGGCCAAACGAAAGGTCTAGTGTCATTCTGTTATAGTTTTTTACAGAATATATTGATGCCATTTAGAATAATACTCCAAAAACAAAAAAACAATCATAAATACAGCTTTAAATCTGGCCATTTTCTCGTTTAAATTCTGCTGCCTCCGCTTTCGTAAACGTAAACTGTCATTTAAGATTGATTTTAAAGTTTCGTAAATATCTTTCAAAGACTTCAATAAACCCTTGCAGATCATTTATTAAAAATGTATAAATGTTTTAGTTATTCCATTTCATGTTCAATATGCCACCTTCCCTAATATCAATTTTGAGTAGTATAATATACAAACTCTTTGGTGTTATTTATCGTTCTGCTTCAGTTTCTCCTAATACATTGAAAATAAGTATTAGTGAAGTCTTAGGCTATAGCCAAGCGAGCCTATTTAGAAATCCGCCACTGGATGTTTCTTCACCCCTTGAGAAACTACTCTTACGAATGGCGCTGTCCTCGGACGATTACTTAAGCGCCAGATTATTTGAAGTGGTCTACTCTATCTACTTGAGACAACGTCAAAAGTACTCGGGCAACTGTAGATGGAGATGAAAAATTCCAGAGGTCACGTTAATTTCTAATTACCTACCTGAAGTGAGGGTAGCAACAACGGGCTTCAATAGTCGTTTGTGCTAAATAAAGAACTTTCCAGAGGCTGAAAGAAAAGGGGAAAAGTCAGGGCGGACACGGTTTAATAACCGCAATAATACGCCAGTTGTTTTAATTAAATTAATTTATTAAAATAGGTAGGGCGGCGATTGAACGTGGCGGGGCCTCAATCAGACGATATCGAGACTATATTAAGAAAGCGAACGGGAAAACGGTTTGGTTTCAGGTTTAATGAGTGTTTAAATAGTAAGACAGAAATGCGAAACGGTGGAAATAAGCGTTGATTGTTAATTTACCACAACGGTTCCGAGCTTGGTACTCAAGTTAAATACGATTAATTTCCTGTTGGTTAATTTTTCATCCATTTTTCCATTTTCCGATATTCCGCACAAGTATTCGAAGATTGTTGTTTACTATTTCTAGAGTTGAGACACTGTCTAGTATTTGGTTTATTTTTAAAGTAAAAGATTATCCTTGATATTTACATCAGGGAAACTGCTCTGATGACAATGACCCTACTCCGCACAGTTGGAATAGAACCTGACAGGATCCGGTGAGGCCAGTCAAACGAAATGTTGCTCGACAGGCTACCATTGCTTCAAGCAAAAATTAACTCCAATCTCACCGCGATGTTTTTCATAAGCCTCAGAAAGTTCTAACGAAAAATATAGATCATGAAGTGACAGGTATGATTCATATATATTCACACCGAATGTTCAAAAACAAAACCAGGAATATACTCCGGACACATAAACCTAAATATAAAATGGGCTGTGAACAATAGTTCACATAGCAACAAAAAAAATTACCACACCCTAAACAATATCATTGGAAGGAACATGCTTAACTATACCTATAGCAAACAAGCACTACTCACCCTGGACGGATCAAGAATTTACTCAGGGTTAGTTTTATATGTCACTAAGCTATGATTATACATCAACAATGTGGTCAATTTAATATGACCGATTAACTAGCCAAGAAGGCGGCCAACCAAATTATTTTTTAACTTTGCCTTCCATTGGACTAACAAAATTGCTCGTGACAAACCTAAATTAAAGAGCATTCCCTTGTAAAATTCTGGGGATGAAACAATAAGCTGTAGTATTGCTAAAGAACTCTTAACAACATTATAGCAAACAAATATTTGACTGTGACCGAACAAAATTGACTCGTCATTGTCAAATATGGAAGTACCTCCATAGCATGGGGCTATCAGACTTCGTACTCTGTGCTCCAAACAAGACTATTAAGCATATCCTTAAAGACTGTCTAACAGGAGTGGGCTTTGAACCACATCCTTATTTAGATAGATAGAACACTGGTTAACATAAAAGAGGCATCTCTTGGCGACGCTGTCAACTTCATTGAATCTGTAGGTTGGCTGATGAGCTAAGAGTGACCGCGCATCGATTCAGGAGGATGTACAGTGGGTCTAGTGAAGAATGGGTGCTTTGGGGCGGTCCAGACTTCCTACCTCACAGACACTAAAAGTACAGTAAGATAGCTTAATTTTTAAAGCATCTTTAAATATTTGCGAAAATTTACACCTTTAAAGATAGAAACGTTGACGACTTTTCTACCAGAGAAAAAGTAAATTTAAAAGATGTGATCAGTAAAATTCAAATAAATACGAGGTTATTGTTTCCTCATATCATTAACAAATTAAATATTTATTTTTCTGAAAAACATTTATAGAATCGAACATGTAAACAATGTCAGCTTACCGATATTTTTAAATATCACTAATTAAAAAACAGTTCGTGGAATATCGCCCAACTCTATTAAGACATTAATTATAGTTAGTACACTGGTCTGTAACTTACATATACGATTAGAGATCGTTTGTAAATTAAGCTGATTAAGCACCATTTTAAGATTAAGTTAACATTAAGTCAGATTTTGAAAAATATATTTCGCTATCTAGGATATTCAACGCCACTGTTAATTAAAATGACGTCGACCGACTAGCACCGTAAAAGCTATTTCGATTGGAAAACGGCAATTAGCGAATATCGAAATAACGAAAGACAATTTTTAGAATTCTAATTAGTCACTTGGATGCTTCCTACTTTAAATGTCAGATTAAAATTTTAGTTCATTACCAGAGAGGTTCGTAGACTTTATTTTTAGACGGCAGATTTTTAAAAACGCATTCCACTAATATTGAATTTTCCTGGTTTTTCTTTGAATTTTGTCGATTTTTAGTAAATTAACAATGTAAAAAATACATTCTCATTACGATTCACAATTTTCATATTTGGTTAAATAGAAATGTGGTTCATGCGTTACATTTATCTGAAAGGTATTTTAATTGTGTATCAAATCGTATTAATGAGTTTAGGTAATTCACGTTTTTACACGGCCAAACATTTTTATTATTATAATTAATATTCTTAGTTATTAACGCCCGTATGCACCGTACATGTTTAATCCAGATTAAGGGTTTAATCACGTTTAGTACCATTTTTAGCGATGCACCGTAATAAAAAGCATTCTTAATCTGATTTTATTCTAATCCGTCGACATCGGTGGATCAAATTATCTAATCGAGATTTTCTTACGTCAAAAAGATGTCAATGTTTTGTCAGTATAGTTGGAACTTTCTAAATGTGTTTCTTTTATTTGAATTTTAATAAAAATCGGAAATAGAGTACCAGCTTTTCTTGGAAAATGATAAAGATTCTTGACAAAATTACTAGAGAAGTGAATATTTTTATACGATGGGCGCAACTTTGTCATTTTTAAAAGGTTTTTTTATATTCTAACAGCATAATTTTGTAGTTAGATGGCCAATCCAGATATATTGAAAAATATAAAAAAAAGTAAGCAATAGGTACATATATTTATCTGATTTTCTCCACTTTTAAATACTGATAATATGTCATATCTAGTTTTGAACATGCACATTATAGGGAATAAAGTATTCACATAGGTATATCGTTTTGCATAAAAAAGCTTGAAATGCAGCAGTATATATGTTAAAATTACCAAAAATTAACATAATGGTAATCGCCATCTTACTATAGAATTATTTTTATAAAATCATTTGACTTTTTTTTTCACCCTGCGTAGAATTCGGTATGCGTTTTACGGTGTGTTTACGATTTTGGTACATTTAAAAAATAGGGCTTCTATTTTCAACTGCCTCTTATCCTCTGACAAACATTTTTCCTAATCAAATCTGACGTTTTCTTCTTCTCTTTTTTGTGAAATTTATAAAATTCCAGTGTTGTCAGCGTTTGGCAGTGAAATAAACGAGCACTGAACTCTTCCTGAATTTTTTCAATAATTTCCGAAGTTGTTTGGCGCCATCCCGATTAGTATGCGTTCTGTGAGTTTGTCGATACTTTACTATTTAAATATCCACATAAAATGAAATCAAGAGTTGTTAAATCTGGCGCCCTAACTGCCAATTGGATTGATCCTCTTCGCTAAATCCACCTACCTGGAAAGACAAGTAGTTTCTCATCAAAGCAGACTTGTGTGGGGGCGCATCTTGCTTCAGCCACAAATCATTTCTGTTTGGAAACGACCCATTCAGTTCGGGTAGCAAGACATTTCACAGAAACATAGGTTTTATCGAAAAATTTATTGCCTGACGAGTTATATCATGGTTTAGAATAAATGTAGCTTCATTCCAAAATAGAACTTTTTTTAAAAACACTGGGTCTGTTTTTTTACTCATAATTTTTCGTCCATCAATATTGTTTTTATAATCTAAATGCTACTGGTATGGAGATTCGCTTCAAACGCTGGTAGAACATCTAGTTTCTTATTTTCTTCTATTTGTTTTCTACCTTTATAGAAATCTCTTACATGGCCCGTTTTTAGGTTAGGATATTTATTGTTGAATATATCACGAACCTCTATATATGTCCATTTTTTGTCTCCGCAGCCAATTATTATTAGAATTTCAGTTCTTTTGGTTTTAGTAAGTTTCAATTTGAAATAAGGACTTTATAATAGAATGTATTTGACATTTGACTATTATTATCATTTACATTTGACCAGTCAAATGTGAACGTAGTTATCTTGATAAAAAAAAAGTAATTTTTCATAAAACTTTTATCAAAATACCTTCATGCGAATAAAAAATAAAAAAAAATTAAAACAAGGTGTTAAACGTCTTATATGTTTGGAAGTAATCAGAATGAACATAGAGCTGGGATGAGATTACAATTTGTGTTTGCGTCGACGAAAGTTGGACCCTGATTGACTTCAAATCTACCATTTCGAAAGTAGAAAGCCATGTGTGTCGATGGCTCAACTGGTATTGGTAAAGCATTGACGGCCATAGTACGAATGTTTCAGGTTCGATCCCTGGCCGATGCACTCATTTTTTCTTTCTTTAATTCTCAGCTTTAACAATTTTTCTTTGGTTTGTTTTCACTTTGGGTATAAGGGGGTGTATTTTTCATAATTTCGTAGAGGCAATTGGAGATTATTAATTTTCATTTCC
Organism: Psylliodes chrysocephalus; assembly: GCA_927349885.1. Lineage (NCBI taxonomy): Eukaryota > Metazoa > Arthropoda > Insecta > Coleoptera > Chrysomelidae > Psylliodes > Psylliodes chrysocephalus. The sequence continues at coordinate 35,687,152 of OV651813.1, forward strand.
AAACTTATAATATAAATTTGTTTAAAAAAAGTTAGGCTTATTTGAAAGTTCCTTATCCAACAACGTAACTTTCAATTATTTTTTACGAAAAATATTTAATAGGAATATGAAAAAAATTCAAAGGTTTAACCTTTTTTATTGTAAAACAAAATAGATAATGTCATAAATGTACCATAGGTATAAGATAATTAAAAAATATATAATTTAACGTGTTGCCTAAAAGCATCACCGGCTAATATAAATAATATTTGAAAAGTTTTCTGTTGTGATTTTATAAATACTTTTTTGACAATTTACAAACCTCAATTCTTTAAAATTATTGATACGGTTGGTTAGAATAGAGTTATAATAATTATGTTTTAATTATTTTGACACAGTAAATAAGTATTGATACCTAACCTCTCAATTAGCACACTTTTTTCCCTTGTTGCGAACGTCCATAACACTTCAAGCACCTTTTCAATTGCTCACAACTATGTGCTTCCACAGAGTTATAAAATAGTGAATTACCATCATCGATGTTTTCTAATGATTGATTTGTCTGTAGAGATATTTCTTTTCTGTCCGCTGTTGATCAAAACAGTGCGAAACTTTTGAATAATCGCTATTTCAACATGGCAGCTGCGCTTGCGCTCATCATATGATGAAAAAGCCAATTGACGATTATTTATTTTTATATTTCCAAAATTGTAATATAAATTAGTTTAAAAAAAGTTAGGCTTATTTGAAAATTCTTTATCCAACAACGTAAATTTCGATCAGTTTTTACGAAAAAATATTTAATAAAAATATGAAAAAAACTTAAGTTTAACGTTTTTTAGTTCGATGGTACTGTTAATATTGTGGAAAAAAGTGAATGTCATAAATATAAGATACTTAAAAAAATATATAATTTAAAGGTACATATCCATTTGAGAGTTATGCTCGAGAGCTAATCTCAGTTGCTTGTCCATTTGAGAGTACTTTCCCTGAATTTTTACTCTCAATTAGCTTCAAGAGATAACTCGCTGAGAGTAAATAGCAGCAGTGCTCTCAAAACTGTGTCCACAGCAAGTGCATGCTGCGAGTTTGTAGAACATGGAGGTGGAAAAGCTTGCGGTTATCGTTTTTTACAAAATTTTACTAAAGAGGAAGAAAACAAAGTAAAAAGAAAGTGTTGGGTCAAACGTTGCATTTGGCATAGAGTAGAATTGGGTGCGTGCTCTACTCTCGCAGCAATTTCATTCGTATGAATGCAGTGCAGGTTCACTATATAATATAACCAGTTGGACCATCAATTGCGAAAAGAAATACGAAAATGCGAGAAGCTATTTCCGTCTACGAACGTGTAATGTACACATTACGATATTTAGCGTCATGTATAATTTATAAACGCATATATTTTGAGCCTTGATCAGAAATACTAGGCTGTTTTACCAACAACGCGTCGAAGCTCCTACTCTGAACAAGGCTGTGCAGGAGACTTCTATATCAGTCTACAATATTTATTTCAGATTCCTGTTTGTACCATAAGTAGAATAGTGAAAGAAGCAGAGAATATAAGATTTTATATGATTTTATAAGGTTTTATAAGGTTTTATAAGGTTTTATAAGGTTTTATAAGGTTTTATAAGGTTTTATAAGGTTTTATAAGGTTTTATAAGGTTTTATAAGGTTTTATGAGGTTTTATAAGGTTTTATAAGGTTTTATAAAGTTTTACAAGGTTTTTATAAAGGTTTTTATAGAGGTTTTTATAAGGTTTTTATAAGGTTTTTATAAGGTTTTTATAAGATTTTTGTTTTTATAAGGTTTTATGACTTTTTGTAAGGTTTTATACGGTTTTGTAGGGTTTTATAAGGTTCTATAAGGTATTGTAAGGTTTTATTGTGCCACGGCAAATAATACTAATAATAGCCGTTCCTTTCCCCGCACAAGCTCAGCTTTTGGGGTTAAAATTCACTCGTAAGGGGGTGAATTAGGGAGAGTATTATTATTATTATTATACATGTCAAAAGTTATCATTAATAAAATTAAACAAAAAATACAAGCAAAACTTGAAAAACAGAATTTTATTATAATAAAAAAATCACATTCTGCAAAAAAAAACCATAAAGTGAAAAATATATGGTATTTTTTTTAAATTGTCACTATTAAATATCAATATCAAGAAGAAGTGGTATCTAATGAAACGTTTGCATTTTTATACCCTTTCTCCCGAGAGTAGATTGGTAAAATTGGGAATTTTCACTTTTAAGTTTTTTAAAAGACCTAGGTGCAAAAAAACCTGTACCTGCCAACCTTGGAAAGAAGTGACCTCTGCAAATTACATAGCCTTAAAGGACCTTTACATGATGAGGTATAAACGGTATAAAAAAGTGTATTTTTTGTAAATGGTTATAATGGAATTACTTAATACGTAAGTAAGCATAAACACTGAACGAAATCTGAAACAAATGACTATGTTGCACATGACGAACTAGTTCCTGGTTCTGCGTGCTGTTCAACAAGTGGTTCCAAAAATCCGGAGGATGGCAATGTTCTCGATACGCTGCAAGATGCTGAAGCGTACTGCATATCCTCTTCATCATAAATGCGATAGTCTTCACATTTTGTATCCCACAGTATGGGATTCACCTCATGTATACTAATTAATTTAACCACATTTTCTTTCGACCATTCTATCTTCCTAGCCATTTTTGCTGAGAGCACTCTCGCAATACGAATATCGTTGGAATTGTAATAGTTGCTCTCCAATCCGAGAAAATCGCAAACAACTTTCGACTTATTCGCTGTCTGCGAGTTTATCAGTACTGTCGGATGGTATAGCTGTCGAAAGGATGTCCACCTGCGAGAAATACTCTCGAGAGCAGCTCTCGAGAATTTTTCTTTCAAATGGACATGTCCCTTAACGTGTTGCCTAAACATATCACCGACCAATACAAATAATATTTGAAAAGTTTTCTGTGATTTTATAAATATTTTTTGACAGTTTACAAACCTCAATTCTTTAAAATTATTGATACGGTTGGATAGGTAATTAATAAATGATTTTATAGCATTTGGAATCACCCTGTACTGCTTATTCTTTTATTGAATAAAATCAATCCGATGCCACTGCCTTCGGTACCCGAGGGTTAACATTTAATTACATCCCGTCCCGTTGACTTGGAATATAATACGAACTTTCTGGAGGAATTTAATATCCAAGAAACTATTACGTTTTCTGGCAAAATTTGAAGGCGGTCGACAAAGTGATATTTGCCAAACAGACCTATCTCGGGAGCCACCTTGACTGTGTACTTTACTGTTTCTCGGCTTACTTAGGTATATTCAAGATGTTCCACTTTAAATTTTCCCCTCTTTGATGTTTTTGGAAAACTTATCCGCTTAGAAATGTAATAAATACCATGCGCGTATAAAATACGAAAAGGCGATAAAACTTCTGGAACGGGTCCGACCACGTTTCATAAACATTTGTATTTATGGGTTTTTAAACTAGCTTCCACTTTCTAGCATACCTGGTGACAATGAGACTAGGGAGACTAAAATCTCCTATGTGTATAAAGCGATTTGGATCAAATGTCTAATAAACATACCAATCATAATTTAGAATTACACTTATTACTTTAACTAAATGGCCGACTTCCGGTTTTACCGGAAATGCCATTACATTTTTTTTAATAGATTGTCCTGTATATTTTTTTTTTTTTTTTAATCTATGGTTCAAATTTCATATTAGTCTTTCCAAATTTTCATTCTTCCAGAACAATTTTTTTTTTAAAGCCGGGAACTGAAAAAATAATGATGTAGTCGAGGATGTAGTATTACCAGATTAGCGAAATGGCCATTAATAGGTGCCATTTAAAAAGTGACCTATAGTAAAACACACTTTTTAGAAACTTATTTTTTCTTAAAAGATTTATTTCTAACTCAGTTGGTTAAAATAGCTTTTAAGGAATGGCATGAAAGATATAAGTATTTAAAGAGTGATGGAGAGGAAAATATGTCAATTTATTTTCCAGTTATTTTACAATTAGTCGAGATCTTTCGGCATTAAACTATCATCAGTAGATCGTCAAAAGAAACAAAGAAGTTAAAGGGCAATCATAACAAATGAAGCACTGGATGTTCAAAAAATCTCAAGAATGGTGGAAAAATTCACCTGGACAGAGACAGGCCAAGGAGTTCTTGAAAGGACCATCGCCTAAAGTTTCCGAGCATCTATTAAGTCATAATAGGAAAAATACTAGAGTACTAGTAAGTCTATTAACAGGGCATTGTAGGCTTAACATACGTAAGTATAATATCGGTCTGACAGAAGAGACTTTATGCCGATTCTGTCAGGAAGAGGAGGAAACTGCAGTACACGTATTGTGTACTGCAAAGGTCTATCAATACTGAGATTCCTTACACTTGGAGAAGAAAAACCCCGAGCAACTAGACACGCAAGAGAACTACTTCCTAGTCTATGAAGTCTACTACAAAAGACCAAACTAGAAAAGGTACTCTAAACAGACTAAAAGATTAAAGGATATCCACAATAGGTCTAAAAGGGTCGAGGTGGGGGAGGCTGCTACATGGCCCAGAGTCCTAATTAAATCTAATCTTAGCAACAAATGTGACAACATCTAAACCATAATTTTTGAAACTTCCCCATGTGCCACAGAAGCAAAACTAACAACATGGCACTACTTTTTTTTTTAGTTCATGACCTTCCACCTCAAATTTTTTTTTGAAAATTTGGGGAAAATAAAAATTTAAGTCATTTGAATCATAGATTCAAAAAAAAAAATTAAATATAAAGGGTGGCTAATTAAAATAATAAAATTTAATGATTTGAAACCGGAAGTCGGCCATTTTATTTAAGTATAAGTTTGTCACAAATTTGATCCAAACGCATAGTAAATAAAGGAGAGAACATTATTCTAGTCTCATTATTACCCGGTAGCGGCTTGTCTGCAAGAGCTACAGCACTCGCAGTATTCATATAAATATAAAATGAAAATGTATTACCTGCCCATAATATTAAGCTATTGCATAGCTTTTATCGCGGGCTTTAAGCGCGGCGACCGAATCAAGAAAAAAAAACGAAACGTAACGAAAAAAAAAAAAAAAACACCCCCCACTACGACCGGCACAGCGGTGCGGCGTTAAACAATATTAACCCTTTATTCAATAAAAGAAAATCGAAAAATCGAAAAATGGAAAAATCGAAAAATCAAATATCAAAGAAACAAAATACTGCATAAATAAAATAAATAATTATAATTGCATAAGTTGATAAAAAAATGCTATGCAATAGCTTTACCGCGGCAGTCCCCGAGTGTCACACGTATTTTTTTTTTAATAAAAAAATATATACACTATGGTTCAAATGAAAGAAATAAATTCAATATAATGGAAGGTTGGTTTTCGAAAGTCAATTTTGTTAGGTGTTAAAAACCTATCTTAGTAGAATTTTTAGTAGAATATTTTTGACTTCATTAAATTCTTTTTTATTATTATTATTATTATTATGATGATTATTATTATGATTATTATTTTGTTAGATTAAGCACTTAATTACAAATAATTATCTTTCATTCTTTGTGTTCTCAAAATAAAATAAAACGTATGTCTTTAAATAACTTTTATTCAAAAAAATTATTATGTAAGATATTGTGCAAATATTACGTTTCCAAAAAGCAAGTTGCAAGAACTATCAAAATCAAGAAAAAAAAATTGGGGTTACTATTTACAAAAATTGTCGATGACGTCACTACCCAAAAATGGGGAACTTGAATTATTTTTGTAAAATTGCGCTTTTAGTAAACAAAATTGACCTGTCCGAGCATTTTTTCGAAAAAACCAAGTACTTCCATTATAATAAATTTATTCCTTTCATTTGAACCATACTGTATATATTCCACGTCTATTTATATTTTTATACGGCTCCTTTTACTTTACTTGTTCCAACCATAATCTGACAGGATCTCGCTGGCATTTAATATATTTTTCGTATTGTTTCGGTTAATTCAGTGTTCTACAAAATGGACGTATATCTTATAATACTACGAATGTATAAAACTTTAAAATCAAATAATAGCTATTTATGTAACCAGTTACGAAATGTCTTATTTTGTGTAACGAGTAAATATTTGCGGGACGAACGAAGCGAGGTCCCACAAAATGAACGAGTTACATAAAACGGCATTTCGTAACGTGTTACATACAAGATTTTTTCTAATTTTGACTTATTTATAAAATTGTGTTTGGTTAAAAAATGATTCACCATCATTCTTTTGTAGGTAGGTACTTCCAATCAAATATTTCAGAAAATTATTGTATTTGATTGCCTTACGACGTTTTTTCTTTTTCAGTCGAAAATTAAAAAAAAATTCTATATGAATCCAACTTTGTCGCACACACTGTATATTCTTTTAACTTGGAGCGATTGAAGACAGTTTGAAATAACAAGTGACATTTGCAACTTGCGAAACGGTTTTCGTTTTTCTCTTATGCCTTGAATCGCATCATAAGCTATTTTCATAAGGGCATGAATTCCCTTTATAATTTAACTCCATTTTTTTTTGTTTGTTTTTAGCTTAACATTTTGTCTTGTCACGACTTCAATGTCATGAATTAATACTGTAATAATTATATCAATGACAAAATCACTGTGAAATAAAATATCGTCCATCCCTATTACACGCATTGTTGGTTGCATAACTACCTGTAAAATATTTCTTTTCAGCCGCCTGTGTTGTCGGGCTAGCTAAACGTTAAATTACATATCATAAGACATTTTTTCGTGTTTCTTTACAATAAAGTCATGTTATTATCCTAGATTTAGAGAATTTTTTATGAAAATAAATACCTAGTTATTGCAGGTAAATGTCAAATCGTCTAACATGAATATTCCTAACTTCATACTAATCTGTTACTTTTAATTTTCAAATTCATTAAGACACACAATTTTATTTTCTTTTTAAACTAGTGTGTTATTTTGCATAAGTAGTTTTTTAAGTCATACCAGTGTCGTGTAAAACAGTGTTTTGATGATTTTGTGCAAATTTAGAATGGATCAAAACTGTTTAAATTAGCGACGGAACCAGAATTACGAATCGTAAGTTTCCTGACAAAAATCTATTTTTATATATTGACAACTTTTATTCTACAAAAGCAATGTAAATTTTGATTTAAAAACCAAAAAAGACATTTTTATTTATTTTTATTTCGTAACTGATGACATAACAATAAACTTTTCGTAATAAGTTGCATAATGTTCTACTTTATGCAAGTCTTTTTTTGTTATTCTACGAAAGTAAGACATTTTGTATTTAGTATTTAAGTTTGAAATTTGTATTGTATATTATTCACACATATTGATACATTCGGATAATTTGAGTTCGACAATCGTATAATTTTTATTTTTGTATTGGCAACACTTCTTAGCGCGTTCCCGTGTTTGACGGCATTTTTATAACAAAGCAAATAAAAGTATACAAAATATTTTTAAAAACCATTTCGGCTTTTGTTAGCTGAAAAATGCAATATTAAACTTTTGGATAGGCCTACTCTTGATTTATAACTTACTCAGGTGTAGAAAAGTTTAAAGGTTCATATACAAAACAATTTTCTAGAAAAACAAGTGGTTTTGTTAACGAATTAGACAAGTGTTTTAACGAATTAGAAGATAAATGTGACGAAACTATTACTTGTACATCGACAATTTTGACGAAAAAGTGATAGAACACAAGTACTTTGGTTAAGATAAAGTGTGCTAAATTATGGGAAACAGTATTTTTGTAAGTTTTCATAAATTTATTAGATAGATACTCTGCCTACAAATAAAACGCTACAATATTTCAAAACAAAATATTATTTATTCAATGTAATTTCCTTTAAGATCTAGATATTTTTTGCATGGACATTGTCTTTCAAAAAATAGAGGAAATAATCGGTTGGCATGGACTTACCTTAGATGTTAGGGGGTCTTTGAAGGAAATGTACCACAACAAGGTGCTGTCAGAATGACAAATTATACCTTTCAATGGTAAACTTATTTTCAATAAATTAGCTTCAATATCCGAATCAAATACAATTTATTTTAGGTACCACATGGGCCAGTGCAAGCTAAATTGAAAAAGGATAAAACAGGATTTATATCAACCTATTTGTTTATATTCAGGTATAGGTTCAGGAATAGATTCCTTACAATGGGAGACGAAAAGCCAAGAGCATTGGCAATTGACTAAATTGGAGAGCTACTTCCTGGTTTATAGAGTCTACTAAAAAAGACCAAACTAGGCTAAGTAATCAAACCAATGAGCAAGGATATCAACAATAGATCTAAAACGATCAAGGTGGGGAGGAAGGCTACATGGCTTACAGTCTAAGCCAAATCTAATCTAGTCACGTTCGCTTTTTATCATTTAGCTTACCTCGACACAATTAGTTCATAAGGTTAAGATTTTGGTTTTATACTTTTCTAGCAGCCTAGTAGTCTAATATGTCAACGCCAAATATTCAGTTACACTTCAGTGGAAACGACGACGAGGTTCGAATCCCACAGCAGAACATGTTAATTTCATTTTAATTTGCATGGTTCGTTGTAGGATTTGATGGGTGGTGTATCGCCAATAATTTAATTTGATTTCAATCCAGAAGAGGCTATCATGTCGGTGATGAAGCGTCTTCTTCATCAAACGGCACCATCAAGAAAATGTAAGTATCCCCCGGTCGCTATGACTTATAATACTAATGGCCATCCCTGCCCTGACAGAAGCTCTGCTTTAAGGGCCAATTTCATAATCGAACCCTACAGGCGGATTTAAACAAAGGAAGCTTCTATTTAAAGTTCACTTTAAAGCCTCCTATAAAAAATGTCATTTCATAATGGATTTCATAACGTACTTTTACTAAAAGGTATCAAATATTTTCGGTATATGCTAGAAGGTAGAGACTTCATAATTTTTACTGACCCCAAGCCAACAAAATACGCGATAAGAACCAATTGGCAGGCGCCCTAAGCAAAGTCTCTGCCATCACATTGGGACAGTCAGATTTACAAGACTGGTTATTGTTAAATAGAAATTAAAAAAAAATGATCCTTTCAGATAGTGATTGCGAAATTTATTGTGACACATCCCTAAATTACATCCGTCTATATGTCCCAGAGAAATTAAAGAGAATAATTTTCGCCGAGGGCTTCACTTATCTACTGACCTGCATACAGGTATACCAAGTAGCCTAAGGTGCTTCCACTCTCGGATATAACAGCAGAAAATGAGGTGAAAGCCTTTTATAATGGTAAGTTCCATTCAGAATTACTACCGACCAAGGAAGATAGTTGAATTATAAACTCCATAGAAAAGACCTAAATCCAGTAACGTTTTTCTACATAAATTACAAGAAGGGTTACATAATATGTGCCTGAAAGGATCATACCATAAGAAAGAGAAACCATTTATTTATAAGGAGCTTCAAGACATTGGTCAGATTTTTGTAAGGGTTGACAGAGTTAAAAAATCACTGGAACCACCTTACCAAGGACTATTTAAGATCAAGAAAAGATATTTTACTTTGATGATCAATGCAAATGAAAAGAATATATCTCTAGATAGAATCAAACTAGCGTTCTTAGAGCTTAATGAAGAGCAAAGAGATAAAGTTGTACCACAAGAGAAGGACCACAAGAAAAGGAAACAAAAGAGGGAGACACGCATAGTAAAGAAGATGGATACACATCAAGATATTAAATTGATTTTCGATAATTTTTTTTGTATCATTATCACTAAGGGGGGAATAATGTAGGGTATAAGGTTGTGTAAAGCTGGATATGTTAGATGACACGGAAATAATAATAAAAGTCAAGATTTAATTTTCAGAGTTGCTAAACATTTTTTATTTCGCTTCTAAAAGATCTATAACTTTCTATACTCATTCTTTAAACTGGATTAAAAAATATTTTAAACTACGACCCAAAAACAATCACAAATTTAACCGGCTTTTACAATTACGCGATACTTTTTTTGTATCTAGGGCAACTTGACATTCGGTTGAACTATCTAAATCGGTCTGGCCTACAACGTCCCTACTCTCAAAAATACCAAGCATAATTCAAACTAAGCTGCTTGAACATGATTTAAGCAAACTAAACACATCATTTTATCCTTTATCTTGATAGATAGGGATAAAAGCTGACGTATGTATCCCTGCAAACCAATACTCATAGTTACCTAAAAGCTAAACTACCTATGTACATGACTCGTGTTATTGGAGAAATCGTACATCTAGTAAAACAAATCTACGATTTACGTTCAACAGCAAAGTTAAATTAATGTTGTAGAAATCTGCCCAATCTATAACCAGCCAAGTTCAGATACACGGTAATATATGTTTTGTTTGATAACCCTATTTATTTAGATATCAAGAGACTTTAGTATGTTTATAACATTTAAAACTTTAAATGAATTGACATACTTACTAAATTACGGTTCTTTGTATGATGTGAAGAACCTATTAATCCTTAATATCCTTAAAATAAGATCGTTTATCAATGAGTAATCGCAAAATAACATATATTTCTAATCCTACGAAAATAGTTTTACAAAAAATTATTTCATTCTTCCAGACAATACTGAGTGGCATCAGTATTGTCAATTTGTCAAATCTCGGCACAAACTTATTCCTATTCTTTAAGAGATAATTGTTACAAGAATCATCACCGTTTAATCATTGGCGTACCGTCTCTAGACGAAAAAATTACTATGATTAAAATAATTTACGCAATCTCTAGCGACTCGTATATGTATCCCTCCATCGAAATAATGAAATTTTTTTTGTTTGAAAACAACACGACAGTAATAAACTTTTATATAGTTCTAAGCAACGACGAACAAATGCTATACTAATCATGTTTACAAAAATCAAATTGCAAACATCTACGTAGTTCTCAAATTATTATGAGAGAGTAGAGGAGTGTCTTGTTCAGTGGCGGTTTGCCCGTAAGGGCACTTGGGCACGTGCCCTAGTATAATAAACAAAAAAAAAATAACTTACATATTTTATATTTTCCTCAATGCCTATTATTATTTTATCTAATATTCAGCGCAAACCGTTGGCACGACACTGGACGACCGGGCGTTGAGCGACGTTCCGAGAATTCCGATAGATGGGCACAGTAAATGTGTGCCTCTGTTGTTTTCTCTCATTATGATGCAAAAAACAAGGACAACGACAATATCGCTTAGCAAGAGATGAACACATGCGATGGATTATACGTCACAAGCGGGGCGCTGTCCTCATTGTAACGTGCTGTACCCATGGCACATATTACCTAGACCAGATACGAATGTACGCAGCGCATCTTTACCGGCCCCCTCAAAAAGGCGATGCCGGTTTCGGCTTAAGGTGGGCGTTTGTTGGACCATGATAATAATTTATTTATTGTGATTACGAAAAAACGTTAGTTGGACCATTGGAATAGTTAAGAAATAAAACTAAAAAGAAAAATAACTTTTTTTTTATAAAGCAGTCAAAAATATGATGAAAAAAAATCAATAATATTTATAAATGGGACAAAATTTTAATTTTTCTTTTGGTTTTGTCTGACTTTTTCGAGGATTTCAAATCTCTGTTTGCAAATTTAAGAGTATAAAAAATTCTGAGTCTTATTAATAATTTAATGGTGTACATTTTCGCAAATTGTTGGCAAGGATGACCAAATTCTATTTTGCTCATCTCAAAAAGGTATGCGTTGGAAATTCCAGGCTTAGTTGACAAACTATCAAATAGAGATATAAATATTTTTTCTAATTTGAAAATATAAAAGAGAAATTTTTCGCTGGGAAACTTTAAATTGCCAAACACCTTTTCTTCAGAGTCGTATGCTTTAAAATGCGTTAGCAAGTTTGAATTGTTAAGTAAATTGCATTCTTCTGAGAAATTTACGCAAATTTCGCAAGAGTGGATATGTAATGATTTTTTGATTAAATAGCCACATACATAGTTAAATGCATTTTGAGTGGTCACATTTAGCTCTCTGTAGTCACATTCAGAAATCGTTATTGCCCCAACTGATTGTACATGAGGTTTGGTTTCCGTTTTATGATAATTATTTCAAACACGGTTTAGTTCTGTAAGTAAAATGTCATGCCATGTTATCCATCGAAAAAAAACTTATTCGGTCCATTTCAAATTTTAATAATCTGGTTATCGATCACTTCGCTAGCCAAAAATCCAGAAGAAAGGACTTCAACTATAAGAAATAGTATATAACTGCAGCGGTACCTAGCAGTTAGTCTTCAATTTTGTAATATTTAATTTGTTTTGAAATATATTTAATTTTCCTAAGGGAAAAACGAATCCCGGGATTCCTTTCCAGTGTATGCCCCACTGCCGCTAGTGCCCACGAGCTGCCACTGGTCTTGTTAGAAGGATATATGGTTAAAGGAATTGACATTTAAATTTGCATTCTTAATGCCAATTATCATCAGTTTATTGTATTTTTCTCGTTGCAACTATCATAGTTGAAGGTGTTACCCAGGAAAGTGTAACAAAAGTATAAAGCAAGCATCGTTGCTGTAATTACTGATTCATTCATAAAACGTTTGCTCGCACCTCAGATAAATAAACTCGCCCAAACCATCCCACTCAAAATGAGAGCCATCTCGCTCGTTGCGATAGCTCTGTCTGCCTAATACAAAACACAATCTGAATGCTTGCAATAAATAAGAGCTCAATTATGAATGAATGGATTTAGTCTAGTAGTTTTTCGTCGGCGATTCGAACACTTTTTTTAATCTACAATAAAATTGACACAGTTATATTTTCACAAATATTAGGGCTTATTGTTAATTCATTTGGTGACAAATAGCATAAGACATGTACTAGGTTGCAACTAAGAATTTATTCATGGTTAACTAGAAATTCATTTTGATGCGGCAGAAATTCCATTTACACTTTTGAGTCTGTTCTAAACAAGGGCAGCTTCCAGTTGAAATTAGGAAACACCAATAAAGGATCTACAGAACATGCAAAATAATTGCAGTAGTCGATACTATTGATAAAATTGGTTTTTTAAATATTAGTCCTATTCATAAAAGCCATTAAGAATTGCGAAGACTTTTTACATGTCTGCATAAAAAGGATTTTTAAATTTTATTCAAATAAGGAAGTTATTGAAAAAAAAAAGGAAAAGGAAAAATTCAAATAAAAAATGTATTTAACAAAAAAACTTTTAATATATACTTATTTATACATACGAAGTGATATCAAAAAGTTTCGAAACTAGTTCTGTAATATACCAATAGATGAGAATGCAAGGCTACACGCAGAGGCACAGAGAGCAATTTTGCCATTCTAGTACAATTGTACTAGTTCTAGTACATTCTGAAGGTATCTTGTAGATCAGTACTCTTAGTACAGCATTCTTGTATATACATAATGTTCATTCCTACACCAATCGTGAATGTCATTGAAGAGAGGATCCTGTACCGGTATAAAACTAAGCAGTCCTAACTACCGCGCACAATTCTGGCATCCGTGATTTGTTTTTTCTTATCACATTTCTTATAAAATCTAGTACCTAACCAAAAAATATTCTGGCAACACTGACAGGGAGCAGTGTTGTCAGTTTGTTATGATATAACAAATCTATTACATTTATGAAGTGTTCATTACATTATTACATTTCCAGTAATTCTATTACATTTTCAGTAAATCTATTACATTTTCAGTAAATCTTAATAAATTTTCACTAACCTAACGATTTAACCTAACCGTGGTGTATGGATTTTGATTTTGCCGATTACTCCAAACAATATAATAACAAGATTTACATTTTTATGGTCAGGGGGGAGGGAATTTTGTTATTAAGAATAGATTTAGTTTTTGTAGCTGTTTGTGTAGATATGTTCTGATATTTTTGCAAACAGATTTGAATTTTATATTATAAATAACTTATTAAATTTGTGATAAAGAAACCAAAAGCTGCGACTACCGCTATGTACACAAATAGTGCAAGAAACTAAAGAAAGAAAAAACAAATTTTACGTTGACTAAAACTTCTATTACATTTTCTTTAAATTTATTACAGTTTTGAGAGTTCCTCTATTACATTCATTCACAGTACTCTGGCAACATTGAGTCAGTGTCCTAAGAGACATCGACCTATGTACATCAAGAACTGTGCAGATGGTGACCACGTGGGTTACCACAGGCTTGTTCTGCTTTCTTTAAAATGTAATGCAAATCGTCAGAGATCCAATAGAACAGTTGAATTGTAAATTATTCTGAATAATTTGAAAATTGGGAAAGTAATCTCAAAAATCCTCCTACGAATTATTAAGACCATCCCCGAACCTCAAAGGTGAAAACAAATACTTGGAAATTTGAAAAAACAAACTGTCGTCGCGTCACCAGGATTCCAATCTAGACATCCTTGTTCTCAAAACTTCCCACTGATCCTCTAGTACTCTGAGAGTTTTTCACATATTTCTAAAAAATCAAAACAGACCTCACATCTTTAATGTCATAATGGATAGCACGTTAGGTTAGCGAGCGAATGAGTAATTGTGTGAAACTGGGCAAATTCGGTATGAATATGACCCTAAGACAAAGCATCAGTCTCCAGGACCGAAAAAGGCGAGGAAGGTCCGCATCTCGACCATCGTCTTTTTCGACATTCACGGCATGGTGCAACACAAATTCTAAGGTAGGACCATTCGACGAAAGCGACCGGATCCGTGGCGCGCAAAAATCTAGCTGTTAAAGGACGACAATGCACCCTGTCACCGTGCTCTCCTCACACGTGAGTTTCTCACCAAAAACAAGATGATCGAACTTCCGCACCCACCCTACTGGCCAGATTTGACTCCTGCGAACTTCGCCATCTTCTCTAAGCTGAATATTCAGCTATTTGACATCATTGCGAGATCCTGCTCGAATCGCAGAAAGGGCTTGAAACATTTCGAAAACAAGATTTCCATGGCACATTCCAGCATTGGTAGAAACGCTAGGAGCGCTTATTACTGTACAAGGTGGCTATATTGAAGTGTGTAAAGTAAACACAGATAAATAAAGTACTTTCTTATAAACAGAACTAATTTCGAAACTTTATGATACCACCTGGTATTTTATTGTTTTACTTACCACTGTGATAGGGTACATGGGGTTTATTATTGTAAACAGAAGTACATGATTAGGTTTACTTTCATCAGGCCTTTTTCGTCTAGGTTCTTCTGTACTTGCATTATACTCTGCATTTGCCTAAAAAAAAATGATTTATTTTTAAAGGTGTAAAGAATATCCTACTTGGTTGTAAGTATATTTTAAAATTAAATGTACCGAGATTATTTTTTAAATTGCCGCTAGACCTATAACACAATGTACAAATTATGAACGATTCATTTAAAATCAATTGTAAAGATACTGTATGTAAATTGATTGTGATTGTAAAGACTTCCAATATACTTGAATCAAAGCACTTAATGGAGAATATCTATAAGAATATTTTTTAATAAAGCTTATTTGTTATTGGGAATAATTATGCAGTGTGTCCCATTTGAAAAGATCCACTATCTCAATAACTTTTGCAGAAACAGGTTAATATTTTTAAAAAGGACACTCTCTCCACACACATCTGTCACCATTACCAATAAAATTAGCTTTGATATAAATATCACACTTTTGATTAATAACAATTTTGTAGGTACCCACAGGAGGATGGTTAGGATCGAGGCCTGGAGTATTGTGGAGTTCTATATTTTATGGATTGCATCAATTAAAATGTGTGGTTGTAAAAATATAATTTGAAAAGAAGGTAATAAAATTAAAGTGATAATGACAATATAAATATCAATAACAATGCTCCTGGCAACCGAGGTTGTAAGGTTATAAAAGAGGTGAGCTTAATATTTGCCAGTCACTAAGAGTTTGTCACATGATGTAAGGTTACCAAAAGTGTTTGACGCTTATGAAACGATAAAACATGAAGACAGGTATGCATGCAAAAATGTACCTTTTCTATGATATACCACACACGTGGTAATTTGCTTTTGAAATTTATATATTGGGGCAAAAGAGGGGTGGAGAAAGATGCATGGTGATGATATAAAAATGTCCTGCTCAGAATAAAAAAAATGAGAGTGTCTTAGCGATTTTGCAAATAATCATCGAAGCAAAAATTATTGAGGGTGACTTCCTTTTAAATATTTCTTTAGAATATTTTCTATGTATTCTACCTTTTACTTTAAAATTTTGGATAGCTTTATTTCTGGTTAAATTTAAGTTGAAGTCTTGAATGTTTGGGGTATGAGGCAGAGAGATTCGTAAAAAACTCGGTCACAATCACTCTTACAATTTATCTCACAGTATATTTTTAAATCATCAGCACATAATATGCACTCAACATCGATTTTTTCAAGAATATCATTAATGAAAATGTTAAAGAGTAAAGGGCCTAGATTGCTACCCTGTTTAACACCAGAAGTTGCTAAATATTCGATAGACTTGAACCCATTATACATTACAAATTACTTACGATTCGTTAAATACGACGCAAATAAAGATAGTAGAGAACGGCAGATACCAAAATTTAATAGTCTATCGAAGGCTTTAGAAAAATCTGTGTAGATAATATCAGTTTGTGTTTGCTTGTCAATTGCTTCAGAAATGTATTGAAAATATTCGTTAAATTCGTAATAGTCGAGCGTGCTTTCATAACTCCGTGCTGCTTAGGAGAAATTGATTAATTTACATTATTGTAAAGATGATTATGGAGAAGAATTTCATTAGATATAATTGAAATTGGTCTGAAGTTTCCTACTTCTGAGTTTTCCCCTTTTTTGAAAATAGGATATACTTTAGATAATTTCCATATTTTAGGTACAGTTGATCTTTTTAAACAGATATTTAATAAAATTGTTAGAGGACGCATCTGATACTTCCGTCTCATTAAAGCTCTTTATGTTGAAAATAAATGACTCTTTTTCAATTAAATCATTTATATTAAAATTAGACTTAGGTAGGTACGACTTAGCAAAATAATCAGTAAATGAGTTGAGAATTGACTTGAGGAGAATTTAGTTCACTGCAATTGTAGACCATTTTATTTGGAATGCTACTTTCGCCCTTTTTTTTATTAATGAATGTCCAGAATTTTGAGGAATTCTGATTAATAGCATCTTCCTGCTCTTTAACATGGTCCTTGTAAGCTTTATCAATGTCTATTTTAATCTGTCTCATCAACCGTTGAAATTCTGAATATGCGTACAAGTGTTTTTTACAGAATTTTAGGAATTTGCCTTTTTCCTTAATAAGTTTAATGATATTAAAGTTAAACCATGGTGGATAGCTTTTGTTTACTGTTATTGCTAAATCTCGGTACATATTGATCAAATACATTGTAAAGTTTACCGTAAAAATATGTACAGGCATCTTCGGCATTTTGAAATACCTCTAGAAAAGTCCAATCAATATTAGAGATCAGGTTATATAGAGTGCTCCGCAACCGGTGTGCCGCGGCACACTGGTGTGCCGTAAGCCGACTTGAGGTGTGCCGCTCTTGCAGACAATACGAATCAGATTCGTATTGTAGCGAGACCCGCGAAAAATAAAGCAATCTGACAACAGCGCCGATGGTAAACGTCTATCCGTCTATCGGCGCGGCGCGGCGGCTTGATTCTCGAAGGCGACTAAACTAGAAAGATCCGTGCCGTTCGAGGCACGACTCGATGTTTTCCTGAACATCGCCACTGCCTATATAAGCGCGCCTGTCGTCGCTCAGAGACTCAGAGAGAGTCGAATAGTCAAGTGAATCAGATAAATACGCGGGCAAACAAATAAATCGTAGAGTGAAATAAATAGTGAATTGCTATATAAATAAATTCTTGTGCCTTATAAATAAGTGAACTGGACTAAGTTTTGTTGCAGTATCTACTTTTATAAATAACTATAGTGCTTCAAATATGGATAAATTTTTGCTGAAATCACGAGCAGATGACGAAGAACCTAGCACAAGCTCCAGCATAAGTGCTGCAAAAAGAGCAAAAAAGGTGCTGAAAAGGAAGTACAATCAAGACTACCTTCGATATGGTTTCACTTGGTGTGGCGACGAAGCGGCTCCAAAGCCTGAATGCGTCATTTGCGGTGAACAGTTGTCAAATGAAGCAATGGTACCCAGCAAACTAAACCGTCATTTGATCACAAATCATCCCAGTTGCGTCAAAAAAGACATTCAATTTTTCCAACGGCGCTTGGATCAAAATAAGAAACAAAAGCAGTTTATGAAATCGGCGGTTACGGTTTCTGAAAAGGCATTAGAAGCTAGCTACCTTGTTGCAAAATTAATTGCACAACAAAAAAAACCGCACACTATCGGTGAAACGCTTATTAAACCAGCATGCATGGAAATTGTTAGACTTATGCTTGGGCCAAACGAAGTTAAGGACGTGAGTAAAGTTTCTTTGTCGGCCGATACTGTTAAAAGACGTATCCAAGATATGTCAAGTGATATTTTGGGAACACTAATTAAAAAAATCATTTCGGCTGGAATTTTTGCGCTTCAAATCGACGAATCAACCGATATTAAAAATAAAGCACAACTGATGGCTATTGTATGATAAACGGTCATGCTTAAAAGATCTTGACCAAGAAATGAGAGTTGCGCTGTCTAAAATTGAGCCGAATATAAAACTTTTGTGTTCAAAGAAGCAAGCGCAGGTATCACATTAATCAGTCATCATCATGTCAAAATATTTATTACTATTGACGTGTCAACAGAAGTAAATTTAGTATACCTACCTGTCCTACCTAGTATTTAGTATAGTTCTCATGTATGTACCTATTTGTATTTTTCATTCTATCTGAATAATAAAAAAAAATAAAAAAAAAATATGTATTATGTCCTGAGTGAAAATTTTGATGCCCCAAATCTGAAAGGGGCTTCTTCACATTTTAAAACAATAAAAAAAACTAAGGTAGTTTGGACATCCATAAATAATTAGTATACATGGAGTGAACTGACCCCCGACCTAGCTACGCCACTGCTATAAATATATTTTAGATTTTGGTGTGCCACGAAATTCTAGGGAGCAGTTTGGTGTGCCTCAGATGAGGAAAGGTTGCGGAGCACTGATATAGAACATTGAAATTTGCTTCGCAAAAGTTATAAGAATTGGTATAGGATTTGGTAAAATTCTGTCGACAATTATTAGGACCTAAGTTGAGTTTACAAGAAATGTTAAGGGCAGGATGATGACTGATTTCATTAATGAGGTAATCCAGGCAATGTTCAACTTGTAGCTTATGATTTGAAAACACTAAGTCCAGCAGTTTATCGTGTGGATTATAAACATATGCGCAGAATCTTATCAGGGAATATCAAGATTACTATGTAAGGAAGATGGAAAATCATTAAAATTTACAGATTTAAACATAAAACTTCGAAATAATAATACGCACGTTCTGGTTTTATACATTTATTTCTTTCAAAGGGTCATCCCGAAGACATTTAAATAGGGGATACTTAAAAATATTTTTTCCAATTTTGTAAATTCCAATTTATATACGGGATGGACCACCAGTAACTGCATAGATCGATATCGCAAACTGGATGTAGAAAAAATTTGAAAATTTGGGAATGGAATGTCTTGGGGCAAATTTAGCTAAAATATTATGGGTACTTCCGATTACGCCTTAAGTTGTTTATTTTAAATAGTATATGCTATATGTTAATACATTTTTGGATTCTAATCAAGATTCTATGCAGATTTTAGGTATCATGTCCTATGTATACCTAAGTATAAGCGTCGGAACTTGTAAATATAATTTTCAACATAAAAACTTAAATATGTCAAAAACGCTCAGACTTAGGTATAGGACATGATACACAAAATCTGTCCAGATTTCCAAATTTTCAAATTTTTCATACATTTGTTTCTAAGATATCGATCTATGCAGTTACTAGTGGTCCACCCTGTGTAGGGTCCAGCGCCGGATCTAGAGGGGAGGGGCAAGCCCGACCCCGTGCCCCGGGCGGCAAATTCAGAGGGCTGCAAATAGTAAAATAATTTTTTTTTCATAAATAGGGTTTTGAAATCAATTCACAGATAATCAAAATTTATTTGAATTCTATCTTTGCAAAACAGGTCTAGTGTTTATTGGGTCTTATTACCTGCTTAATCCATAATCGGATAAGTTCTCAATTGCCCAAAACGTTGAATGACTTTAAAACTGTATTAGCTTTAAAAATTCCCAAAATTAAATACCTGTTAAGCATATTAGGCAACTTTTGTACTACCTGTCATAATTCATAATTCTTTTAGTAAGAAATCCCTCTAATGACTTTAGAATAATTCTTGCTTTGGGGAAAACCGAGGGGAAAACAAATATCTAATTTGTGGAAAGCAGTTAACTACCTGTAATTAGGATAATATATAAAGGAATAAAATAAAGCTACAATCTAAATTTATTGTGCTTTTCACGCTTTTCATTTTTGAGAAAGTTTGTTCTTGAAGTTATTGGTACTTTGTGTTTACTGAAAGTGTTTTTATTACCTATATATTTTTGTGGATGTAATCTGTATTCACTGTTACTGTTTTTATTATTATATCTCATATATAAACAGTGAGAAATAAAAAAAGGTAAAAAAAAGAAAAAATTATTAGACTTATCTGGGTGTATGTGCGTAGTAATAAAAAAAAATTATAGAAGTATTATGATCTCCTAACAATCAGATTATTTCGATTTTTTCTTTTAAAGTTATTGGTATTTTAAAAAACTATAAAATGACATTTAACACTGTTAAAATGTTCTTTTCAAGGCACGTTAAATATCAAATTAAAGAGAAAAAAATTAATTTTCGTGTATAGATCAATATAATAAAAAAATTAAAAATATGAATTTTGTCATGAAAATTGGTATATGAGGTTGGGTTAGGAAAAACAAGTATTGTACACCGAATGCAATTTTACGGAACGAAACGCGTATCGTTGAGTTTTGCAAAGAATGAGGTTTACAAAGTCATTACAATACATATTTTTCACACTGTGTTCAACATATCAAATGTATGTTATATAGGTTGAAATTATGAGCGCGCCAAAAAACTATCGAGAGCGGAATAAAGAAAAAAGGCCAAAGATAGAGTCCTTCAGGGAAAACAATATGCGGAAAAGATGAAAAAGTGACTCGACGGAGGCGGTGCCCCGTCAGTACCTGCCACAGCTTGCGAAGATGTTCAACTAGAGGATATTTTTTGCACTTTGCACGATCCTGATGATCAAAATGTATCACCTGCATCGTCTAGCCAAACTGCGAGAGTGCAAGAACAATTTAAAAGAATTGAGACAGAATACAAAGAATCTGAATCGGATCACTCGAATTCGAATGAATGGAAAACCGAAATTGAGTTGACAGACCCTGGCAATTGACCAGACATTGAAAAAATGACCGACCAGCAACGATCTTTCTTTACTACTCAAGCTGTGTTATTAGCAGAAAGTCATCCAGAAAACATTGAATTTAAATCAACTGAACACGACGGTAGACATTTAACATCTGCTATGTGGTACAAAACATTGACCAATGACGAAAAGCTTAAAAGATCTTGGCTTGTATTGTATATTCTAAAACAAAAAAAAGCAATTTTTTGTGCATGCTGCAAGAATTTTGAGAAATCTTCCTCTTGCGGTACATCTGCATTGTGTACTACAGGATTTATTGGATAAAAGCTTATGAGAGATTAACCGAGCACGAGGCATCTCAAATGCACAAAGAGTGTATGATTAAGTGGAAAACTCGAGTTCAACAAATTAAATCATGCCAGGTTATTGATCAAGACATTGAGCGAGTAATTCAAACCAAAAAAGAAAAATGGAGACAGATCCTGCATATGGTTATGGATGCTGTATTATATCTAGCAACAAACTGTCTTTCTTTTCGTGGTTCCCACGAAACCCCTAGCGATCTCATCACACAATGTCCTCAGCCTGGTCAAAGAAATTTCTTGAATTTAATTTTGCTTCTCTCCAAATATAATTCAACTCTTAAGTTTCAATTAGAAAACTTAAAAAAGGGACAAGTATCATATTTGTCAAAAACAATACAGAATGAAATTATTGACATAATGGCAAATACAGTCAGAAATAGCATTCTAAACGACATCAAAGAAGCCAAATACTATACAATAATGTTCGATTGCACTCTAGATGTGTCGCATACAGAACAAATGTGCCAGGTCATTCGCTATGTAAAAAAAAACTGGTGATGTGTGTGAAATAAAAGAAAGTTTCATTGACTTTATAGAAGTTGCTGGAAAGACAGGAGAGCACATTTGTCAACAGATAATGGAAAAGTTGACAGTTGATGGTTTAGATATCAGACAATGTCGTGGCCAATCTTATGATAATGGATCAAATATGGCTGGCACCTATAACGGAGTGCAAGCCAGGATTACAGAAAGGAATGAGCTGGCCGAGTTCGTACCGTGTTTGGCTCACTCCTTAAATCTTATCGGTGTCCATTCTGCCTCATCATGCCCGGAAACAATAAATCTATTTGGATTAATTCAAAAAGTATTTTGCTTTTTTGTCGGCTCTACTATTCGATGGAATACTGTGAAGAAATTTGTTAAAACCAATTTAAAATGAAGCAGTCAGACGATATGGTCGGCAGAACATATTGCTGTGAAAGCCCTCTTAAATAATTTGCCGGAAGTGGTGGAATCCTTGGAAGAACTTAAGCTAACTTCTCATGCTCCGGAAGCAAAGTACGAGGCAATAAAGAATTTTGTCCACGACCACTTAATAATAAATCAATATTCTACCTCCTAACTAAGAGTATATAGTACCCATATATCACGGAGTGAATTATGATAATTCACGCTTTTGTAATTCTGGCACATTCCGGTAGATAACTAAAGATAGGCGATACTTTTCATAACGATATTTTCTAGATCGAAAAATCAAAAAATCGAAAAATCGATACGAAAATCGAAAAATTGAAAAGTGGAAAAAACAACATTGAAAAACAATATTGAAATTCAAAAGCAAGATATAATCCTTGTGCGTAGAAGAGGCTAAAGAAGTTACTGGAAAAATTGGCGTCGAACCTATTCTGTATAAATAAACGAATTCCGAGGTGCAAAAAACAATTTGACGAGATGTGTGATGACGAATCATGAACACTTCAACCAGTTCAACTTTTTTCTCACGCAACAATGATGGTATTTGATAGAATCTTATCAGAAATTAAAAAGAGGGCTACCACGTTGAATTCGAATTTCACATTTGGCATTTCGTCATCTGCTTCACATTTTCTATATAGGAAATCGTCAGATATTCCTTAAGAGATTTAGGTGTCTCCTAAGGCCTCAGTGTCCCGTAAAGATTCCTATTACGGTCTTGACTTCTTTTTGGCTAATGTTTAGCAGTTGACTTTTTCTGTGATTGGGTATACCTTCTATGATGGCATTATTACCACCAGATTTGGTTTCATGTTTTATATCATTATATGGTGTCCTTTTTTTAAAGGTTCCCGTTCAAATCCATTTGTGAACCTGTATGCCGCCGGCATAGACTCTTTTTCCACCAAAAGGCGTAATGGAGGAGCTCCATTGCTGGCCTTGAGAGTACTTCTAAAGGCCGCTATTATTATTAAACCGTCCAATTTTTGTACCTTATCTAATTTTCTACTATCTATTATTCTTTTAGCCTTGTGCCACCATATATGAGTGAGTCGGTTACAACGGATACCTAAATATAATTGCATCATACTTGGTTTAAGCCCCATGTGTTCCCTAAAATGGTTATCAATAAAGGACTCCAATATTCAAATTAAAACATGTGGTCGATTTTCTAGAATCTTGTAAACTCGTATTTAGCTAAACATAGATACTTCTATTATTTTTTGAATTTTTGAATACATATACTTTAAAAAAACCATGTATTTGTATTTTAAAACAAAATGATTTCTAGTTTATTTTGTATTTGCTATAAACGTTATAAATAAAGTCAAATAATATGCATAATAAAAAAATATAAATTGAAAGGATAATATGTACAGGTACTTGAACATTTTACAAATGAATAGTTTTGTTTTTATAACTTCAAGTGGCATGAGAAGTCAGTATTGGTCCATGGTAAAGAAAAGGTGTATAAAATAGAATTATAACAGTATTCAGAGTATAAATCTGTTAGTGATGCAAGAGATTAATTTATTCTAATTTTTAAACTTGGTCACGACGAAATATAAACAACGGGTCAATAGGGGTCAGATTTTTTTCTAAATTCGAATAAGGTAATAAATTAAGAATTAAATTAATACAAACGCATAACAAACAAAACGAACTAGTTCTCCTATAAAATCTAACTTTCCTTTTAAATTTTTAATAAGCATTTTAATGCTCGTTTTAATGGCGTGTCCAAAAACCATTAAGTAACTTTGTTGAATTTAATTAAGTATGTTGTTATAAAAGTTAAAAGAGATTTTTTTGAGCAACTTTGGATATCAAAACTAAGTGGTTGGCTTGTCCGAAAAAGTTAATTAATACAACTATTTTTATAAAATTGAATAAATATAATAATTATCCGTTAATTGTACCTATTCAGTTATGTATTTGAATAGATTATGTTGTTTTTCTTTTTTGTCTAGGTCTAGAATATTGTAATGCAAACGTGTTCTGCTAATTGATAATATCTAACCTATTGAATTAATGATATTCTGAATATTTTTTTGACCATGTGATATTTTGGTGCCTTACTCCTCTATTTTTTGTTTAATTGAGTCTAAATTATCTAGTGGATTGTTGATACAAAAATGTTGAGTCGTGTGTTTTTAGCCACTGACTAAGCATTCTGATTTTAAAGAACAAGAACTAAAAAAAAAAAGTAGGTGTGTTCATAGGCACAGATTTTGGTTATCTCCGGGCGGGGAGAGTCCCTGCCATTGCGCGGGATAAAAAAAAGGTCCTCACCTGTCTTATGTATTTATTTTTTTATGCTGGCCTGAAAAAGGCCCGCATACCAATAAGGTAAGTGCACCAATAATTGACAGTGTTCCAGTAATTGACACTTGCTCAATTATTCTTCAAAAATAAGAACATTAGACTATATATATATATATATATATATATATATATATATATATATATATATGAGAAATTTATCTTAAACATTGGTATTTTTCGAATATTTGGCAATCGTGTAGCCTACGTAACAGATGTTAGGTGGCACCACGGTCAGTTACAAAATAGTGAAAAGAGCACGTGCAGTGATAGAGTGTTTATGTTAAGACATTTCATAAGGTCAGTATACCAAATTGAATCTAATATATACTTCTTATCACTTCATGTTAAATTTATTTAAACTATTCCTGGGGGTGTATTAAACAACACTGATGGGTTTTTACTGGTTTTTATGCATGTAAATCCTAAAACCTCATTTTTGTTAAAGTGTCAATAATTGGAACAAACAAAACCAGTATGTTCCAGTTATTGACATACCCTGTCAATCACTGGTCCACAAGCAAATACTGATATACACTGTTGTCATACTGTCTAAAAAGTCTGCAATATACCATTTAAATATGAGATCTAACAGCCTTTTGGTTCCAGTCATTGACAGGGGTGTCAATTATTGGTACAAGAAGTGTCAATAACTGGAACACGTTTTTTATTACAGTTATGGCACCTAAAAAAAATTATACAGAGGCTCAGTTGGATGAAGCTCTTGCTGCTATAGCAAGAGGGATGCCAGTAGCTACAGCTGCTAAAACTTACTTTGTTCCACGAACAACGTTACTTTTTAAATCAACAGGAAAGCTACCTATACATTGCCGGATGGGACCAAGTACCATCCTCACAAGCAATGAAGAAACTCTTGTCGAACAGTGGATACTTTCTCTAGCAAAAGTGCACCATCCAGTAGGCAAAGAGCAATTACTAGACAGTGTCCAGTTTATCGTTAAAGAAAGTAAACAACCAAACCCTTTCACTGATTCGAGACCAGGTCGAAAATGGTACGAGTCGTTTTTGAAAAGGCATCCAAATTTAAGCGAAAGAGTTGTACAAAATTTAACACCAGCCAGCGAAAAAGTTACTGAACAACAATTGCGACAATGGTTTCGGAAAGTGAAAGAATAATTGCAGTCAAAAAATTTATTTGTCGCAACGGAGGATCCTTCCAGAGTATTCCACTCTGATGAGAGTGCTTTTTTTCTTCAACCAAAAGGTGATAAAGTCCTTGCACGAAAAGGGGATAAAAGCGTGTACAATGCCGGAACCAACGACGAGAAAGAAAATTTAACACTGTATTAGTCACTGCCAATACCGCTGGGACACTAGCTCCTCCCATGGTGGTGTTTAAATATGAACGCATTCCAAGCCATGTAGCTGTCAGTATCAATAAAAGTTGGGGAATAGGCCGTTCCGAAAGTGGATGGATGTGTGGAGCAACTTTTTTTGAATATATAACAAATGTGTTTGTACCATAGCTAGATGAGAAAAAATTGAGAGACCTATTATTATGTTTATTGACTGTCATGTGTCACACATGACATTACACCTATCAAAGTTTTGTTCAAAAAATTGAATAGAACTTTTTGCATTGTATCCAAACTCTACACATTTAAATTCAACCTATGGATGTGGCTGTATTTAAGCCGCTAAAACAATTTTGGAAAAAATCTGTAAGAGATTGGTACATCGAAAATCACGGAAAAATATTGCGAAAAGAAAATTTCGGAAAAGTGTTTGAGGAAGCGTTATCCAAAGTTACAGATAAAACAATTCAACATGGATTTAGGGCATGTGGACTTCGCCGTTTAATGTAGAAAATGTAAAATTTTCAAAAATTTCAAACCCGTCGCCAGAAGTTAATCAAACCAGAATAATAGAAGGGTTGGCAGTTTTGGAAAAATTTATTCCCTCAGAAAAATTAAAAAACTTTCGAACAAATATTTGATAATGCATGGACAGGTAAAATGGAAGACGTGTCACTATTTAATGTATGGAACACAATGAAAACATAAATAAAAGTGAGAACCAAAATTGCAATAGGAAAGAAAATGATCTTGTAGAAAACATATGAGACAACTCGAGACCAGGATCTTCTGGCCTTCAATAACAAAGTGTTGATTCTGATATGACCCCATTAAAAATTGTTATACATTCTAATGTCAATATTACACCTCCTACTGTATCACAAAGTGATAGATCTCCTTTAAATTCATTGGAAAATACAATGACGTTCAATATATTATCTTTAAAGAAACAAGTTCCCACTCCATTTAAAAAAAGCCTTGTTTTGGCCGGAAAAAGTAAAAAACAAAAAAAAAGAATAAAGAGCAAATTCCTTGTGCTATTACGTCAGAAATTTGGCAAAAATACCACATAAAAAAGGATTCTGAGAAAAAGAGAAAACAAGAAGAACAACAAAAACAGGCAGAAGAGAGAAAGCGAAAAAGGGAAGAAAAAATTATAAAAATACAAAACAAGGCTAAGACTGTAAAGAGGGAAAGTTCTGACAATTCATCCGAAAACGAAGAATGGATAGAAAGTGGAAACAGTATTGATGATGTCAGTATCAATTTAGAAAATGAAGAAGAGAACGAAATACCAATCAAATACGACGATATCCATGTAGATTTTATTTTAGCGAAATTCTTAGGAGGAAAGAGAAAAACTTTATTTATAGGTATATCTGCGTGGTTCAGAAGAAATATTCCCGAAACGATATTGAAGTTATATCCCTTAAATCAACAAATGAAACGAATACCTTCAAACTTGTTGATAGTGATATTTCAACAATCAAGATAGAGGATATCATAAAAAAGTTATCCCACCCGGAACTACACAATGTCGGCGACCGAATAAAATATGTATTTTCAAAAAATATTGATATTTTTGAAGTCTAAAGCACCCATAAAATTTCATTTTTTGTTTTTATTTTTTGTGTTATGAATTTGCTGTTTATTTTTATTTGCTTAGTGTATTCAAAATTAAGAGTATAATAAAAAAATCTTCCTTAATTTGTGTCAATAATTGGTGTCAATTATTGGTACATGAAAAAAAATCAAGTGTCAATGACTGGTATATACTTCAAAACACTTTTTTTATATTTATTTCATGAAAAGCAAAATTATTAGAACTAAAAATACATAACTAATGAACTCAAGAAACTTTAAGCTACAAGAAAAAAATCGTATTATATGCTTAAATTTTTTTGTTATTGGTGAAAATAATTATTTAATACAAATCAGCGTCTAATAGTGTCAATTATTGGTGCAGTTACCTTACCTACTATTAGTATTTTCTGTAAATACTTCAAAGATTTAGTTGAATAATATTAAGTATGTAGGCTAATTTAAGTATACACATACAGTTCTGCAATAATTATTTCTCAATATTTTTAAATTATTTCTAATAGGTATTTAAATATTTCGTTATTTTTAAAACTATGATCTAAAAATATATCCTTATAATTATTCTAAAAGTGTTTGTTTTCCCTTTTTAACGAATCAGTTAAAAATGTACCTTGTATATTTACATAGGAAATCACTTTATTCTTGTACCAAATAAAATATTTCGACGAATTGAGAACCTCCTCTTTTTTTGAAGTCTGTTAAAAATTGAGTTGGTATTTAAAAGTACCTACTTATGAATAGGTACCTACCTACATACTTTTATGACTCCAAAACTATTCCAGTAATTCATTTTATAGGTAAGTGTAATTATATTTTCATTTTACATAGACCGCATTTGATTTTCGCCCCGCACATTTCTTTTTCCTCGCTTTTTAACTTTTTAAACAAAGATGATTTTTGATAAGTAGTACTTATGTAATCAAATTTTAGTTTATTTTGTGAAAATATCTATTGATGTAAACACATTATTAATTGAAATTAGGTATTTTAATTTAATTTTTGTCACCTATATTTTCCGTATAGGTATATTATGTAAGTACTTAGGTACCTACATTAAAAAAACAATACATGGATGAAGAATTTTCATTAGTTTCATTGATCCTAATAATTTGAATTTTTGTCCAATCTTAACACAAAGATGGGGTAAAAAGTCGGCACTCAATATTAAATATTTTCTGAATAGAGTACAATCTATTTTTTAATGATTGAGATTGAATCTTGGAATGAATTGTATAAAATAAAATGAAATAGGCAGCAATTTAAGGATACGCTATTGTGTTATTTTTTAAAAACCACGTTGAAAGTAGTTAACAGATTTTTCAAGTATGTAGGTAGGTATACTCTGGTATACCAGGATAAATATGTGAATTGGTCTTTTTGATGTCCAAAACAAAACTGTAAACAATGTCAATTTTTAAATATCGCAAATTGTTATGAAATTTTTTTTTCCTGGTAAAATTTATGAAATTCTACGATTACGATAGTAACTACAAAACAGAAAGGGGTATTTTTCTACATTTAATATTTATGTGCTTAGTTAAAAGAAAGACTTGATTTTTGTGATTTCTCCACTCCGGTCTGACAAAACTTATGGCTTAAAAATTAAACTATCGCTCATTTTCAACTATCCACCCAGACACTATCAAGTTTGTTGAATTAAACAACTTTTAACCCTTTTTATTGACAATAACAAGTACCATTTTAGAAGCACTACAACAGTACTGTCAATACATAACCTCCATTTACAGGTTCAGCAAACACAGATGATAATTCTAAGTATTTCTTTACTTACCCGGTTATTTGCGGTATCAGTGGCTGTTCGTTGTCGTTTTGAATGAGGACCATCGCCATTGAACGCCATTTTGAAACAAACACTACCGAAGACCGAAATCAAAATCTCTTCACACCTCGAAAACGGCACGCGCAGAACTGTCGGCTTTTGAGTTTTCACGGTTTCAGAACTGAGAAAATGCGAGTGCGCGATTATTTTCGATTGTTTGTAGCTAGAGACATCTAGCTGTACATAAGACAAATTCTTACCGATTCCTGCAGTAGCTATGTTAGTTCTGAGTTCTGAAAGTATCTATTCTGAATAATTCCAGAATCACCAATACGAACAATGTAAATTATGTTCTATAGTTGGCCAATTCACTATTGCATTTACAACGCTCATATATTTGTTTACGAATATTACATTGGTCGTATATTAGCAATTTCTGGGATCAATTTAGAATGCGTCTTTATTCATACACTGTTGCCAGCATTGGAAATTTTACTGCAGTTACTGGAAATATTATAAAATGGAACAATTATTATTAGTAATTATCAAATAACACAATAAAACAAAACATCAAACATCAGTGAAGGATGTTGAAACAAAACTTGATAAATGTATGCTGCAGACCAGTTTTTAGACAAATACAGGGATGATATGGTTTTACTTTTTTGTTTGTATTCACCATTTATTTATTTATTTATTTATTATGGGTATATATTAATTATTGTGTTATTAAATGCAAGACTACCTATAGGGCTACTCTTAAATCTAAATCTCACCCTTTACAGGCAAATATAAATAGAAACGTGCAAATTAGATTAATAATTGACACAAATAAAAGAAAATTAAATTTGTAAATGTGAGTTTTATTGGAATATTAAAGATCTACTTAAGTAATCGATGTGTGTTTTTACATGATTTTTACTGATACCTACTTAATTGATCTGTATACTTATTATTTTATCATTATTGTGAGACCATTCTCTGACCTATGGGAGACCACTATAATAGTACAAGGCATTCAATAAATATATCACCCATTGGGAATATTATACCAGTGCCCGGTAAACCACAAATAGTTGGCATTCGCTCGGTCTGACACCGGCATGTACGGAAAGCCGAGTACTCGGATTGCCGTTGTCGGGGTTTCTTCTGAGCCGGGAGTACCATACCATTTGACGTAATTTAGTAGTAGAAACCACATGTGGTCCATATTTGGCTTTGCAGACATGGTAGGCATCCTTACGAGCCGAACGCGGTGAATATTTGGCTAGCCGGGCATGGGAGACATCCTTACGGGCCGAAGTATATATAGATATATGACCGCGGCTACAATGTAATGGGCAGCCAACATTCGGCTGGGCGGACATGTCCTACCTATGTACCGAAGCTGCACCCATATATCGGGCCGAGTACGGCATTCGGCAAGCCTCCTTCGGCCCAGTTACGGTGCCGATTAACTGTGTTTATTGGGTGGCGGCTGGTGCATATAAGTGCTGATGTAGAACTGCAAAACTGACAAAAAATGCAATTATCCAAAATATAGGCATACTCTCATGATTTTAATTATTAAATAGTAAACTGTGTGTGTGCACTGCACCGCTTGGGCCGCCGCCCGCTCATTGCCTCCTTTATTTTATTCTAGGAGGCATATGCATGTCAAAAATATTATTTAACAAGTTTGCGAACAGCGAAACTTTTTTGCCAACAGTATTTTGATCAAAAATAAAAAAGATGTATTGAACAATTTTACTTTAACATTTTTCAATGCCTCTTTTTTAAATTTTGATTAAAATACTGTTGACAAGAAAGTTTCCCTATTCGCAAACTTATTGTTAATTATTCTTTTTGACCAGGCATATCCCGATAGCACACCAA
The DNA here is from genome assembly GCA_927349885.1 of Psylliodes chrysocephalus. NCBI lineage: Eukaryota > Metazoa > Arthropoda > Insecta > Coleoptera > Chrysomelidae > Psylliodes > Psylliodes chrysocephalus. The sequence goes on from OV651813.1 coordinate 35,718,690, forward strand.
ATCCTTTGGATATCTACTGGACATCCCAATATCCACTGAATGTCCAGTCCATGGTGGCTATCTATTTTATATCCATTAGATGTAATTTACAGACATGCAAATGTCCATAAATAATAATTATATAGCAAATTATTAAAAAATTACGCCATTGTTGTGCTCGCTATTGTGGCTAATAGCACCGTTCAGATATTTAAAATTAATTTTTTTAAGGTGTATTCAATATCCCATGGACATCCACTAAATATATCAAAGTCTAGGCGCGAACGCAAACCATGGTGGATATCCACTAGATGTAAATTTTGATTTTGCTTTCTAAGTATAGATGGCGATACCACTTTCGCTCGTTGAATATCTACTCATGCTCAAGCCGCTGTAATTGAGTTCGATCGAAATTGGTATCACAAATCACAATCAGACTCCATTAGAGACTGGAGTCGAGAATTTCCATTTATTGCTGAAGAGTCCTAATAAGGATGACTTTCTCCTTAGTGGGCAAAATCAAAGGCAGAGTGTTGAAAATATTTTGAGTGTTGAAAATATTTTTTATCTCTGCTATTTTCTTTCGACGTTATTCAATAATCATTGGTTACTTATGAACCTCTACTAAAGATAAAATATGTTGCTGAATATCCGAATATCTTCTATATCCTGGGATATAGACGGACATTTGGTTGGATATCCATATTGGATATATTGAATATCCACAAAATATATTCTGTGGATATCTCTGGGATTTCTTGTATTTTCTGAAAGATACCCATTAGATATATTGCTGGATATCCATTAGGATATCTTCTATATTCTGGATATAGACGGACATTTGGATATCCATATTGGATCCACGGAATATTTCTGATATCCTGTGGATATATTGGATATCCACAAAAAATATTCTGTGGATATCTCTGGGATTTGGTGTTATCAAGACAACTAAAGGAGACGATGGGCGAGCGAGAGCCCAAATGCGGTGCAATGTGCATACATTATTTAGTATTTAAAAATTAAAATTAATGAAATCCATAAAATCTAATTTTGTGAAATGTAGATGATATACCTACTTGCATTTGTTGGCAATTCTGCAGCTCTACAGCACTTATACACCAGCCGCCACAAAAGTGGATTTTGAGATTTGCTTCATATAGGTATCTATGGTGAGAGTCTAATTTTAGAAAAAAAAAATACATAAAAATTAGAAATTAGGATAATATCTCGTTAAATGTTCAATGTTATAAATTATTACTGTATACCTTTTAAAGAATAATCATCATGAAATATTTTAAACTTGATTTTTTGACAAATCAACTATTAAGAGATCCTGTCAGAATTTATATTATTTTATCAAATATTAATTTTTGCCATTTTTCAATTAAACACCAAAAAATAATACACAAACATAGATAAATAACCTCAAAGAGAAGCACGTACTTTTGTTGTTTTTGTCAAGCGTCCACTATTTAAAATCACGTGTTTGAATTGCCTAAATGCATCTGGCAACGTTGATCAAAATACAGTTATAGATCCGTTCTTAAAACCAGTTCCAAACCTGTCACAAGAAATATGGTTGAGATATTAACCAATAAAAAACGAGCTGATTGGTTTTGTTCGGTTTTCTCTCAAAAGTCTCAAAATGGTTCTGTCCGAAATTCAGATTGGTTAAAATTTGCTAATAATATGACTTGGTACCAGATTTGAAAATCGTAATTTAATGAAAAATCCTAACTGGTAAATTCAGAAGCCTCATTTTGTTACAGCAATAGAGAAGCAAAAGCAACACATATTCGAGAGCATGTCTGACCAGACTGGTAATTTTTATTTATTTATTTTATGATTATCTGCCTTAATATGTACAAAAATAATAATTACATGTTACTTGCATGTAAAACTTAAATTACTGAACACAAAAACAGAAAAGTTCTATATTCACCTAAGTTGTTACATTTTTAATTTGATTAAGTTATTAAAAATATCAGTAAATGTAAACAATTTCTGAGTGAGCTAAAAATATTACCTTCATTAGCATTATACTTACTTAAGAGAATTTTATTTTACACTATACAGAAAGGCATCAAATATCTAATTGTGTCAAAAATTTATAAAAATAAGTACCTATATATTTTTTTAGAAGAGGTGATTGTTCCTGAGCCTCTTATTGAAGAAACTATTGAAGAGACCATTGATGAACTTGAAGCTGAAGAATATTTTAATAATGAACGAACTCTAACATTAATTAGATTATTTAAAAATTATAAACCCTTAGTAGCTGCAGGATCTATTAAAACCATGAAACAAATGTGGGAAATAATTTCTGCAGATTTTTTAAATGAACACCAACTATCTGTAACTCCACAAAAATGCGAAAATCGCATAAAAGTTTTAGAACGAGGATACAAAAAAATGAAGGATAAACTGGCCAAAGGAGAGAGACCCAAAAAACTATTTCCATATTATGAAGAATTTCAAGATATGCCTCTTAACAAAAAATATGCGTTTGTTCCTGGATTAAATTCCTCTAATTATTCTACATATACTACTGTTAATTTTAACAACACCGTTAAACCTGTCACTCCTGTTACTTACATTAAATTATCAAATGTGAAACAAGACATAGATGATGTTTCTCAAACTGAAAATTCACAACTTATTGAACAACCACAAGAAACTTCTCAACAAATTCTTCCACAGCAAACTACTACACCACGACAACCACCACCATCTAATATGGTTATTATAGGAGATATATATTTCAATAGAGAAAGGACATTAGCTTTGATAGACTTATATAAAAAGTATAATGAAAAATATTGTGAGAGAGCTATAAAAACAAAACGACGAATGTGGTATATAATTGCAAGAGAAATGACCAGTTTGTTTAAAATTCCCATTACAGGTTCAAAATGTGAAAATAAACTAAAAGTACTTGAGAGAAATTATAAAAGGGGTACTTATCTTAAAAGAAGATATGAATTTGAAGACGAACTTAAAGCTATTTTTGGAGACAGGGTTGTTAGGCCACCTGTTGTGAAACCTTCGACTGTATTCAATAATAGAGCAACTCCTTCAACTTCTACAACACCTCAACAAGTTACTATACGAGTTTTAGACCCAAAAGCAACTATAGCAGATAAAATAGAGACTGTTCTTTTGGGGATCAGAAGTGATTTTCAAATTTATTACAGAGAAAGATTGAACATCGAAAGGGACAAATTATCACTTAAAAGACAAAAATTAAGCATGATGAAGGATGATCGGAGAAAGATGAGATAAAATGCTCTTTATATACAGTTTTTTTTATTTTATAACAATACATTTTAGCATTAATTAAATAGTGTTTTTAAATTTAAGAGTAAAAATTTTGAGTAAAATATGTATAAGATGCTTTGTACATGCCTAACCAGCAGTTTATACAATAATTACAAAAGTTGATGCCTGTCGAAATGTTTTTTATTTTAATGAAAAATAGTCTTTACAGTTCTTTATGAATGTTTTTCAGTAGTTTTAAGCAAAAACCCGGCAAATACCTATTGGCTCCTTTAACTTTGTAGAGGCTAATCCTTCTTGGTGTATTTAACTGATCACAATTGACTTTTGCATTTACAAATATAGAAGTAAGATATGTCTCTTATTTTTTATTAATAATACAGTGTCCAACAGATTTTCAACTAATAACTGGATAGGAAACATTAAATGCATTATATAAAATACATTGTTACATTTGGAGGGAAAAATACATTATATAGTTTAGGCTATGTTTTATATTTATGCTAGGCTGCAGTTAAATATGTCCAGGCTTTGACATAGAAAACGGTTATGATTTTCACACATGCTGTAAAGTGGGACTATTTTTTGAGGTTTATCCTAGGGGTATGCAAATAAAACGTGTATTTTTTGTACTAGCATGTGTAACGTAAATCCTAATTCTATGTAATTTCACGGTCAATTATAAATACCTGTTGTATGATAATTATTTGGGACTCAAGTGATTTTACAGAATAACGATCAAGAAGTGCAGTCATGGGGTTAGCCTATAGCAGGATATTGTGTTATCTTGTTTGAAGGAAGCATAATTTAAGAAAGAGATGCTGGACGGATTCTAACTCTGATATAAATACTATAGAATGGAGCCCAGATGACAGAGGTATATTCAAGTTTGGATCTGACATGAGATTAAAAGGAACCAAAAGTGGTTGACGGCTGTGTGTATGCAGCTTAGATCAGCAAAGAAAAACTTGTATTTCATTCATAATTTTATTAAAATAGCAAAGCACTTTCGGCATTAAGCCATCTTCAGTGCTTACTGTCAAATATACAAAGATATCGACTATGTAATATCGGTTGTCATTGTTATTTCCCATTGAGATAGAATAAAGAGGAGATGCTATGACGATGCTAAATTGTCCGCACTTTTGTATTAATTTTTACGTCAATGTCAAATTTGAGATAATGTAGCTGGTCAGTTTTGGTGAGAATAAATGCCATTTTTCTTTAAATAGTTTCATATAATGATATAAAATTATTTTCATTTAGTCAGTCTTTAAATATAAAATTGACTTCAAATAAATCAAAGTACGACTCAAGTCGCCATTTTGATTACACTTTTCTGTCACTTAAAGTGAGTCCATTTTGTCATATCGCAAAATAGTGTTTATGTCGTCTCTACTTTATACTATCTCGATGTTATTTCCAATATTGTAATGCTGCGTTTGAGAATCCACATCGGATGCATTTTTTACATCTCGAGCGTTTTTTTATCCACATCGGACACATCTGTCCCATTACATTTACGTATACTGCATCACGTGATCAAAGATTTTTTACATCTCAGATGCATCCGATGTGGATTCTCAAACGCAGCATAATATTGGAGAATCCCACCTTGCTAAATCAACATATTTAATAATTTTTTTATTTTTGTTTAAATATTTACTTTTTATTAAACCATTTCCATCAGGCAAGGTGGACTGGTGAACCATACAAATACCATAAATTTGTACAAATTCATTTTTGTTTTATTTTTTTGAAGATATGAGTGACTTTGGACGACTCTTTTAAGACCGGGAAATTGATTATTTTTTAACAAGTTGAATATTTAAGATGTTTAGAGAATATACATGCACAGTTAGAATGAAAGAAAGAATTTTGTCAGGCTTCATGGTATTTTTTTTAATGCTTCATAATTTTTTTTTTTTTTTTGATTTACCATGATTGAAAAATGATTGTGTTAGGAGCTAATTAATTTTGAAAAATGTTTGCTAATGCATTAACTATTTTCTGAGGATTCTTATAATTTTCATTATTATAATGCATTGTCCTCGGAAGCTCATTAGAGAAAAATTTTCAACACACTACCATTGAAGATTCGAACCACAATTGGGTATAAAAGGTTTGTTGAGCAATGTAAAATTTTTATTTTTGAGAAAAGAGAATGTGTTGCTCAACTATTGTAGTTTGTAAGTATACATATTTATTTCTCTAAATTCAAGATATTATTTTAATTTGTTAATTGTTATTTTATGTTCCTCTTTTTCATTTTTTGCCATTACCATATTATATAGTTCAGAGTAACTTTGTTTTTGTTTAATATTATGTTGTCATATCATGTATATTGTATATAAAATTGAACTGTTTATTTTTTGTAAACCTTCAGAATTCTATTGCATTCCTTTTCTCTTTTAAAGATGTTTGAAATTATTTAATTTAGAGTTATCTCAGATTTCCTGACACGTTTAGTTTTAATTTTTGTAATAAAGCTGCATGTGAACCATGGCGGATGATTTGAAATTTGATATTTCGGCACATATCTACCAATTAAATCATATATTTTCCTATAAAAGTAATTAAATACTATCAATGTCATCTAACAGATTCCTATTAGTATTAACCAATGTCTTGTATAAAGTGCCAATGTCAGTGACTCTATAATCAGGCAGATGTATGACAAATACATTGGATTTCTTTTAAGTAGTCCTGATAGGCAGGCATACTGGTGGACATAACAAAACCTCAAATTGTCTGACAAAGCAGAATTAACTGTATTAGAAAAAAAAATTGAATTTAAAGAAAAAGTTTTTATTATTAAATTTTTAGTTATATACCTAAGATTATTAAAGATATTTACATTAATTTTTGTCAATTAAAGAGCAAATAAATACTGAGTCTCTGGTAATTTTCCTCCAAAATGTATCCTTCCCGCTTGAGGAGTGCACACTCTTCTCATAACTTCTTTTATTTCATTTACACTTATAGGTGGTTGACTCATGTATACCTTACTGTAATCTGGATTGGGTTCCTCAAATTTATGTCTTCCATTAAACATGGTTGATGTGTAATAAGAACCTGTTAGATGTTTTAATGGATCTGTTCCACTTTTGGAATCCATTCTCACAAGTAAAGCATAATCAGTAATCTCTGCTACAGTTTCATAAGCATAATAAGCTATCACATCTAAAGCATCATCTTTGAAGTTAATCTCTTTTTTTGGATCAATCCATAACCTTAATTTTACCAAACTCCTGTAGGTGGTATCTTTGCTTAAAAATGAAGCACAGCGAGCCTTACAAAAGTCGAGATACTTTTTTTCATCTAATGCTTGTGATATTCTATCTGCTCGCAATTGTCGCTCATATTTAACTTCATCAAACTCTGTTAAATCCGTAAATTCTTCAGTTTCATCAATTCTTTCAATGAATTCTAAAAGGTCTGATTTTGGCTTTACGTCTAGGTTTATTTCGGTAAAATCCACTTGTATTTTCAATTTGTTGTGTTTGTTTATTAAATATTTCACAAACCGTCTCATTTTTTGTTTATTGTGGCGCATGAGAAAAATTAATTCTTCACCTTTAAGATTTTTTCCATCAGAATATTTAAGTGCCTCTTGCACTATAGTTCTGAGTTGTTTCAATACAATACTTTCTACAAGACGAACTGTTTCTGGATTTGGTTTATGGCTATCTCCAAACCCAAACATCATTAGAGAAATTTCATTATAATATGTAATATCCGAATCGGTTTCCATTTTTATATGATTTTACTTACAGTTATGGGAATTTATTTTGAGACTTGAGATAACTAATAATACCAAATACAATAATCATATCCACAAAATGATATTTATGTTGTGCTCAGGTTTTGCTATTGCTAATTTGCTCTTTTTACTTTTTATTTTTCTATAAATTTGCTATTATTTCATTATTTGTAAACATATAAAGAGCAAAAGCAGACATAAAAATATGTCAAATAAAGCTAGGTTAAAATCCTACCACTACCGAAATACATTGCGTTCGGTTTGCCACGTTCCTTTAACTCCTTTAACACTTTTAACTCCAAACGACTCTTTTAGCGTTCGGTTTAGTCCGATTAGTGACAGTTTAACACGCTTAAATGTCATTTAAAAGCACCCTAAAATTTGTCCCGCTCCAGCCCCTGACTGACCGAACTCGCCTATATTAGTCCTGAAGTCCCTGTTCTGTGATTGGCAGATTTGAAATTTGACAATTTAAAAAAAATCCATCCATCCTGTTAAGTGTTCTGTGATCCTGTTGCTGTTTACTGTTTGCAGTTTGCTTTTGCTAGTTTTTTCATTTTAACGAAGAATCCCTTTATATCCGTTTTACATAACCCAAGAGTTAGATTAAAAATGGTAGTAATAAACTCTTTTAAGTATCCTGAATCTGATATCAGGTGTCAATCAGAAGATGTAAGAGTTTTCTTGGATAAAAAAGATCTTGGAAAGGGCACATTGTTCGTCAGTGAAAGGTATACTTTTGAATTAAAAAGAGAAATACATTTATATTAAGTGCTTGTTTCTAGTACATTATGCTGGCGTCAAAGAGAAGATATTGGTTTTACCATTGGATATCCAAGTATTTCATTACATGCAATATCTAAAGACACAAATATACACCCTAAAGATTGTGTTTATATAATGACTGATGGGCATATTACTATGCCTGGTAAGTACTGAATAAAATATTTCACTAGAAAAGAAACTATTGACTATTTGTTACCTGTTACGAAATACAAGTTCTTTTTATGTGCTTAACATTCATATAAAAAATCTGTGATTTATTAATAATTATATTCTGTCAATTCCTGCTCTGTAATTGGGTTTATGACATGTAGGGTATTGTATTATAAATAAATAAATAAAAAGTAAGTAAACTGATCCAAATACCTACCTACCAATAATAGCCTCAATCCTAAAATGAATTTGGCATAAAAGGGACAATGATAATCAGTTGATGGTCTCTCAAAGTTCGATATGACCGCCATATAATCTTTTTTGTTGAAAATCTTTTATTTAATGATGACACATCTATGGCTGTTCCAATACTGCTACATATAAGATTAAATTATCAACTGGAAATTTGATAAAATCCTCTTCCTTGAATGTGACTCCAATCAAAAATTTTAATTCCAATATATAGAATCCATTTTGTATTTTGTTGTAAGTGCTTTTTCTCATGAGTAGTAATGCATACAGTTTTTCATAATGATGAATATACAATACTTTTTACATAATTTAACTTAGTTGGTTTAGTTATCTATTCACTTTTTGTAACACTAAAAGGGGAATTGAATTGGTGAATTCGAAAACTGTACATGTCCAAAATTAGCCTTCCGAGAAAAACAAAAACCTTTTAATGAGTTATAAATATGTATGTATGGTTTTTCGCATAATTTCACGAAAGTAATCAGCTGTACTACATTAACGGATAGGGATCTAGTATGGTTTTTAAGCTCAATCGATGAAGAGACAAATTTTAAACAAAATGGCTATCTTACTTTAAAATGTCAAATCTTGGACTTGTACAGTTTTCGAACTCACCGATTCAATTTATCCCATCAATAAAATTATTTATTTATAGATATGTTTTGTGTCTAATATAGTGAGATTTACATATCAATGGCATAAATATTACCTATAAAAAAATTTCAATTCAAATATTTTTAACATACCCTGGAGAAGATGAGTACTTAACCAAATGTATGCCTTTGTTTAGCTATTATACAAAAAACGAAATTTAAAAACAGTTTTTCTAGTCTGATTAACCTACATAATGTTAATTTTCAATGTTTTGTATAAGTACACTACTTAAATGTTCACACAAATTTTGTGTCTGTAAGAATTAAATGTAATTTCTTATATAAATCATAAATTACAGGGGAATTACCTCCTCCCAAAGAAGAAGATGATGATAGTGATTGTGAATCAAATGCAGACATTTCTGAAATTTTGCTAATTCCAGCCAATGATGAATCAATATCACAGATATATGAAGCCATAAAGATCTGCCAGGTAATAATTCTATATTTGTTATAACATTCCTAGTTTTTTTAATGCAACTAATTTTTCGACATTTTCATATAGTTTTCTAAATACATAATGTATATTTAATTATTTGTTAATTTTAAGGAATTAAATCCTGATCCAATGGATGATGAAGATGATGATAATGAAGATTTAAGTGAAGACAATGATGATAATCTTTATGAAGATGCAGAAGATGACATGGAAGAAGGTGAATATGAAGTTAGAGAAAGAGGTGGTGGTGATGCAGGTAGTTTATAATTGAAAATAATATATATTTAAAAAATATTATTTTTCTTAATTTCTAATTTTAGATGTTGATGATCTGGCTAGGAGAATTCAGTCTAATAGTGTTGACATTCAGATTAATTATAGAAATGGTACTAATGAAGAAGAAGACTTTCAAGATGCTGATTAAATGTTTAATTAGTTAGTTATTAGTTTAGTATTATTTTTATGTTTTGTACTTTTCTAATTTATTCATGCATTTAAAAAAATGTAATAAATTATATAAAATCCATAAAGTTTTTATATATTTTTGTGTATATACGTTAAAGTGGTTAAAAAAATTATTTTATATTTAAAAAATTACATAAGACGTGACAGTAGGGTGTGTCATTTTTGAGCAACTTTTTTTTTTTTTCAACTAAAAAACGGACTAAAAACTATCAGGAGGGTGAAAAAAGAAGCCTTTAAAAATTTGAGCTCTTAATATTAACATTTAGTGGTGCCTGTTCCTAACTTTCCATTTAAATAACATGGAAAAAAAATTTCTTATTTTTGTAGCTTGATATTTGAGCATTGTAAAAATGAAAAATAATATCGTTTAGGTAAAATTATAAAAAAGAAAGATTAAAAATTCAACACAACAAATTAATCGTTTTATTTAATCTATAATTCAACAAATTTATTGAACACATGACTTTTTTTGATGGTAAATAAAATGAAAAAAATACGGGTGGCACTCGGGGACTGCCGCGGTAAAGCTATTGCATAGCATTTTTTATCAACTTATGCAATTATAATTATTTATTTTATTTATGCAGTATTTTTTTTTCTTTGATATTCAAGTTACACTTTTTGAGCGTGGTGACCGATAAGAAAACTTTTTTTTTTATTTTATTGAATAAATGAGAAGTTAATATTTTTATTATCTTACAATACATGTTGGTTATTCTGGAATTTTTATCATTGAAACTATAGGTTTATGGTAACTGAAATAAGAAACATAAGTTTGAGACTTGATATCCTTTAAATATCTGGAAAGTACCGCGTCAATGGTAGTCCCATATTTTGTTGTGGATTCTTGTGGATCATTATTCATTTTCAAATTCAATTTTTCCGAAATTGTGTCTAAAAGAGATAGAATCAGTTATGAGCAGTTAGCAGCTAGTGCATGCACGTCTAGTCGCACGCACACAAACACCGTGCCGAAGTCTGAAGAACTGAAACGACGATGGACGGCTTTCAACGCCACACCGCTGTGCCGGTCGGAGTGGGGGGTGTTAGGTTTATTTTCGTTACGGAATTTCCTTTTAGATTTTTCGATTTTCTTTTATTGAATAAATGCAAAGTTAATATTGTTTAACGCCGCACCGCTGTGCCGGTCGGAGTGGGGGGTGTTAAGTTTTTTTCGTTACGGAATTTCTTGATTCGGTCGCCGCGTTCAAAGCCCGCGATAAAAGCTATGCAATAGCTTTAAAAAAAAATGAGATGTGTTATTTTCTTTCTATACGAAAACAATTATTTTTTCTTGAAAATACTTTTTAAGACAAAAAATTCATCAGTATTTAATAAAATAAAAGTCATAATTTCATACATTTGCAACTTTAAGTTTGAATATCTTCAAAACGGCTCACTCTATGAAAATATAAATCAGAACTTTTTTGTAGACCGTTCAATTTCCTGCCAAAATAATGTTTCAGTTTATTTTTACAATGCTAAAATAAGAAAAAATAAATTTTTTTCCATGTTATTTAAATGGGAAGTTAGGAATGGGCACCACTTAATGTTAATATTAAGAGCTCAAATTTTTAGAGGCTTCTTTTTTTACCTTCCTAAAAGTTTTTAGTTGAAATAAAAAGTTGCTCAAAAATGACACACCCTTACGTGACAGCAATAATTGTGTTTGCCTGAAAATTACATTCCTAATTCATTGTGAACCTTGCTTTTAAACCTGAATTATTAATATTTTTACCTACTTTATAAATCATGTGTACGTGTGAAAGAAGGATGGCATTGTGCAAACCATTTACAGAGATAGTCAAAGGTAATATACCAAGACTTTGATAATAGTCAGCTATTTTTGTTGAATCTAAATCTCGAGAATGTTTTAATACCAATTTGATGAGACATAATTTTTGGCGTTAATAATCTGATTATGAGCCCGAAAGCTTCAGCTCGAGGATAATCAATAATAATTATCATAAATATTTTTAAACAATTTTTTTAATTCTTTCACATGATTACGAATTCAAAACACAAAATTGAGACTGGCATATTAGGTACATACACCTAGGCGATAAATAAAAAAAAATAATCATAGTAGTTTTTGTCGTTCCTATGGCAACCTGAATGAATCGTTAACAATAAGTAGGTATATAAATACATTTTCAAATTAGCAAAAATTGATTCATTTGTTTAATGATTTTTACCTATTAATCGTGGATAGATGTTTTTGTGCGGTATTAAGAGGAAGAAAATGTTTCCCTTTAACGATATATATTATTATTATTATAATTTGATAAGAGCAGGGGCCATAAGACCCATAAGCCCATATTAACTGAATATAAAACAATATTACTAAAAACTAAATCAATAACAGGTATAGTTGGAGAAAAAGATATAGTGTGATTTAAACCTTTAAAGCCAGCCGGCAAACATACAAAAAAAAACTAAGGAGACTGATACATCACCTTTAAAAATAGTAGATAAATACGAGGCACGATTAATTTACTGCATAACACACTGAAATAAAATAATAGAATTTGTGTTGATCGCTCCCTGTATGCTTATTTGAATGGTCCACATGGACTGGACATCTACCTGTCAGCAAATATTACCTCCCACGTTTAATACGGCGCATGTAATTGGTCGCTTCCAAATTATTATTGGTCAAATTCTTGAATACTGTATTCAGAAATGTGCAAGAAATTGAATTGTGACATGTGGCACGACCCAGTGTCGTAACATCGAAAGTTTTAGAATTTCGAAATAAATGCCGCATCGAATCCCACCGGTGGCAGGAATTTTTATTTAATTAAAAAAAAAATTAAATATTAATTCTAATGCATAGGTTGGATTCCCCACTCGACCATTCACTGTTGGGTTCTAATTAACAGTGCTGTTCCTAAAGTGGCGCTGGGAAACAGTAACAAAGCCTACACAGAACACGAGGCTAATGGCCGTAGTAGTCGACGCCGATGACACCAAATAAAAAAAAAAAAAAAAAAATGCCGCGTTTGAATAATATCCACATCGGATGCATCTGAGATGTTGTGAATTTTTTGTCACGTTGTAAAGGATTAGATCTAAATGTAGATGTTAGTGATGGGACTATTCGAATACAAATTATAAAAGTATTCGATTCTAGCGTGCATTCGACCCGACTAAAATTACAAAGGAAGCGTAATTTACTAATTTTAATTTAACATAGTACTTTAGTAGTTCTGATTGCGGCATATTACGTAAATATTTTTAGAAGTATAGGAATTTTGGTATTTATTATTTTATGAACAAGTCATAACTTAATCAATGAAAAAAAAAGTGGCAGTCACGGCGATACATATTTGCCGACACCGACCTATAAAAAAATGGTTATTATTTATTCAATAATAATCCATATATTATTAGGTAGAACAAATCGGTAGGCGGCACCTGAGACAAGAACTGAGACTGCCGAGAGCACTAGGGAACTCAAGTCGAGAGGCTGAATCGCTTGTGCTTGCGTTTATTTTCATGTCGCTGACGCTGACCTCGAAACGAAACGTAAATAGTTCGATTCTTTTGTATTCGAATAATTGCTCGATTCTCAAAAGTAATCGAATTCAAAATGTTCGATTCTGAAAAACATCCGATTCTCCCAACACTAGTAGATGTAATAAACAAAAGTTCTAGACTTTATTGGTCACGTGATAAAATGAAATCTAAACAAAAATTAAACAAACAAATCACTTTTATATTCATGCATTCATAAACAAAGGCTAAATCGATAAACTTGGCTTCACAGAACGCCTACTTTTTGGCATGGAACGAACATCTCATTCACATCTCATTTCAATCGAGATGTAAAAAATGTAATCTGGGCAGCTACATCTGGAATAAACAAACGCAGATGTAGGTGTAGTAGATGTGTCCGATATTGATAAACAAACGCTCGAGATGTAGAAAATGCATCCCATGTGGATATTCAAACGCGGCAAAAGACATATTATCCAAACACAAAGAATTATTTTAAATATATACACATGCTTGAAAAGTGAAAATCATGAAACCTTATGAAAGGGAATAGTAAAAAGTTTATAAAGTGATTAAGGTAGGAGATATCGTCGACTATTCTTTAAAGCGAAAAAGATCTGACTAAAAGCTAAACATATTTAATAATGCTTCCAAAGAAGTTATACGTCGAGTAGTGTATCAATTTTATAGAGAGAGCCAAGACCCGACCTTAGAAATGATTCGGGATAAATTACAGGATTTCCCGGATTATAAATACAAATATCTATACACTTTGCGTAATGTCTTACTCGATTTTAAATATAAAAAAAATAGATACAAGAATGGTTATTATGGAATCGTATCGCATAGTAGCTCACCGACAAGATTATTTACGCAATATTCAGCAATATCGTCAAGCAAAAAAGCACATAGTGTATTTAGATGAAACATGGTTCGATACATGATGTAGTCGAGCATGGTTGGGTACATAAAAGTAGTAATTGCAAATTAAACGGACCTTGTTCTCGCGGCAAACGAGTGATTATATTGCATGCAGGAAGTGATAAGGGTTTTGTGCCCAACGCTTTATTTTTGCCGGCTAGAAATATAAAGCGCTCTTCGGCTGATTATCATGAAGATATGACCGCCAGTCTATTGGAAAAGTGGTTTACTGAAAAATTGCCGCCCAATATCTTCCCAAATTCCCATTGTAATGGACAATGCATCTTATCATTCCGGTTTTCATAGCAAAGTTCCCAATAGCAGTACCAAGAAGGATGATATTCTCAAATTCATGTAGATTAAAAATTTGTAAATTCCTTAAAAGGCTACAAAAAAGGTGTTATTGGAAGCTATTAAAAAAATAATTTAAAGTAAGAATAAGTCATTGAAAAATTACGCAAAGTACATGGTCATTATTTTGCAGCTTCCTCCTATTATTGCGTATTTAATCCTATCGAGGTGGTGTATTTTATGTAGGTTCTATAAGAAATGTACCTAAATAAAATAATCATTTTTCATTTATATTGTTGCATTGCACGCCTCTGTCTCGAGCCAGTCCAGTTTTACGTTTTTATGGCTATTTATACTCACTTCGTATAGGACCGATTCCACCGTTGTGTTAAACGGAGTTTAAAATGACATTTTTACATTAACAATGTCATTTTAATCTCCGTTTAACACAACGGTGGAATCGGTCCATAGACAATTTAGTCAAGCGAACATCTTCTTAGGAGTACATTCAACACGATGGAGTTATGGAGGCCTTGGGATAACAATGGTAATAATAATAATAATAATAATATTAATAATAATAATAATATTAATAATAATAACAATAATAATAATATTTTAGAATTTGATAACGACCGTAATATTTTAGAATGTGAAACCGACGCCGAGTTTGTGATGTGCAATGACAAAGGTGAAAATTTTGAGTGTAGAAGTGACGGTGGTAGTTTTGAATGTGATTGTGGTAGTGATTTAGATGAAGAGCTCCCAGTCAAGAAAAAACGAAGTCATTTGAATTATCAAGCACAGAAAATATGTTTCAACGTGTACATAAATCTGCACGAGAAGTTTGGTTTCGACACAAAAATACTATTACAAGCAACATCTGATTTAACTGGAATACCTTGGAATACGACAGTTACAAGAACAATGAGATACCTACAATTGAAATAATAAGAAAAAAATTGGAAAACACGGGATATAACTTGGGCTGCTGTGACAGAACTCTTCAGAACTGGTTGAAGAAAATGGGATTTAAATTTAAAACAATAAATAAACGGCAAGCAGTTATGGAAAGCAAGAGAATAATCGATATTCGTAATGGATACTTAGAACAAATAACGAAATATAGACAAGAAAATAGACAAATTTACTATTTGGATGAAACATGGTATGACACGCACGACACAGTTAAGAAGGGATTGTTGCTTGCGAAATTGAGTGCCTCTACATTATTTTAAATCCATATTTCATTCATTTCTCATTCATTTATTTTTTATAAAACCACCATGCTGTTGTTTAATATTTATCAATTTAAGAACTTCTTTAATCTTCATTCCAGTTTGAGAAGTTTTTACACAGAACTTCCCTCTATATTATGACGTGCTAATATTTCAGAGTATGATCCCTCAGGTCATTTTATAAAGTTCATAATATGAACATAGTCCGCAACTGCATACATTTTTCGATCTACTTTTATTATTTTCAATTTTGGTAGATATGTGTTAATAGGTTTTATATCCTATTCACATGCTAAAATTAAAAATTATATCTAAACTATTTTCAGAGATTTTAAAAAACAAATGTTCATATGAACTTTTCTTCATAAAATAACCTGAGGAATCACACCCTATAATATGAGCACATCATTCAAAAATACCCTGTATAAATTGTAAAAACAGGGAAGCCATTTTGAATTTTTGAAAAGTAATTTATGTCTGTTATCTTAGATCAGATACCAATTTTAGTCGAAATCTACTGACTTTTAAAATAGATGTTTTTTTAACTGCTCACCCTGTATATATCGGCATACAAAAAGTTTTTTTCCTAAGCCGTTTTTGAGCTATCGCGCCAACAGACAGACGGCAGACAACAGACGCCGGACGGCACATAGACCTACTGAATGGGGAAAACATGTTTTTCGTATTCTAGGGATCCGAACACGTGAAAATCTAAAATATTCTCGTAGGGTGACTTTTTCACGATTACAAAACTTCCCTTTTATCGAGGAAAGTACAAATAAAATAAGTATACTCAATCTCTTGAATGCTCCTCTACTATTTTTTATTGCGATGTATCAGGGGTATCAGTTTCCTTAGTTTTTTTTTTGTATGTTGTCGGCTGGCTTCAAAGGTTTAAAGTCACACTATATCTTTTTCTCAAACTATACAACCGATGAATAAACAATGAAACAAATGAAATGTTAATTAAAAAATAGAAAATTATCAAGTTCGTTCTTAAAAACATTGACAGATGGAGCATTTACAACATTCTCCGGTAGAGAATTCCAAGTGTGGAATATTCGATTAAATAAAAAATTTTGCCTCGTTTTCGTAAAAAATTGTTCTTTTTTCAGCTTCCATTTATGGCCACGTAGTCGATTTTCACTGTCCACGATGAACATACATTTTAAATTTCCAAAATTATATTTTAAAATACGAAAACAAATTATCATGTCACCCCGCAGACGGCGATTTTCAAACGTTTGTAGTTCAGCCATATGTAGTCTCTCTGCGTAATTAGGTCTCATACGTCTGAAAAATAGTCTGGTTGATCGGCGCTGAACATTTTCAAGAATATTTTTATCCCGCACTAGTTCCGGACTGGTCCGGACACCACACAGCTCCGCAGTACTCGATAATCGGACGAATGTATAATTTATACAGCCGGATAGAATTTTGAAAAGACACTTTTGCGAATGTTTTCTTTAATAAATACATTTTCGTGTTCGCCTTTTTTGACACTTGAAGAACGTGCTCAGACCAGCTGAGATTTTCAGTAATTATAACACCTAGATCATTGTAAGATTTAACTTTATTTAACGTATGACCGTTTAGAAAATAATTATGACGAGGATTATTTTTACCAATATGGAGAACCATAGGTAAGAGAACTACACTTTTATTTGTATTTAGAGGTAGCATCCAATCTGAGCACCAGTTATAGGTCATCTTGAAGCTGTTGGAAGTTCAGAGACGGGTCACTAAATATTTTAGTGTCATCTGCGTAAAAAATATTGTTGCACTTGATATGGAATTGAAGGTCACTGGCATATATTATAAATAAGAGTGGACCCAGAACTGATCCCTGAGGAACCCCACTCAAGACTGGTCTTTCAAGTGAATGCGAATTTCCAACTTTAACACAGTACTTTCTATCAGTTAAGAATGACTCGATCCATTTAAGTAAATCACCACGTATACCAAGGTGTTCTAACTTATATGTAGTAATCTTCGTTTCGGCACACGATCAAAAGCTTTCGCAAAATCCAGGTAAATAATGTCTATAGGTTTTTTCCTGTCTAATGAAACTGTCCACTCATTTACACACCAAAGCAAATTGGTCATGGTTGATCGCCCTTTTACAAATCGATGTTGCTGTTTGGGAATGATTTCTTCCGCTAAGAGAAACTGAGAAACGTGCTCTGTTATTATGGATTCCATAACTTTACAGAGATAAGAATAAGATATATTTGAATTATGTCATTTTGGGGAAAACTTTTATAGGGCAAACAAAATAGCGTGATTTTTTAATATAAAATATTTTTTTAACCGCTTTGCTCAGGATAGGGATTGGCACAGGTGCCATTTGGTAAAGTACAATGTTTTTACATGCTTTCTGGGTATATTTCATTTCTTTATCAGATGACTGTAAAAATTTGGGCTATAATGTTCATAAATATTTTGATTTCAACTACTTCAAAAATTTAATTTATTATAAAAAAATCATTTTAACAATGCCTAATAGAATACCTAAATCGTTATGAATAGAAATAACTATGTACATTTTAATAAAAACATTGAAAACGAAAAATAATAATCATAACCTAGATACAGAGTCTAAGAGTAATAATAGACGTTAATAGCATGGAGGAATGAGAATTAATAATTAATAGTGTACCGTTTATTGCTCAGCATTTACAAATTCCATAGCATTTATTAGGTATTTTCATGTTAAACCCTGTATAAATTCCAAAAGTTACGCCAGTGTATAATTGACCTAAAATCATTAAGCACAAGGCCAATTTTTTGAAATCTTGTCAGTTGTCAAAACTGACAGTACTGACACTGATTTGTAAGGTGATTTAAAAAATAAATTATTTTCTAAAAAACATACTTGTTAAGAATAAGAAATATTCTAAAATACAAAATGACTATAAGTGAGAATGCAGAGGATGATTCAATTAATGAAGAATCGAAAACGAAGACTGATGAGGATACCGACGAGGCTGAAAAAGCACTTTTAACCTCTTTTATCCAAGAAATTCAAGAAAAACAAACATTGAAAAAAGAATTAAGGGCAAAAAATTTAAATGCTTCTAATATAAGGCCAAGCGATTCATCTTTTAGTAAACTAGATTCAAGCTTAAAGAAAAATACAGCATTTGTGAAGAAAATTAAAAATTTCTCTGCAGCCCAAGTTGATAGTTATGTTAAAGATATGTCTAGTTTAAATTTATCTAAGTATATATCAGAAATAGCAGCAGCTATAGTAGATTCTAAGCTTAAAATGAGCGACGTGCCGGCAGCTGTGAAATTATGCAGCATTTTACATCAAACTTATGCTGAATTTTCACAACACCTTTTTGAAAATTGGCAAAAAGCTTTGGCCATTAAAGTAGGTGAAAAAATTCCAAATCCTAGCAAGTTACGTGTTGATTTGAGATTTTATGCTGATCTCTTGCAAGCTGGAGTATTTTCAAATAAAAACGCTCTCTCTTTACTTGGTTCTGTTTTGACTACTCTCATTAATATGGATAAAGAAGAGCACTTTAATATTGCCATAATATTAAGTTTTTGTAGACATTGTGGGGATGATTATGCAGGTTAATATGTTTTATTTTTTAATATCTCACATCTTTCACTTAAGTTTTTTTATTCAGTATATCTTGGGTGAAAGAGCAAAACCTTGTATTTGCAATTTTTGACGAAAATTGTTTTATTGTCCTGTGTGAAACGGTGCATGTCTGCGCACATACGTACCAAGTCTCCTATTAATCAATATTGTTGATCTTCTTATTTTAGAGAAATGCAACTACTTATTTGAAAAAATATAAATGGAACAAATAAAAATCAAAAAGTGAGTGGTTTTTTCTATTTCGTTTAAAATTATATAAGTATAGGAGGTTTTGCATTTTCACCAATGATATGTACTTAATTATATTGAGGAATATGATGTCATGAGTCTAGACACAACCTTTATAAATATTATTTCAAGAACATTAATTTACATTCATTCTAATAAAGGTGCAGCATTTACAGTAGCACCATTATTCATGGAACAGAAAAAAATCAATTCCATTTTACAATATTTAGGTGTCATATGATTTGAGACAGTGGAGTCTAGACACAACCTTTGAAAATATCTTTACCTATTTCAAGAAAATTAATTTACATTCATTCTAATAAAAGTGCAGAATTTACAGTAGCACCATTATTCATGGAACAGACAAAAACAATTCCATTTTACAATATTTAGGTGTCACAAGATTTAAGACTATGATTTGTTTTTTTAATCAGCCTATTGTTTTAAATGGTTGATAAAATGGCCAATATATGCCTCTCTGGCCTTTTTAACCAGCCTACTGTTCAAATACTTAGGGTCCAAATTCTTTAAATTTTAATTTTTTATCTATGTCTTGTATTAATATGAATACTACTTATAACTAAATATTATTTCATTATTTAGGTCTTGTGCCACGAAAAATGAAAGAACTGTCTATAAAATACAATATAGAAATACAAAAAAGTACTTTTCTGTCACCTGAAAAACAGCAAAATGTTAGAACCCTCCTTAAAGACTATTATGTATCATTAAGTAAACACTTAGTAAAAGATCACATAGACATGCAGAATTTTGAAAAACAGAACCTGAGAATCTTGCAAACCAAAGGTGAGTTAGCTCAAGAAAGAAAGGACAAACTTGAACAACTGCAAAGTGCTTGTGAGAAACTCCTAGCTAATACTCAGAATTATTCTGATATTTTGGATGAAGATATGCCAACTTTGAGAACACAAACTTTGCCAAAAGGAGATGAAGTAAGCATTTTTAAAATACTGTATTTAAAAATTTATTGTACCTACTAAATGTTTTACAAAATTTGTTTTTCAAAACCATGAATTAGGTTTAATATTATGTATCAGGGTTCGGAGGATATATATCCGATATATGCGATAATTTTATTTATAAAATTGAAAATGTATTCCACCATTCTAAACATCCAAAAATGTCTTAATACACCCCGCGCCGACTTTGGGATTCCCACATTTGCCATGATTTGTTTTGTTTTTTCTCTTTAAGTGTATGAATCAAAATATAGATAAAAATAAAACCAACCTTGATTGGGCATGGGAACCAGCCATATCTGAAGATTCTGTAGTTATTGTCACTAATAGGAATACCATTATTAATATTAGTAATTCATCAGATGAGGATATACCAATATCAATGTTAACATATATTTGTTTTTATTTTTTTCTTTTTAATTAGAGTTATAAAATATTAATGTTAATAAAATAATCTTAAAGTTTATTTTATTAATTAATTTTGTTTTTTCTTATTAATTTGAGCTAGAATAAATGGTTTTGTTGTTTAGAATATAGGTTTTTGTTAATATGTTTGTGTTAAAATTTAATATATAGTTTGTGCAAGGAACAATACTGTTTTTAATTAAATTTTAAAAATTATATATATCAGATATATATCATGTGATATATTTATATAAATATCATGATATTTTCGAACCCTGATATCTATTTATGTTATAATATTTTTGTAGAATATGATAATAACTGGTTCAGGCACAGACTTAGAGGATGGTGTTAATAATTTAGAAAGTATATGGTGTGATGTGGAGACTCAAAAATTCTACTGTGATTTACCTGAACTGACTGTGTTTTTACCAACTGCTTTTTTGAATAAAGGGCAAACTCCTCCTCCAGCAGAAATCGTAACTGAGGAAGTTCTTGACAGTGATTTACCCATAGAGGAACTAGAAGATGATGGTAAGCAATTGCACAATAAGTTGAGAGTTACACCACCAAGTTGAACATGATTACATCATTGCACCTCAACTAAACACACAAGTTTCCTTGACTAAGGCCCATATTTATAAACAGATCTCAGCTGAGTCAGAGTTGGCTGAGTCGTCCTTAAATGAAAATCAAAGTAAGTTATAACATGTGAATTTAGAGATGGGTAGTTACAGTAAATGCCAAATCTAAAGAACCAAGGATGTGCATTTATAATGCTACGAACACGCCTACCGATGAATAGAATTGGTAGCTTACCTAGAAAGTTGTAAACCAGGGTCGCGTATATTTTAAGACATAAAATAAATGGAAAATAGTGAATGATACTTGTTCATACATATTGCTTAGTGTTATTATTAGTACATAATTCTATAGTCAATTAAAAAATCCCTATTTTTAAGTAAGCCGACTTTAGGTTAAGGCTGTTCTACCGCTTTCCGTTTGGTATTTATATAAAATTCTGTTACGGTCAGGAAATTATCTTTATTCAAATAAATTAAATTGTGGTAAAATTGTATATTGGTCAAACGGGCCGTACATTCAAAAAAAAAAAGCTATTTAAAACATTACAATAGTTATACTAAAAACAAAAATAATTCTACAAAACATATTTTTATCTGAAAATCAATCATTTATGCAAAAATTGTTTCACATTTTGAGAATAAAGGCATTAAATTAAACCATTTAGAAACACTTGAAATAAATAAATTTAAAAATTCAAATATCCTCTTAAGTGATCAATTATATATTAATAACTGAGCTTAATTAAATCTCTTTGCCTGTTAAGGAGAGCTCTAGTATTTTGTATTTTAACCGACATTAATTTTTTTATAAACAAAATATGAAATAATATGTGTATGAAGTAATATATCATTCCTATTTTTTAACATGTTTAATTTTATATTATATAGCCTATAAGTAAATACAAACAACGTAAACAGTAAATCACAAATAAATAATGTTCATATGTCTTCGTCAGATTCTTCGTTGGAAGAAGACTCGTCACTGGAATCCTCATTAGGATTAATGACGATAGGATTAATTTCCGAACATAAATCAGTTTGTATATTTCTCTTTTAAAATATTTATCTTCTACCTTTATAACATGATCGCATCTCTTTTTCCATTCCTCCATACCGATTTTGTTAAATTCTTCTTCTGCTAATTGTTTTACGTCTTCTAATTTAAAGGTAACATTCCTTTGACTGACATTATTCTTAACAGTTGCCCAAATCAATTCGATAGGGTATAAGTCGGGGTGATAAGGGGGTAACCGTAAAGCGGTGTGGCCGTATTCTTGACACAACTCAGCAAATGCATATGTTACATGTCGGTCCTTGTGAGATTTAATCAGTTCATATAACTCTGGTTTCAAACTTGTTGGATTAAAAGGTATGTTGTATTTTATCAACCATTCGATCATATCATTCTTCAAAGAATTGGAATTAGGTGCTCGATTTGTCTGTACATTGTGATAACTAGCGTTATCACAAACAATTACTGAATTAGGTGGAAGATTAGGTATTAACTTCTCTCTTAACCATTTGCCGTAATTTTCCGAATTCATTTCGGAATGATAATCTCCAGACTTGATCCCTGATTTGAATATCAACAAACTATTTTTGATAAAACCCATTTCTTCCCACCGTGAACTATAATAAGCCTTTGGCCTTTAGAAATAACAGAAAACTAACCCCAAGTATGTCCGCTGTGTATATATGTTTCATCTAAATAAACGATTGGTCTATTTTGACTTCTAAAATATTTTATCTGTCTCAAATATTTTACTCTCAAAGTTCTTATTTTAATTTTAAGGTGAAGGGGGAGAAAAAGTCCTTTATATCTCACAAGGAAAGTCAATGTTTAATTATTTAACAAAACATTGAGTGCGACCGGTTTCGAAGTGTCATCACTTCATCTTCAGGCTCGCCTAGTGGAAAGGAGAATATGTGGTGTAAGGTGTGTTAACTTGGAGCAAACGATATATAAAATAGTAAAAAAAAGAAAACTCACCATACTCTCCATCCACTAGGGAATACTACAAAACAAGTTTCATCAAATGTGGGGTGAAATAAATTGTAAAATGAACAAAGTTTACAAGTAATAAAAAGTTAAAAATATTTGAAAAAACAAATATTAATCAATTGAAATAGTAAAAATTTAAAATATTCAAGACCATACAAAACAAATAACATACATTAAACAGATTAAAAGATAAGGCTTATTTTAAACAACCTTGTTGTTTTTTCAAAAAAACTAACATTTTTGAAAGGATACCTGTCAAGTTAAGGTCTCTACAGGTGGTGGCAAGTATTAACAAAAAAAAATTCTTGGGTAAACCCATGACAGGGTATAGGTAAGATGTAAACCGTGAGTGAAGAAATATTTATTATATAAGATTTGGGCCATGAACCAATCACCAAGTGTATGTGATGTTGTAGGAAGAAGAAAGAAGAAGAAATGACTGGGTTAACTGTTGCTTCACCACATCACATACACTTGGTGATTGGTTCATGGCCCAAATCTTATATAATAAATAATAAATATTTCTTCACTCATGGTTTACATCTTATTACCTATACCCTGTCATGGGTTTACCCAAGAATTTTTTTGTTAATACTTGCCACCACCTGTAGAGACCTTAACTTGACAGGTCTCCTTTCAAAAATGTTAGTTTTTTAAAAAAACAACAAGGTTGTTTAAAATAAGCCTTATCTTTTAATCTGTTTAATGTATGTGATTTGTTTTGTATGGTCTTGAATATTTTAAATTTTTACTATTTCAATTGACTAATATTTGTTTTTTCAAATATTTTTAACTTTTTATTACTTGTAAACTTTGTTCATTTTACAATTTATTTCACCCCACATTTGATGAAACTTGTTTTGTAGTATTCCCTAGTGGATGGAGAGTATGGTGAGTTTTCTCTTTTTTACTATTTTATATATCGTTTGCTCCAAGTTAACACACCTTACACCACATATTCTCCTTTCCATTAGGCGGGCCTGAAGATGAAGTGATGACACTTCGAAACCGGTCGCACTCAATGTTTTGTTAAATAATTAAACATTGACTTTCCTTGTGAGATATAAAGGACTTTTTCTCCCCCTTCACCTTAAAATTACCTCAACTCACACATGGCTACCCCCCTTGTCAATTCTTATTTTAATTTTTTCCACCAAAACTTTACGATTATCTTGTGTTTTCCTCCATTTAAATTGTAATTTTTTAAGGACTCTTCTTAATGAAGTTTCTGATATGTGGATATCTAAATCTTCCTTAATTTTATTATTTAACCTTTTAACAGTAACACGAGACTTTTCTGTTATATGAAAATCGTAAATTATTCTTCGAATGTCCCTCAATTGATATTCAGGGAGATTCGTAGCGGTTGATGTTTACCTGTTGCTTGTGCAGTTTGAAGTTTGATATCATCTAAAGTAACTCCTTCCTTTTTTGTTGCGTCAAAATATTTAAAAACATTGTATATTACATCGGGACGGTGGTGTAGCGGTCTATCGCGCTTATATTCATTTATAGGCAAGTTTATGAGTCTGAGACTGCTGGGTTTCGAATCCCAGACCGGACCATGTGGATTTTTAATTAAATTGCATGGTTCGGTTTAGGATTTGATGTGTGGCGTATTACCTAATAGAAATTCAATTTCTGTTGATATGACATGCAGATTAAAAAAATTCGCCATACATTACCGTCTCGATGATGGTGGGTGAGGTTTTCCGGGTTTTCCTCACCTGTAAGTCAAATGGCACCATCAATCATCTTTAAGTCGCCCCGGAGCGCCACGGCAAATAATAATAATAGCCGTCCCTTCCCCTACACAAGTCGTTCAGTCGACTTCAGGGGTTGAAATTCACTCGTAAGGGGGTGAATTAGGGAGAGTATTATTATTACTTTACGACTATATTACTTTAACCAAAACACAGAAACAAGAAACAAACAATGATCTAGTCGTTATGCTACTGACCATAAGCAAGGACAAGATTCAAATTGTGAATGGGCGTGGCCATTTTTAAGTAAACGAACTTGGGCATTTGGGCTGGTTCTTTAGATTTGGCGTTTACTGTACAAATCCATAAATGTACTTAACAGTTACGGATTTGCCACTGTCCATCTCTAAATTCCAGTGCAACACTGAAACCACCTGGAACTCTAGAGAACTTCAATTGGACGGCGTTAAGCAGAAAGCTACCCAAACTGAGATAATCAGCTTTAAAGTTTTTGTTCGTTTAAGAAAGCTATGGGATATGGGCTAGCATTTTTTAGTTTTATAGGGTATATTTAACTGAGATTTGGTAGGTTCTTACAGAATGCAGAACGTGTATTTTATTACCCAAATCCGCACTCAACCTAATATCTGGTATATTGTGGGTTGCTAGTTTTCTGCATAACGCCGTCCAATTTTCGTTCAAGGCTGACTCGGCCAGTTCCGACTGGTGTAATAGTGATGAACTACGATCCATTTAAGGCCACAGGAGCACACTCCAATATTCGTAACATTAACTAATTTTGATAGATGTCATTTATGTGTCGTATTTAAGAGCAAACCAAACACCTTAAAAATTTATAATTCATTCTGAGCCTTTATTTTAGTTCGATTTTTATGAAATTTTCAGGAAATACAACAAACAACAAAACATAGGGTGGATGGAGAAACTTTGAATTTTTTGTAAACCTTCGAAAAGTATTTATTTTAAAAATAAAAAAACAATTCAAAAAAAACATTTCCGCTCCATTCTGTTTTAGATCTATAAAATTTTTTGCTTTTTGGTTTAATAAACATCTAGTAGTTTTTAAATTATATGCTAACCCACCTTTTTTCCTTAAACGTCTCTGTGGAGTGTTGCCTTATCGTAGCACAAATTTAAAACTCTAAAATATTGTCCAGATACGTAATATCACGAAGTATTCTGTGTGGCATGCATATAAATACAATTTTATATTAGAAAATCCTTAAAAAATTTTTGCTTTCACGATAAGTCCGGTTTCTTCTTAAGAATCCTTTTGTTCAACAGATGGAGCAATATTCCATATTTAATAGTTTTGTTGTTCAATAGATGGCGTAATAATTATATTTATTTATCCGGTCCAGTTTGGATATCTAATCGACATGGCAACATTGTGCAGTTAATCGATAACTGTTGTAATATTATAAATTCATCACCCCGAGCCACAGCCGGATAGGTAAACGAGCTTCTTGACCTTGAAATTTATGTTCTACAAATTGAAAAACCTACTGTGTTGAAATAATATCCAGTTATTTCAAAAATAAAATTATTGAAAATTGAAATTTGTACTATTGCAAAAAAACAAATGAATAACATCCTTTATCTCAATAGTGGAAAACATTTCACTCAATGTTATTTTGCCTTTTGTATGAAAAAATACCAAACTACAGGAAAAATATAAGTGGAATATGTATAAAAAAATTATCTTTATTGAAAAAACAATATTTAGCACGAAAATCCAGATATAATTTTTAGTACGAATGATTCAGTACTATCATTAAAAAACCAATAAATCATTACATACGTTTTTTAGGCCTTTGGAATAAAAATTGTATTTGGAATCTCGTGTTAAATGTTTGTTTTTGTTGGTTTGATAAAGTAATATTTACCCGCGGAAACGCTTGACTTTAAAGACCGAAAAACTATATTTAGATGTCTTGCTATTTATTGATTTTTTAATTATTTTATCGATAGTAGTGTACTGAATTATTGGTATAAAAATTTTATTTGTAATCTTATTATTTATAATAATTTTATTTAACATTGTGACGTACAAAACCTGGGCTATTGATAGTATCTCGATATTGTTTTTTTACGCAATTGTACCAGATTTGGGTGACATTAACAGATTATTTCAACAAAAAAATAAGGGTGTCTAACCTCATTAACATCACATAACATAAAGATACTTAATAATAAAAAAGAAAGATACAAAGATTTTTGAAAAAGATTAAAAATTGCATGGTCTGCTATTTAATTTAAATGTGACATGAAAATGTATATGGTCCTTTTATGTTGGCCTAGCGTAGTTACAATTTTAGGGATATGACTTGCAGAGAGACAACATGAAAAAACTAAAGGATGAACTAAAGATTAGGAAAGACAATGGAGAAAATGTTTCAATTAAATATATTGATAATACTCCAAGGATTGTCAACAGCAATTTGAACTAAACAAGCCCAACAGTCTACAGTTAACATGTATATACCAAAACGTTAGAAGTCTTAATACCAAGGTTGATGAATTTTACTCGTATGTATGTGATAGTGAGTGTGACATTATAGCTATACGTGAAACCTGGATTCAACCTGCAGTCAAAGACTCAGAACTTTTTTTCGGAGGAATACCAAATATTTAAAAAGGATCGTGATCTTAACAGAACTGGCTTATCAACTGGTGGTGGAGTCTTATTGGCTTTTAAAAATAACATCTCGTGTTAAAATTGATACAACTTTCTTTGATCAAAATTTTGTAAATATTGATTTAATCATTTGCAAATGCGCACATACTTCGTTTATGTCAATTTTGGTATATGTTCCTCCCTCTGTTTCACTAGATATGTTCGAGTCATTCTTTGAATGTCTAGAAGGGCTTGAAATGTTGCATAATGGAAAAAATTTAATTATAAGTGATTTTAATATTTCCGAGTATGTCAACCATAATACTCATTATGAAAGATACAGTGTTATTGACAATTTTGTAAAGTTTTGTGATTTAGTCCAATTTAATAACGTTAAAAATGAAACGGGTCACTTGTTGGATCTCGGTTAGTAGATAGACTAAGTTACTATCGGCTCACATAGGGAATTCAATGTGTAAGAGTGAGAGGTACATATTCAATGGATAAGAGTGAGACAGACGGTCTGAGAGGAAAACGGGGTAGTGGGGGGATTAAATTTCGTCGAATAGAATTTTTGCGTAGTGGTAAAGCCAAAAGGGCCTTAGCGTATAGCTTCACTGCTATTGGTCCGATTTAAACGGGAAAAACGGCATTATGAAGAGAGCGTGATATAGATTAACATACAAGAGAAAAATCATGCGCAATGACAGGACAAAAGGACCTTAGCGTATATCTCAGCTATCGTTGGTCCGATTTAAATGGGAAAAACGGCATTATGAAGAGAGCGTGATATAGATTAACATACAAGAGAAAAATCATGCGCAGTGACAGGACAAAAGGACCTTAGCGTGTATCTTCACTGCTATTGGTCCGATTTAAACGGGAAAAAGGGGGTTATGTAGAGAGCGTGATATAGATTAACATACAAGAGAAAAATCATGCGCAATGACAGGACAAAAGGACCTTAGCGTGTATCTCAGCTATCGTTGGTCCGATTTAAACGAGGAAAACGGCATTATGAAGATAACTCACTATTGATTGACGTCGAAAAGAATTTTTGCGTAGTGGTAAAGCCAGAAGGGCCTTAGCGTGTATCTCAGCTATCGTTGGTCCGATTTAAACGAGGAAAACGGCATTATGAAGATAACTCAGTATTGATTGACGTACAAGAGAATTTTTTCGTAGAACGAAAAGCCAGAAGGGCCTTAGCGTGTATCACGTGGTCTGATTTAAACGGGAAAAACGACATTACGTAGAGAATGATGAACGTTGAACAGAAAACTCATGTGTAAAGCCAGAAGGGCCTTAGCGATTCAAACGGCTACGTGTAGAGAATGGCATCTAGTTGTCATTTCGCACATGCACATGCGCAGTTCAGGAGTCAGTTGTCGTTTGTCACTTCATATCTTCGTTAATATCGATCGGATTTGAACGTTGAAAATGGTAGATGACAATATCATCTAGATGGCATGTGCACATGCACAGTTCAAGGGTCAGTTCTCGCTTGTCACTTTATATCTTCGTTTATATCCATCAGATGTTAATATCCATCATCGTTCACGTGAACTAGCCATATACAAGATGGCGGAGTCAAAAGGACCTGTCAACCGTCAAGGTCAAGTATATCTTCGTTGCTATTGGTCGGAAAGGAATGGGGAAACAAACAGTTGATGTATTCGTTACGTTTCGTTTCATTACGTTTCGTTACGTTTCGTTTCGTTTCGTTTCGTTTCGTTTCGTTTCGTTTCGTTTCGTTTCGTTTCGTTTCGTTTCGTTTCGTTTCGTTTCGTTTCGTTTCGTTTCGTTTCGTTTCGTTTCGTTTCGTTTCGTTTCGTTTCGTTTCGTTTCGTTTCGTTTCGTTTCGTTTCGTTTCGTTTCGTTTCGTTTCGTTTCGTTTCGTTTCGTTTCGTTTCGTTTCGTTTCGTTTCGTTTCGTTTCGTTTCGTTTCGTTTCGTTTCGTTTCGTTTCGTTTCGTTTCGTTTCGTTTCGTTTCGTTTCGTTTCGTTTCGTTTCGTTACGTTACGTTACGTTACGTTACGTTACGTTACGTTACGTTACGTTTCGTTACGTTACGTTACGTTACGTTTCGTTACGTTTCGTTACGTTTCGTTACGTTTCTTAACGTTTCGTTACGTTTCGTTAAGTTTCGTTTCGTGGCCAAAAGGACCTAAGTCTCGGCGGCATGTCACCAGGTGCAAAATGGTCAAAAGGATCTTAGGTAGACAAACGGAAAGATAGACAGACAAAAATACAGATAAAAGGAAAGGCAGACGGAAAGAGGAGACATCAAAAGGATCTTAGGTAGACAAACGGAAAGATAGACAGACAAAAATACAGATAAAAGGACAGGCAGACGGAAAGAGGAGATAAATATACGGTAAAAGTTAAAATCATAGAAATTCATATAAATTGACATTACATCGCTAAGTAAGTAAACAATGTCAAATGTCAAAATGCTAGGAAGGGGGAAACCAAAAAGGTATAAACTTTGGAGGAAAAAATACTAAGAAATCATACAGAGAGCAGTGAAGACCTAAGATGATGTAGAAGCCACTGAAGAAGAGAGAGAGCGAAACGTTGAAAACGGGACACAGTCGGATATTCGTAGAAAAATCAAAGAAATCCATGGAAAATCATAGACACCCTCCTTAAAATTTATTGTTACGAGAAGCCAAAAAGGCCCAAGCATTGAATAATACTTAGAAATTATGTAGAGAGAAGTACCTGGCCTAAGACGAAGAACAAAAAACTACTGGAGAAGAAGAGGAAGAGTGAAACGTTAAAAGGGTGATATTTGTAGAAATTCATAGAAAAAAGAATGGAAAATCGTAGAAATCTTTAAAGAATACACGCTGCTGCATTGTCAAAGGGGTCGTAGTTGGTTAGTTCAGAAAATGTAATAACCAAGGAGGCATTACTTCTCTGGATCTCTGAATACGGGAAGGTAGCAGTCAAAAGTTCAGTATTTGAGAAAGAAAAACGCATAGGTATTGTTCGTATTGTAGTCATACATCATCGTCGTTTCCTTATTACTTACAAGTACAATAAAAATACTCTACGTTCAATGTCGATGGTAAAAAGGTAACAAAATACTAATCGTTTATTATCGTATGTAAACCTGCGCAGTACGTCACTGTTGTATGTCATTGTCGCAATCTTTATTTAAAATAAATACAACAATTACAATGTACCATCATCGTTTGTACTTCATTATCTTCACATTTAAGATTTTCAACCTGGAAAATCATCTGTCAAACATTTATTATTACTGGGCATCTTATGTTTTTCAAGCTATCAACCTAAAAAATATCGCAGCTATCCAATATCCAAACCATTGTCATCTCTACAGGTTTTCGTATGTTTAACCTAAAAATATGACATCTGTCATCTGTCCCTATTAAAAAACGTTTCTATTCACTTTTTTCGTATATTATTATTTAGTTTCAGTATTTTTGCACCAACTTCTGTCTTGTATGACTCGTTAAATCCAATAAAAAGGCCTCATTCATTTTTTAGACAGTAATTATCGATTGCTTTTATGTTTAGCATTTCTATCCTAAAAATATGACATCTGTCATCTGTCACTATTAAAAAACGTTTGTACTCACTTTTTTCGTATATTATTATTTAGTTTCAGTACTTTTGCACCAACTTCTGTCTCGTATGACTCGTTAAATCTAATAAAAAGGCCTCATTCATTTTTAGAAAGTAATTATCGATTGCTTTTATATTTAGCATTTCTATCCTAAAAATCTGACATCTGTCACTATTAAAAAACGTTTGTACTCACTTTTTCCGTATATTATTATTTAGTTTCAGTATTTTTGCATCATCTGTCATAAAAAATCCAATATAAAAAGTCCCATTCTTAGACATTTAAATACACTTTTTCATTAATTACTGACATTTCAGTATGGTATCTTCGCTTATATTGTATCGTTCATTATCCTAAAAATATGACATCAGTTGTTTATTCAACCCAAAAATATAATAGCTATCGTTAAAGACATCTGTAAACCTTTGTACTCACTATTCCCCTAATTATTGACATTCATTTGTTACGATATTCGTACTTATTTAGTTGCTGTATATTTCTAAAAAAAAATAAGACATCAGTCAGTAAATCCGGTTAGTATCAGCACCACTAGGTTATTTTATACTATCTTCTATCTTCATAGTATTCTAATTTTTGTTTTTAATTACATCTCTCATTAAATCCATCAGTATTAAAACTTTTGTACTCGCACACATTTTCGTTTTGTTTTTAAAAGATTTCTATATAATAATTATCGCTGAGACGTTGTTCAAAGCAATATTATCATTTCTTGCGGTTACATATCCTGTAAAAACTCAACATATTGTTGGATATCTACGATGTATTATGAGACAAAAATATATATACAGGGAAATATCTATCTAAAAGTATACACAGTGTAATAACAAAATTAATTATAAAGGTTACCGAAAATGTTTTAAATACATACGTTTTGAAAACATCAAAAATTAAAAAAATAAAATATCTGTAGGCAATCTGTAGACAGATATCAATACCAATGCTAATAAATGTAAGTTTTCAATCGACAAACTCTTATTTACTTTTTGTACGACTAATTCTAATGTTAGATTTCATTCAAAGTACAACAAGTATATTTTTCTACGGTCAATGCTAAGTTTTCATTCAACAAGCTCATGCGATATGAAGAGTATGAAGGACTTATACGAGAATATTTATAACAAAACATGGAGCTTAAATCGTATAAAATGACAGATGCATCTTCAAGTATCATTGTCAAAAAAAAAGTCTATATTTACTATGAATTTCTACAAATATCACCCTTTTAACGTTTCACTCTTCCTCTTCTTCTTCTTCAGTAGTTTTTTGTTCTTCGTCTTAGGCCTGTACTTCTCTCTACATAATTTCTAAGTATTATTCAATGCTTGGGCCTTTTTGGCTTCTCGTAACAATAAATTTTAAGGAGGGTGTCTATGATTTTCCATGGATTTCTTTGATTTTTCTACGAATATCCGACTGTGTCCCGTTTTCAACGTTTCGCTCTCTCTCTTCTTCAGTGGCTTCTACATCATCTTAGGTCTTCACTGCTCTCTGTATGATTTCTTAGTATTTTTTCCTCCAAAGTTTATACCTTTTTGGTTTCCCCCTTCCTAGCATTTTGACATTTGACATTGTTTACTTACTTAGCGATGTAATGTCAATTTATATGAATTTCTATGATTTTAACTTTTACCGTATATTTATCTCCTCTTTCCGTCTGCCTGTCCTTTTATCTGTATTTTTGTCTGTCTATCTTTCCGTTTGTCTACCTAAGATCCTTTTGATGTCTCCTCTTTCCGTCTGCCTGTCCTTTTATCTGTATTTTTGTCTGTCTATCTTTCCGTTTGTCTACCTAAGATCCTTTTGACCATTTTGCACCTGGTGACATGCCGCCGAGACTTAGGTCCTTTTGGCCACGAAACGAAACTTAACGAAACGTAACGAAACGTTAAGAAACGTAACGAAACGTAACGAAACGTAACGAAACGTAACGAAACGTAACGAAACGTAACGAAACGTAACGAAACGTAACGAAACGTAACGAAACGAAACGTAATGAAACGAAACGTAACGAATACATCAACTGTTTGTTTCCCCATTCCTTTCCGACCAATAGCAACGAAGATATACTTGACCTTGACGGTTGACAGGTCCTTTTGACTCCGCCATCTTGTATATGGCTAGTTCACGTGAACGATGATGGATATTAACATCTGACGGATATAAACGAAGATATAAAGTGACAAGCGAGAACTGACCCTTGAACTGCACATGTGCACATGCCATCTAGATGATATTGTCATCTACCATTTTCAACGTTCAAATCCGATCGATATTAACGAAGATATGAAGTGACAAACGACAACTGACTCTTGAACTGCGCATGTGCATGTGCGAAATGACAACTAGATGCCATTCTCTACACGTAGCCGTTTGAATCGCTAAGGCCCTTCTGGCTTTACACATGAGTTTTCTGTTCAACGTTCATCATTCTCTACGTAATGTCGTTTTTCCCGTTTAAATCAGACCACGTGATACACGCTAAGGCCCTTCTGGCTTTTCGTTCTACGAAAAAATTCTCTTGTACGTCAATCAATACTGAGTTATCTTCATAATGCCGTTTTCCTCGTTTAAATCGGACCAACGATAGCTGAGATACACGCTAAGGCCCTTCTGGCTTTACCACTACGCAAAAATTCTTTTCGACGTCAATCAATAGTGAGTTATCTTCATAATGCCGTTTTCCTCGTTTAAATCGGACCAACGATAGCTTAGATACACGCTAAGGTCCTTTTGTCCTGTCATTGCGCATGATTTTTCTCTTGTATGTTAATCTATATCACGCTCTCTACATAACCCCCTTTTTCCCGTTTAAATCGGACCAATAGCAGTGAAGATACACGCTAAGGTCCTTTTGTCCTGTCACTGCGCATGATTTTTCTCTTGTATGTTAATCTATATCACGCTCTCTTCATAATGCCGTTTTTCCCATTTAAATCGGACCAACGATAGCTGAGATATACGCTAAGGTCCTTTTGTCCTGTCATTGCGCATGATTTTTCTCTTGTATGTTAATCTATATCACGCTCTCTTCATAATGCCGTTTTTCCCGTTTAAATCGGACCAATAGCAGTGAAGCTATACGCTAAGGCCCTTTTGGCTTTACCACTACGCAAAAATTCTATTCGACGAAATTTAATCCCCCCACTACCCCGTTTTCCTCTCAGACCGTCTGTCTCACTCTTATCCATTGAATATGTACCTCTCACTCTTACACATTGAATTCCCTATGTGAGCCGATAGTAACTTAGTCTATCTACTTCGGTTTTTCTAACATTGATTGTAATGTAACTCGTAATGTACCTTCTATTGTCAGTGAAGATTCATATCATCCTTCTTTACATATCGCAAGTTAATAATCTTTTTAATGTTCCCAATGTATTTGAACCGCATTGAAAACGAAAAGCATATAACTTCAAGCGTGCCAATTATCCGTTACTATATGAAGCTCTCATGAATATTAACTGGGATTATTTATTGATATACAAAGATGTAAACGATGCTTTACAAGGTAATGTACGCAATTTTTGACCAAGTTGTTCCTACTTACAAGAATTACAAGCGTAAATTCCTTCCATGGTTCGATTCCGTCACTATTAGAAATATTAAGAATAAAAAAAAAATATCTTAAAAAATATAAAAGAATAAATAATAGACGTTTCTTAGCACATTTTAAACTAATCCGATCACAAGTCAAACAGCAAATAAAGTATGCTCATCAATCTTACATTAATAAAGTCCAGGGTAGTATAACAACTGATTCTCGCTTGTTCTGGTCATATATTAATTCAAAAAATAAAAGTTCACGTATTCCAAGCACTGTGGTGCTTGAAGACAAATCATTTGCGAATCCTAAAGATATAGTTGATAACTATAGTAAATTCTTTGAAAGTGTTTTTGTAACATCATCTGAGCCACAGCAGGACAGGGCTAGTTTATTTGAATCACAATTCTATGGTGATATAATAATATAACCGATTCGGACATCGTACAAGCCAGTAAAAAATTAAGCAATAAAATGACCTCTGGCTTTGAAGACATCCCCTTATTTTTTGTTAAAGATTGTATTTATGTACTAGCCTCTCCATTAAACATAATATTTAATTTAGCTTTAAAATCAGAGAGTTTCCCAGAGCGGTGGAAAGAGGCAAGAATTATTCCTGTTTTTAAATCAGGTGATAAGACACAAATAAACTATTTATTCTGTCAAATCTATCGAAAATCTTTGAGATTGTCATTTATAGGGGTCTATTCTGTAAAAATTCCTTTATATTTAACGGCCTTTAAAAATATTGGCGGCCTTTAAAAGTATATTTGTATTCGTTAATTTACTTCTGTCATTATTTAAACAGATTTCTTTAAGATAGTCCTCCAATATATTTTAAAGATCCGTTTAAATAATGACAGAAGTAAAGAAGAAAATATTTTTAAAGGCCGTCAAATATAAAGGAATTTTTACAGAATAGACCCCATTATCACATATATTCTTCAGTCTGCAACCTAATATCGCCTTCGCAGCATGGTTTCTTAAACAAAAAGTCTACAGAAAGTAATTTACTTGTAATAACTCAGCACTTATCTGAAGCGGTTGATACAGGTAGGCAAGTGGATGTTATTTACACTGATTTCTTAAAGGCTTTTGACAGAATGGATCATGGGATATTGATTGATAAATTGAACCAATTTGGCTTTTCTCATACCTTGATAAGGTTCTGTATGTCATACCTTCTGGAAAGGCAGCAGTTTGTCTTTCATAACGGTCATTCGTCACAGGTGTACTTTGCAAAATCAGGCGTCCCTCAAGGTTCTAACCTTGGACCATTGCTATTTTTGTTATTTATTAATAATCTCGATCACCGTTTAAACTCTTGTAGACTCATTTATGCAGATGACTTTAAGATGTACTAGATATGTATGACTGTTTAGCGCTTCAGCAGGACCTAGATATATTGTGTCAGATTGGTGCATGCAAAATAGATTAATGTTAAATGCATCGAAGTGTAAAGTGATGACATACACTAGAAAAAGATCAACTATAGATTTTTATTATAATATTAATGGTTTGGTATTGTCACGTTGTTCCTCAATCACTGATCTGGGTGTCACTTTCGACTCAAGGCTGAGTTTTATTATGAAGGTTTCTGACGCAAAAAAAAAGTATGGTTTTGTTATACGAAACTTTCGTGGGTTCAAGGACATTGGAGCATTAAAGACTTTATATTATTCATACATTCGCACTAAGCTTAAGTACTGTTCAACTGGTATCCTTATTATAATGTTCATATAACTAGTGTTGAATCTGTTCAAAGGAAGTTTTTGAAATACTTATCATTCAAAGTAAATGGTGTCTACCCGCCAAGATGAATTGATTATCAGCTACTTTTGGACAGTTTTGACATGGAAAGTCTTGCGTCTCGGAGAATTCTAGCTTCATTGACTTGTTTACATAAAATCATGAATGGGTTAATTGACTGTCCTGCTATCTTGGCTAAAATTCATTTAAACGTTCCACAGTATAATAACAGACATCACTTAACTTTTTACTGTAATAGATCCAGAACAAATATTCTATTAAGCTCATCTCTCAGTCATGTGTAATAACTTGAACCTGTACTGTAATTCTTCGGATATCTAGAGAGATAGTTTGATAAGTATTAAAGCAATTCCTTGTAACTATTATGACAATGCTTGAGTTTTTTATTTTATTCTATTTTATTTTCAGTTTTTTATATCATACTTTTTATTTTATAATTCTTTATTTATCGTCATCTTTACTACTTATATTGTTAATAATTTATTAAGTTGCTCTGTAAAGGGATTTATATCTGTTGAGCAATAAAGGCTATTATTATTATTTAGTGGTGCAATAGCGAAGGCTTTTTTAATACTTACGGACAGTTTTCAAAACTACAGACCGAAATAAATGTAAGTATTTTGGGCTATTGAGATTTATTGCTGCCGGGGGAAGTAATTCACAGCAGGTAGATATCTCCTCTAATAAATGCCCCCACCTCAAATTATAGAAACCATTGCATTCACTAAATAGCAATCGGCAGGCGTTGGACAAATAATGTTTTCATCCTGATAATTTGGAAGAATTGTTGATGATTTTAAGCGGAAATAGAATTTGCGCATGAGTAATAGAGATTATCAATATTGGGAAAGGTCCACTAAACATCAAATATTAAAAAAGTACAGTTCTGACATAAGGTATTTAAAAGTGAAAGTGTGCTACAATATACATATTATAATGTTTATAAATACTTAAGTTTCATGCATTTAGTCTGGTAAATTACTGAGGTTCCTACCTATTGGCTGTACCAAACATTTTTCTCCATGTTTCCAACCACTAAGTCCGAAAACGCACGACACGATAACTCTAGAATGAAAGCGCCGATCAACTTGTTTTTCAGTTGATAATTATTTCTTTCAACCAAAAAATCTATTGTATTTCAGAATTTTTAGTTTAACTTAAGTACTTTAAATATCAGAGGTTATTTATTTTATGCACTTCAACGTGGGTTCTGATTTCGCCAGATAGCCATGCTTGTCAACTGTCAAACAACATACTTTTTTCTATATTGATGTAATTCTTAAATGTCAAGTAAAATTATTTATTCCTTCTGTATAACTTTGAAGTTTTTTTTTACTATTATTGTTACTGACATTCAGAGGCATCTTCTAAGAAATAGTTTGCCTGAATTTAATGGACAGGATTATTTTTACTCACAAGATAACTTTTAAAAAAATTACTTATATGGGATGAAAAAATATTTTACAGTGTGAACTCGTTGCTATCTTTCTTGATTTCATAGCGGTAAATATATACATTACGTTAAGTTTCATACACTCACCAGAAGAACGGTATAAAATAAGCGATGCCTTTGAGCAGTGCGTGCCAGCCCACAAGTGGTAGAGGTATATCCATCTGTACAATTACAGCAGGCAGCCGATTCACGAAAGTCTCCTTATTTCTCACGTGCAAATATAATTAGGTGTCTGATCTTTATTTCAAAGTATATATTGACTTATATAATTTTTGGTTACAAATTTTAGGTAAAGCAGAAGAACCAGCCCCTGAAGAAGAAGTTGAAGATGCTACATCCACTACAGCTAGTAATAAAATAGTCCTAGAAGCATTCTTAAACAATCTACCTAATTGTGTCAATAGAGAGATGATAGATAATGCAGCAATAGATTTTCTTGTGACACTAAATAATAAACACAACCGCAAAAAATTAGTCCGCACCTTATTTGGAGTAAATCGTACTAGACTGGATTTGCTGCCATTTTATGCACGTTTTGTGGCAATTTTACATCCAGCCATCCCAGAAGTAGGTACAGAATTGTGCCAAATGTTAAGGCAGGATTTCAAATACCACGTTAAGAAAAAAGATCAGATTAACATTGAATCTAAAATCAAAGTTGTTAGGTTTATTGGGGAACTCGTGAAATTTAAACTATATTCAAAAATAGAAGCATTGTATTGTCTTAAAGTTTTACTGCACGATTTTTCCCATCACAACATAGAAATGGCCTGCAATTTACTTGAAGTGTGTGGTAGATTTTTGTATTGCAGTTCCGATTCTTATCCAAGAACTAAAGTATATTTAGAGCAAATGATGAGGAAGAAAGCTGTGATGGCTTTTGATTCTCGATATGTAACGCAAATTGAAAATGCTTATTACTATGTAAATCCCCCAGAAGTGGTAACCATAACTAAAAAAGAAAGGCCGGTTATGCATAAATTTATTAGAAAATTGTTATATCAAGATCTACAGAAGAATAATACTGATAAAATTATGAGATTAATGAGAAAACTAGATTGGGGAAATGCAGAGATATCTGCTTATGCCGTAAAATGCTTGACAGGAGCACACAACCTTAAATATTTTAACATAAGGTAAAGCATTGTTATATATAAAAAAATAATTAAAAACATGCTATTTTGAATTTATTTACAGATGTTTAGCCAATCTTTTGGCAGGTCTCGTGGGTTATCAAGAGGAAGTTGGTACTAAAGTAGTAGATGGCGTTTTAGAAGATATTCGATTAGGAATGGAAATAAACTTGCCAAAATTTAACCAAAGAAGGATAGCTCAAGTTAAATATCTTGGAGAGTTATATAACTACAGAATGGTTGAAAGTTCAGATGTGTTTAAGGTAAAAGAGTTAAAAATTGGTCATATTTTATTTGCTAAAAATAATGAATATCATATCGGTTATTTTAACATTCATAGACATGTTAAAGTAATAATCGTTTGAAGGAAATTATATATGTAATGCGAGTGGTATGATAATTTCACTCATCTTTTGGACTAGACAAATGAATTTTTGACAACAGGCTTCATGCATTAACGTATTGTCGTTGGGGGTGTAACATCTGCCATGTGAATTTTTTAAACGTGATTTTATTGGCTTAATGTACGCATGCTTGATCGTTTTATAGTACAGTAATACCTACTATGTGATTTAAACCTATCTTTTTAAGGTATAAATCGAAATCGGCTGTGTGAGTCGTGAAAAATTGTAACCTCATAATATCAGTCATGTGACAATATGCCACATGGCAGATATTACACGCCCAACGACGTTATGCTATTATCGATAATCCCGATACCAAGGGTTATATTCAATAGATTAATATGAAAATTCACTGACACGTGACATTTTAAAAATTTGACAGATCAAAAAATTCGTCTGTGTTTAATAAATAATTTTATTTTAAGGTATTATATTCAATTATATCATTTGGTGTTTCCATGGATCCAAATGAGCCCTCACCTTTGGATCCACCACAAAATCTTTTCAGAATTCGATTAGCTTGTGTTCTCTTAGAAACTTGCGGTAAGTGACAAACACAAAGGAATACATTTTACTTTTATTGAAATTTTTCAGGTACATACTTCAGTAGTGGTAACAGCAAAAGAAAATTAGACTACTACTTAGCCTTTCTCCAAGCCTACTATTGGAACAAGAAAAAAGCTTGGCAAGAGGGATTTCCCCCGATGCTTGAGCACATTTTCAGGGATACCCTAACTACTTTGAGGCCAAAGTTAAAACTTTGCCAGAACTATGAAGAAGCTCTGGAAGAATTGAATAATATCAAAGTAA
Organism: Psylliodes chrysocephalus; assembly: GCA_927349885.1. NCBI lineage: Eukaryota > Metazoa > Arthropoda > Insecta > Coleoptera > Chrysomelidae > Psylliodes > Psylliodes chrysocephalus. The sequence goes on from OV651813.1 coordinate 35,759,287, forward strand.
CTTTGGGCATTGAAAAACTGTTGGAAATGGATAACAGACAAACAGATGAAGACGGTTTAGATACAATAGCAGAAACTGACAATGAAGAGGGTGTTGAGGAAGAAACGTCAGAAGGGGTTACAGGACCTGTTACTGATGATACTGCTACTGAAGATGAGATTGTTGATAATACACAAGGATCAGATGATGAAGGTATTATGAAAGTTTTTTGTTTGTTCACCCGCTACACTTCAACGCACCTTGATGTTAGAAATATGAAATATTTGTAAAAATTCGACTATTTTTAATTTTTCTTCAAATTTAGGTGAAAATATGACAAGCGAAGCAGAACAGGATCCGGTATCCGAATCTTTAGCAATTCCAAGAGGTCCAAAGAAAGTTGATTGTCCGGAAGACGAAGATTTCCTCAATGCTCTTGACAAGATGGTGTCCGAAAATATTCAAGAACGAATGAAAGAACCTGTTAAAGCTGGAAATGTAGACATTTCTGTGCCAGTAGTTTTAAAATCTAACGTTAAGAGAACTTATGAACAGTTACAGGTATATATATATATCAGTCGAAGCTTTTACCTTATGAATTAGTTCATTTAATGCAATATTAATAAATAAGAATAGATTTCATATTTAGAATTTTGGACCTAGCGACCTCTGCATATAATGGGCCATAAACTATATCAATTAATAATCAATGTTTGTTTTATTTTTAGGAAGCTGCAAATGAAAATGAACAAGGGAAAATCGGTTTTGTTCTCATGGTACGCAAAGGCAACAAGCAACAATACAAGCAATTTGAAGCGGACGTCGATTCTGAATTAGCTCAAAATCTAAGAGATCAAGAACAAGTTCAAAAAGAAGAAAAGGAAAAAGTAAAACGATTGACGTTGAACATCACCGAAAGATTTGAAGAAGAAGATTATCAGGAAATGATGCAACAACAAAGCAAACCCGTAACTCAAAATTTAAACAGAGAACGGAAAAAATACCAACATCTTAAAGGTACTCCTGATGCCGATCTGATTTTTGGACCCAAGAAAGTGCGGTAATAGAAAAAATACGAGGTGGATTATAGTCGGGAATTTGACAGAATAAAAACGTTTTTTAACGAAAGGGATCGTTTATGTAATGTTGAAGATTGTCTACAGAATTTTTTAAGAGTTAAGTACTTAAAAGTTTTCTGGATTGACGTTATCTAGAAGTTTATAAGAATTCTGAGAATAAATTGACAGTTTGTTTCTTGTTAATCTTTGTTTTTATCCTATATTAATTTTTAAAGGTTATTAGTTTTTTTTTTAATTCTCCACAATCAAATCAACCAATGATCAACTCAAAAAAAGAGAATAATACCGAAAATAAGAGAAAAGTATTACATATAGAATATTTGAGTAAAGGTGAGGTCAAATCGCCTGGTGAGAACAATAGTGGCAAAACTCAAGAATTTTGAGTTAAAACATCCATCGACATCTAAATCTGCCCTCTTTTATATGCAAAAGCAATAAAGTTATTTCACTTGTTATTCCTAGAGCACATGTCTTTAAGGTAGTGATTTATGTTAGTGTTTCATCACAGGTTTCATTTTGTTTTCTTTGAGAAAGCGTCAAAAATTCTTCTGTAATTACGCCGTGATTATGCGTGGGCGAACTAGTATTATAGTACAAGCCCGAGCTTGTAGTGCAAAATCCTAAGAGGCGCCAAATAATTGCTAAGCTAGAACGAAAATCGGTGCGCGAACGCCGCCTTGTAATGAAATGGAAAGCTCCACATAAACATATGAGCGGGGCAACATCGCGTATTTCATTGCGTATTTTATCCACTTTTATTACGTCAATTGAAACGTTTGACATTTACTAGAGGACATACCATGGAGGTAAAATTATCTCCATGGGATATACCAAAAAAAGTAGCATTGTCACTTTAGCGACTATACCAGAATCTGCAGTAAAGAAAAAATTAAGTGGCGCTGAAAACCGGAAGAAGGCTAGATAGATATACAGGGTGGCTCACGCTCAACGGGAAGGAGCTTTATGGGAAAACGACCAAAGATATAAAAAATTCGTTTGGGAGGAATACGTAGGTTACAGACGGCTACAATTTAAAATTTGTTAGATGTATACAGGATGTCCCACATAAGAGAAAATATACAAAGTTATATTATTTTTAATGGAACACCCTGTTTTTTATTTTAGAATTAAAAACTACATCAAAAATAATGTCAGTTAACTTAAGGTTCCCTACTACTATTATTAGTTTTCGATTTATTTGAATTTTTAAGGAAAAAAAGTCTCCCAGAAATTAATTGTTTACTCTTGTTTGAATAATTTTTAATGAACTAATTTTTTTTTCTTATGTGGGACATCCTGTATACATCTTACAAATTTTAAATTGTAGCCGTCTGTAACCTACGTATTCCTCCCAAACGAATTTTTTATATCTTTGGTCGTTTTCCCATAAAGCTCCGTCCCGTTGAGCGTGAGCCACCCTGTATAAGGAAGAGAAACATCAAAATTTACTTCGGAATGTTCAAAAGCTAAATTGAGTTATTTCATTGCAGCGACTTCAAAAAATGTGTTTGAGCATGATGCTAGTACTAGCAAGTTAGCAAGTCAAGAAACAGACAGGAGTGAGAGTAAGATAAAGGTAAAATCTTTGAAACTATTTTCTTTTAAAAATTCTGCAATTAGCTGTACTTTTACTTTAAGCAGAAATAAATAATTCCATTGACGGAATTTTGGAATGCAGTAAAACTATAAAACTTATTAATTCATCTACTATATCAGCTTACCAAGAAATTAAGATAAGACGTAATGTATATTCACAAAACATATCCTGCCTAGAATAATGTTTTAAATAAAAGCCCTGTTGAAATACGAGTACATTAAGAAATTCATTCATCGTTACACAGCATTACATCCAAAATACATTCATTCCTAATTTATATGCAACTCCTAGCGACGTCCCTGTAATCTTAACCGATAAGGAAGTTCTGCAACAAATAAATACTTCAAGCTCGCTCCTTCTCCGAAGAAGAGCTTTAGGTACCGTCAAGCACAACACGCGTTTGCTGTGATGAAAATGGATGCTGTGCCCGCCATTACGTAATAAATCAATTCGTAAGCAACATGGCTTAAGGTAATAAATTTCGTAGAAAATGTAAACAATGTATGTTCATAAGTATATTATGTATAGTTTTAACTGAACTCATTCAATTTGTGTTTTAAAATAAAAGTGTTCATCAATAGGTAGTCATTTAATCCAGGTATCTACATCTCCCAGACCTATTACACAGGTATTTCAAACTTTCTTATTACTACAGTCCACAAATAGTCACGGTGTGACACACCGGTAGAATCCTGTATATCGGTGTGATCGCTACAAGCCCCATTACATAAGTTTTTGTACAACTTTCACTACTTCCAGTCACGAAATACAGATGGCGCCACATTATGCTCTGCTGACTGCTCAATACACAGATTTATTAATTAAAGGTTATAGTGTATAACGTCTATATTAATAGATGGCACTTCAGGTTATTGTGAGATGTTGAGATTCAAACGTCTGTGTGATAAATAATCCGAGAAATATGTCTGTTTTGCAAAAGACAAATCCAAACAGAATTATTTTTTTAGGGTATCTAGGGGACTATCTTGTACAACCAAAAGATCACATACGAACTGCAGGTACGAACAGCGCTATAGGTGTGATTTCGTAAACATTTTTTAAGAGCAAACTAGCTTTAATAAAAGTTGTAGAAGATTAAATTTTAAACAGTTTTTCTTTTTGTGTCTTTAATAACGAACGATTAAAAGGGCATTATTTGGAAAAAGTATAATTTCCTTAAAATCATTAAGTATTAGAGATGCAATTTGAAAGAAAAAAAGTTGATCAGGATTAGATTCTCTAAAACTTTTATAAAGGTCATTTTGCTCTAAAAAAGTGTTTCGGCTTGCAGCGTGGGAAATGTTTGTCATGTAATGTTCCGTAAATTTTTTTATAAAGAAAATTTGTTTACAATTTGATTTTCTACCTTTATTAAAGCTTTTTTTGCTCTAAAAAATGTTCGTTCAAGGGTGATCTTTTGGTTGGATACTCCAATCAAACCTAAAAAAATCATGCTATTTGGATTTTTAAGCAAAGCACAACTTTATTGGATTAAAACACCTGTGAATATTTTATTACCATTACTTGTGCTTGTATGTAAATGTTTACGTTCGATGAATAAATCTTAATGTTAAGAAGAGCATACGCTGTGGGCTGGCCCCATCCATCAGAAGTTTTTTGTATTATTTAAGGATAGTGAACATGGATCTCTAGATTTTGACGATTCCCTAATAGATCAATTTGCTAAGGATGGTCTAAAAAACTTGAAGAAAAAAAATATTGCAACTTTTATTCTCTTTTGTATATTTTAACTCACTTATTTAAAACGTAAATATTTTGCGATCGGGATTTTTTGGAAGTTTTCTTTTTTGGTATCGATGTGGAATACTGTCAGGTTAAATTTTACATAAATATCCCAATTTAGCTAATTTAGTCGCTTACGCCCTTTTGTCAAAACACCTTTGATATTATTGAACCTCATTATAAAGAGTGATCCACAAAACTGTTTCTATAAAGTAGGCATTGGAAAAATTTACGTATATTTTTCTCTTTAAGTGTTAGTTTGGATTTAATTCAGAGCTGCGCGTAGTTATCAGAGACACGATTCGTATCTGACTTTGCTGGCATGGCCTACTTTAGAAATATTTTTTGAAGACCACTATTATATCCAGTGAATTCCCACGGCCAAGGCTGATTTAAATAAAAACTGAACATCATATAACTACTTGATTTCAATATTTTTAATTTCAACAGCAAACGAAAACTCTGACAATACAACTTTTCATTAGTTTGAATGTGCAACGCTTATGTTGAATGTCGATTGTAGAAACACGTTATGATTGGTTGTAGAATAAATAATGTAGTTAAATCAACTTATTTAACAAATTATGAATAAAGGAATCCGGGAGATAAAACGTAAAATAATAAAATGCCATAAATATAGAAAACAACTTTTAATTATCTCATGTATCAAAAATGAATAAAATAGGCACTCATTTAACTAATTTGAATTACAAGAATATTGTCTAGTAATTGTCCTTATTATTTTATAATAATCCACGTTCGGGCGCTTTTGGTTTCCAAAAATATACAAATAAGAACTCAGTAATGATCGCCGTTTGTGAAAATCCAGCTTAAGTTTCTTTCCTCTATCTAAGTATCTATTTAAATGAATCAAATGCAAACGGCCGTCTTTATGTTTATTGACTCCCAATATAACCATGTTCAAAATTTTCCACCAAAAATTCCTTTCTCTAACTAGATTAGGCGGCAGGGTTTTTTGGCTTAGATCAATCCTATCGTATTTGATGAGTTTTCTTTTTAAAACTCGAGGATCTATGTTACTATTTTTCATATAGTCCATCTCGTCTCGAATAAAATCATATATGTCTTTATTGGGCATATTCATTATGTAGTTTTTTATCTGCTCTTCATCATTTAAATCAATATTATGCCTTTGACTTGCGGGTTGCCTGAATTGATTTGGTTGATTATTGAATTGATTTTGTGTGATATTTTGATTATTGGTTTGATTATTTTGAAAGACTTCATTGCTATGAATATTTGGCTGGTCATTGGAATTATTGATTGGATTATTAAAGTTCAACATCATTTGTAGTACAATATCGTTTGGTGTAGGAGTGTTACTAACTTGAATTGTCATATTATGTGTTGAAGAATGTGGTATAACTTTTCTGCCTAACTCTGTCTGTAAATTAGGCACATTTGAGCCTTGGGGAGGTACGAAATTCAGCACAGTATTTACCATTTGTGGCGTAACCATAGGAAGATTAACCAATGGTGGATTAACCAATGGAGGATTAACCAATGGTGGATTTGACACTGCCGCATTACCCATTGGGGCCATATTGACCGTTGGCGGATTAACAATCTGTTGATTCGCAATTGGTGGTGAATTAACCATTGGCTGGAAAACATTACTTTTCTCAGGAGTTTTGCGAAGATTTAAAACATCATTGTAGTTCATTATGAAAGGTGTTGTCGGAGGAAACTGCCTATTATAATAATCGCATTCATGTTCTAAGTGTCCCCGTTTTGCACAACCTGAACACCACTGTTCATTTCTTGATATTGGTTGTGCTGTGGAAGCAACTATTGGTCCATCATTCTGAAAATTGATAAGTTATACTTTTATTTGACTTTTTCTTATTTAGTTAAAAAAATATATGTTGATTAATTGTTTTGAAAACCTTTAAAGTTGCTTATTTATTTGATTAAAAATAAAATGTCCTATATATTTGTGAATTTAGTGTGTCTGACGTCAAAAATATACCATGATTAAAAAATAACTTATGGAATTAGTCACGTAAACATTGTGCATGCACAACTTGACATGTGCAATTCTGTCATTCTGTCACAAAAAAAAAAAGAATGCTAGTTTCTTCCGAAAGGACAGTTAATGTTTATCACTGAAATTAGAAAAAAACATGTAAACCTGCGAATCATTCTTTCTCATGAGAATGCAATTAAATAGGAATGAACCTAGCAACAAAAACATTGACAAGCAATTACGATTATTTAAAAGTGCTAAAAGAAAAAGACGGTCAAACATATCCACAAGTTAAAAAAACCCACTTTGGAAGAGAAAACTGATTTTTTTAAATAAATTTGAAACGATGTACAACACTGATCATTGTTATTCTAAAACAGGAATAACTTAATATTGTTAATTTCTTTGTTTTCGTAAATAATTTTCTTTATGGCATTTTTTAAAACTTCAAATATAGCGCCTTTAAAATTTTTATAGCTACATAACAAGTGACAGAACATCAAGTTTAAATATTTGACTACAGGTGGTGTATAGTCGCAGCCAAGTCTCTCCTCACCGGCTAGTAGAGATGTCCCAAGATGAGATTGGTACACAGCATGGCGGCAGCAAAAGGTGCGCACTGGCAGTTGCTTAGCAACGGCTACCCGGCGAAGCCAAACGTAGTGATTCAGTGGCGTAGCCTGAGTAGAGTATACACAAAGTGAATAGAGTGCGAAAAGTGACAATTTTAATTATAGTGATTTGTGATTTATATTTACATATATTGTTTTTGTTGTTGTAATGGTTCCAAAGAGAATTAGATTAAAAGGGAGACCCCTTAATAGTAAAACAAGATAAATGATATATATTACAAAATTTATGGAAAAAGAAGCAAATAAGGATTTTAAATTCCTCTAAAAAGTTATCGGTATAATAATTTATTTTATAACAGTCGCATGGTATATTACATAAAAAGTAGTAAGAAGCGTTAGCGGCTAGTGCAGTATTTTCACGAGCATGTAATTATCTACATCCAGAATTATACATTCATAATAACGAGAAGGCTTCTATAATTTATAACATTTATTAAACATATTGTAAATTCCAAATGCAAATACTGAATTAACTGAAGAAAAATTGTTTTAGACACAAATATTTGTTTTAATTAAAATTAAAAATATTTACTTATTTCATCAAAAAAATGTCTGCTTTTAAAACCATCTAATTGATTACCGTTTGAGGTATACTTATAATTTTGAGTACCTACGTTTCAATATTCACTTTATTTTTTATGATAATGACGATTTTTAACATAGAATACATTGCCAATAATGATGGTTTGAATAATTGTTCCATAGGTTCCCCAAAATAAATATGCCGATTTTTTTATTTCTGAAATGTCAAAACTATTTATCGTAACCATAGCGATCACCTAGCAACGGAGTTATATGGATAGTTTGATAAATGAAACTGTTATGTAATATATAATTATATACAGTTTTTGGGATTTCATTACGTAACAGTATCTGTAATGATGTACACAACAGACGATTTACCTACTATGGTGGTTGTAGATAAAAATATTCTCAATCAGATTTAGTAATATCTAAACCTATCTGCTATTTTAACAATTAGGAATTTAATTTGACAACTTTAAGATTACATTTTGCACAACAGGTTTGTTTATTTCTCAAAATTAGGATTATTCCACATTCGCCACGTATCGTTTTGCCACGGCAATAAAAATTTCTGTTTCGCCACGCATAATTTGCATATTTTCTAACAAGTGCTGTTTTGCCATGCAAGCTAAAATTTCAAATATTAAAATTGAACCCATTGCGTAGATAAAATTTTGGTAATCAATGATTACAATAATAAATATTTATTATGTATTTAATATATGTAATTTAATAATATTGCAAAAAAACGCTCTATCAAAAAACTAAAATGCTCTTCATTATCGGTGTACTACCAGAATGTTGGTGGCATTCGTACTAGGCTTGTTGAATTACGTACCGCAATTGCCCAATGTGAATATGATGTTATTGTTTTGGTGGAGTCGTGGCTGACTGATAATTTCAAGGATAATGAACTCTGCATTAGCGGTTACAGGGTCTTCAGAGCAGACAGGAACATACATACTAGCTCAAGAACCAGAGGTGGTGGTGTCTTGATTTTAGTTAAAAGTAAATATAAAACATCACATCTTATTACTCAGTTTATTAATGTTGAACATTTATTTGTTTAATTGTCGATCAATAATGAAACTATTATTTTTGGCGCTGTCTACATTCCACCAGGGTTAAATCATGATGCTTATATTGATCATTGTTCTGCTGTTGAGCATATAGTGGAAAACAACCCTAACAATAAGCTATACCTTTTTGGGGACTATAATTTTCCAAATGCTGCTACATGGAATTATTCGTGTGATGATGGCCTCTCTGTCTCTTGCCCTGCAGAATATCCAGCCGTAATAATTAGTGAGAGTTTTTCCTACTTGAATTTGAGTCAGGCCAATGGAATTCCAAATTAGCACGGTGTATTCCTCGACTTATGTTTTTGTAACAATGACGCTCGGAATTCGGTTACTATCGAGACAGCTGTAGACACCTTATTGCCTAATAACTTCCACCATGTTGCAATTTCATGTGCATTAACTGTCAGTGATATTAGTCCCTTGTCTTGTGACATTGTTTTTTATGACTAAAGAAGCGGATTATATAGCTTTAAATAATTATTTTGCTCCAATTAATTGGGAGGGTATTTTAGTCAATAATGATATTAATGTTGGTGTTGAAATTTTTTTATCAGATTTTAAAATTGGCATTAGCTTTATTTGTACCTGTTAGGAGATATAAACCATTAGTATACCCTAGATGGTTTTTAGCTGAACTTAAAAAAGTTGATTTCTCGCAAGAAGGCAGCTCATGCTGTATTCAAAAGTACTCGCTCAGCTGTTGATTACTTAAATGTTTCTAACCTTCGGTCTAATGTAAAAATTTATCAAAACTAAATTATGAAATAGTAATCGCAACAAGTGCTAGAAGATGCACTTTTACGTGCTTCTAGCACGTGTTACGATCAACATTTTTTCTACAAGCGCATTTATTTCTAAAATAGAGAATTAACCTGTATAATGACATTAGGTACAACATACAGTTTAAGTATACATATATTAAACCGATGTTATGTGCTGAATTGGTGAAGTGGGTAGGGTTTCGGGCTCATAACGCAAAGATCTTAGGTTCAAACCCGGGCCTCGGTGGTAAGTATACCTTCCTTTTTTTTTTTCAATTTATATTTCTCTGCGTGCGAGAAGATGATCTTCTCGCACGCTTGTAGAAAAATTATATTTTTGGTATAGATCTGAAGGTTTGTGAAAATACAAAATACTTCTGGAACCACATTAATTCTTTGAAACAAGACCATGGAAAAGACATCAGTAATTTGTTTGCTACGCATTTCTCCAGTGTTTATAAGATATTGTAGATGAGCCAAACCTTCATTATAATGCTTTTAACCAGCCTGATATTTCCTTTATACAGTTTCCCTTAAGTGATGTTTATGATGGTATTAACTCCCTAAAAGATAAATTGAGTTATGGTCCAGATGGAATCCCTGCTTATTTTTTGAAAAAATGTAAATTCACTCTTTCCAAACCACTACAGTTTTTATTTAATTCCTCTTTGAAATTACAACAGTTTCCTGCAAAATGGCGTGATAGTTTCATTGCCCCCATATTTAAAAATGGCCAGAAAGATGACATAGTTAACTATCGCCCTGTAGTTTTACTTTCTGCAATACCTAAATTATTAGAATTATTGTTATATAAACCTTTGTCATGGCATTGCAAAAACATTTTGATTGAACAACAGCATGGGTTAATGGGAGGTAAGTCTACTAATACAAATTTACTGCTCTACGAACATTATATCATTTCTGCCTTCGAGAGGGGGTGTTAGGTTGACTCAATTTACACTGACTTCTCGAAGGCATTTGACACGGTGAACCATGATTTGCTTTTAAGGAAACTCGTGAAATTCGGATTTCCAAACTACTTAGTGAAATGGTTAGAAAGTTACCTGCAATCCAGGGTTCAATATGTCAAAGTTAAAAGTTTTACTTCGATTCCAATAAATGTAAGTTCAGGTGTCCCCCAGGGATCTTATTTGGGACCATTACTATTTAATATATTTATTAACGATGTGGCTTCAGGATTTAAATATTGTAAGTTCCTACTATTCGCCGATGACCTGAAATTATTCATGAAAATCCTAAACTTACCTGACTGTTTGAAGTTACAGGATGATTTAAAATATTTTATTAATTGGGCTTTAAATAATGCCATGTCTTTAAACCCACGTAAATGTTTTTCAATCACCTTCACAAGAACAAAAAACCCTATGAATTTTCTTTATAATATCAATACTACTGTTTTGGAGAAAGTTAGTGAAATCAAGGATCTAGGTGTGATCTTCGATAGTTCTTTGACATTTTTCCCACACATGAGATCCATCATTAGTAGAGCTCTGAAAACATTAGGATTTGTGACCAGGAACTCTGTGCCTACATTCCGAACCCTTTACTTAACACTAGTGTGCAGCATCCTCTTATATGCTTCACCAGTCTGGTCACCTCATTACCGGACTTATATTTTAATTTAGAAGCAGTTCAAACTAGGTTTCTAAGAACTTGTCTGTGGAGGTTACATATGCCTCATCTATCTAAGAGGGAGCTTAATAACCATTTAAACTTATTGTCAGTTGAGAAAACGTTAATTAGTAATGATCTTTTATTTCTTTATAACCTCCTGGAAGGGAATATAGCTTGTCCGGATATGTTGGAGCTAATAAACTTTAGATTAAACAACATAAATATTAGAGAGAAACCATTATTTTCAATTAGCTTCCATCATACGAACTACGGACCCAACAGTCCTTTAACCAGATTTCAAAGGTAAGGAAATTAAATTAACAGACACACTGAGGGAGTACTTATCGAGTTAGCTTTAGCAGCGAGAAATTCACTTTAGTTAATGTGGAATCGTTAACACAAGAGAGGTTTGCCATCATTGCAAGTAGAAGGGTAGGTCAACATTTGTTAACATGTCAAGGAATATGAAGCCACACAAATTAAAAAAGAACATTTGTTGGACTCGACAATGGATCATTTAAGGTTTACACTAAATACTGGGTCATCGGATGAAAGTTGGTCAGAAGATGAATACAGTGACGTTAGCTTAGGAACACAACAGCTCTCTGATTAAAAATCGGGAGAAAATTTAATTTGTGTCTCTATTTATATGTATTTTTGTAATATATAAGTATTTTGTATTTTAATACCGCCCCATTTTATTATTATTATTATTTATAAACATGAATATTATTTAGAATAAAATTCACATCGTAATACCTAGTTAGTAATTTACCACAATACATAATTTAAAATAAAAAAAAAAGGAAATATAAATTACTAACTAAAAATGCGTCCACCTCTGACGTCACACTTTCGCGCAGGGTCGAGCACGTGGCTGTACCAATCTTATCTTGGGCCGGCTCTATATATATAAAAATTAATTTACCATATAGAAATCTGAGATCAGATGTAGCATGTACATCTGAACTCAACTATGGAATTATGAAAATTTTTCAAGAGAATTACAATTTTTCATCATTTTAGAGAAATTTTCTATATTACTAGTGGTTTTGTTGATTTGAAGAATTTTTTGTTTACAACCTTAAACTGGGGGTAAGTCATTTTAGTTTTTACCGTCAGGTGATATCTTCTCCATAGATCTGGGCAAAATTTTTGAATATGTCCTGGCATTCGGCATAACATGCATAATGAGTTTCTAAATTTAAAACATTGAATGCAGTATGTAGTTGAATACACTCCTGGATTGCCACACTGAAAATAAAAAACCATTTACCCTTTATGACATGCTATTCATTTTTATTTTCTAATCTTAATCCAAAATTTAATTAAAATTTAAGCTCAAATTTAATTTAAAGTCTAATTTAAAATGTATTTGTTAAAATTGACTTTGTAACAGACTGTTAAAAAAATATATATTTTTTAGCAAAACTAATCGATAGAACATAACAAGCATATTATTATTAGAAATTAAAAAAAAAAATAAAACATGGTCAGTATGAAAAATAACATTTCAATATTTAATGTAAGAAAAAAATATGTTTTATGACCTAATAAAATTCTACTAAATATGTTTAATATGAAGGTGTATACTTTTAAACAATGGTAACAACACTAACAGTATTAATATATTTAAAATAAATTTTAATGGCAAAAAGCTGTTTATAGAGCTTAAAAGTTTATTAATAAAAAAATTATCTAACTGTCCATGACCAATCAAAATTCTCTAACATTGTCACAAGTAATCGCCCTAAATAAAAGTCAAAATTAAGACCATTATTTTGCAATCATTTATATTTTTAATTTATCTCTTCAAAAATCCAAAAATGTTTTTGATAAATATTTTAAAAACATACTTGTAAGCATCTTTGATTGGGACACCTAGGTTCCTGATGATCAGGTCTTCCACAAAGGGTACATGGTTGTGGATGCGGTTTCTCAGGGCACCTTATGCCAATATGTCCAAAATGTCTACACCTGTTACACCTTGGACCCCTGTTTGATTTTGAATTAAACAATAACCCTCTATCTCTATATGATATTTTCCATTTATCAGGATCGTCTGAAAAATTCATTTAACTTTCCCAATGAAATGAATTTTTCAAGTATAAATAATTCGTTACTTACTTGACTGTTGATTTTGAATGGTTTCAACATCAAATTGATCACCGTCTTCCAAAGACACACGGGCATGTTTAATCACCCTGTCCACTTCTTCATTGCTAACATTAACTTGTTCCATATGATGTTTGCTGGTAGAGCAATTTAATGACAAATCATCATCAATATCATCTAATACCTCGAAATCTAGTTCAGTATCAGTAGACAAAACAAGTTCAACATCAGATGAATCATCAGAGTCAACAACTATACAGTCATTTGGGCTGTTGGTTTCATTTTCTATTAGTATAACTGAATTGGAAGGGCTTTTCTTTGCATTAATTTGCACATTGTCTGAATCACTGTTACTTTGTGGTGTATCATAAGCTTCTTGTGATTCACTTGTTCCATCAATAACATGTGAAGTGTTTTCTTCAAATTCAATTTTCTTTCTCTTCCTCCTATTTTTTCTTTCCTTCCCTTTTTTATTTTCATAATCTATTCCATCTTTCAATTTCTTTTTCTTCTTCTTTTTTGGTTCCAAATTGTGGGATAAATCCATTGTAATTTCTACATCTTTTACAAAACTAGCAATGGCCGATTCTTGATTATTAATAATAATTTCAGAATTTTCTCCTCTCTTTTTCTTCTTTTTCTTGGACTTCTCAGAATTGCAACCATCTTCAACGTCATCTGAGTGAAGAAGTTGAAGCGAATCATCTTCATTGAGACCTGTTTCAGTGGGTACTTCAGCCTCAGCTGTAGGATCCTTTTCTGATGTGACGTCTCGGTTTTTCTTTTTCTTCTTTGTTTTATCCAAAACAGAAGTGTCTGAAATACATATAATGCTACTGTCATTGGCAGTGCTTTCTTGTGTAGTAGAAATATGATCAACTTCTGGTATATTTTCACTTTCATGGGAAATTAATAATGAATTGACTCTTTTCTTTTTCTTTTTAGATTTTAAATTGGGGGTACTTGATTGACAGTTTTCTCCTAATTGATCATAAATCACATCTGTATTTTCTTCATCCAAGTTTTCATTTGGCATTTCATCATTGTTCAAGTACCTCTTTTTTCTGAGGTTTTCCAAATCCTTCTTTTCTTTGCTATTTTTTGGTAGCCCAGGTTTTTTCATTATATTAGAAGCTTCTTTTTCTTCAATAGCAGCTTTTTTAGTAAAGGGCTTTAAAAAATTTTGAGCCGATTTTTTGGGTGCATTTTTGAGATTATCATTAGGCACCATTGGTGATAAACTGGGTAAGTTGTTTGATTTACTATTAACATTACTCTCATAATCACTTTCTGAACTACTAGTACCTGAAGAAATATAATCTTCATCATTTTCTATTAAAGGTACTGTTGATTTTGATACAAGACTATTTGGTTTATCAGGACAGCTTCTCTTAGGTGTTATAAAAGAACTGAAGCTTTCTAAATTTTTATCAGAAAATATATCTTCTCTCGGAAATTCAACCTCATCAAATACTATGGTTTTGACAGTATTGCTAAAAACTCTACTTTGTTGATCATTTGTACTACAACTACTTTCTGTTTCACAGTACTCAGTAGGTTTTCGACTTTTTATAACTTCAGATGGACCACTCCTAAATTCAGAACCATGAAGACTGAAATTAAAGTTGGCATTATTAGTGTCAAGATTTGAATTATCCAGAAAATCGTTTGAAAAAGTTGATTCAGGAGTTTCGATCAGTTCAGTTCCTTCTTCTGGATTATAATTAGGCCCGTCCAAAGACTTTTTTTCTAGAACACATTCCTTAAGGTCGGATTTCTCATTTTCATCAATTTCAACATTGATAATTTCAACTGGAGGGGGTGGAACAAAGATGATGTCATCATCTGGTTCTGGAAGTGTACCACCTTCTGATTCATTGTACTTTCTTGGAAATTTCGTGTTTATCTCTTGTTGGCTATTGTTCATATTGTCTAGTACTACACAATCATCTGAATCAGAATCTGATACATATACAGTTACAGTGCTTCGTAGTGTTCTTGTACTCTGTAAGTATAGGAAAAACAATTAGAATGTAATCACTTTCTAATTAACAATTTGTGTTTTTATAGTCATACTTAAATACAATCCAAAAAAAGTGTTGATAATTAAATTTTTTGGTAATACTGTCAGTCAATTGATATGAAGTAAGTATGTAAAATTTCAAAAAGCAGAAATTCTTAAAATTCCAAAATTGAATTATTTTCACTTGGGATATGTCTCACAAGAAGTGAAAATTGGCATCTAGTTAACTCTTAAAAATAAAGAAATAGGGGAAGAAATACCATATTCTGAATATCCAGTTGAATTAATACTTCTGCCATGTAATTTAGATTAGATTGTAAAATTACCATTTTTCTATATGATAACGACAGCCAATTCTTTGATGTAACATGACATCAAAGGATTGAAAACTAAATTGGTCATCACGTAAATAGGAGTAATTTAAATATTTATAAAATAAAAATACCTTTAAAACGACGTGTCATTCGACCCATTTCCGTAAGTAAACCTGTTTCAAACTGATTCCCAACTCTCATTTTGAAACAAGTGGCTGTCATATTCATGTAAAAAATAATTTTACTCTAATATGCCATATTAGTGTGACGCAATAATGGTTCCACTGACATTTAACTTCTAATCAAACTTTTAACAAAAACATCATTAAATTTGACATATACGTTTTTAGTGTTTTCAGTTTTTTTCTTAATATTGTTTGCAGGTCACAAAAAATAGTTTAAATATATTATGTAATTGGTAAGTAACTAAATGATTATATACTTGATTCATGTTATCTAATTACTTTAGAAATTAAAAATAAAGGAATTGTAAATGTAGGAAGAACCAGTCTGTGGAAAACTTTAAAACATCGAATTTTAATTTATGAATAAAGACAATTGTAAGAAATTATGTGAGAAACCAGCTAGTACATAAGTGCATTCATTATAGAAGTTCCGAAGTGGTGCTTCGTTTATGTACACAGATGATACCTGGATTTTAATTTATTTGTTGAAATAATTGTTTACATGAATAAAATAAATTTAATGATAACTTTTCACTTTTACAAGAAAACATGCACATACACTTGTATACAGTTTGTTAATGTTTAAATCCACTTTGTATAATAAATCATACAAAAAAAAAATAGGAATTTTTATTGCTGAAATAAGATGCATTTTCATGTATAATTAGAACATGACTTGCGATCACTTATTTGTTATATTAAATACTAGATAATATTAATTAAAAATACAGGGTGTGACAGAAAGACATACTATTTTATTCTTTACATAGATTTTTAGACTTCCCACTAAATTATAAATCAATATAAAAAAAATTGCATTTTGAAAAACCTGTTCTATTAGATACATTATAACTATATATACACACTTTCAAAATCTAACTCATCTTTCAGCAGCATTTAAAATAGTCAACAAAACATTTGAAGGGTACTTTATATAATTTTCGAATCGTGAGTATTCCAGATACCACAAAACACTTGAAATATGAACACACATGCTTATAGTTCTTGAACCAGTCTTACATGTACAGTAATATATAGTAATGGGATTCTCTTGAATTTTATTGTACTCTATAAATAACACTTCGCAAATCGCGAATATTATGCACACAAAAACGAAGGCATGCCACATAGAAAGTTTCCTAACAAAAATAAATTACCTACTATCAAAAAATTCCTAATAACAACTTTCAAAATTATTCTTAACAACAGCCCAAAAAAGAAGAAGAAAATATACACTGCAAAATGGAAAGGCTACGTTTGAATATTCACATTCGATTTTTTTACCTCTCAAACGTTTATTTATCCATGCATCTGCTCCAACTACATGTACGTATCTTGAATCACATCTCAGATGCATCCTATATGGATAAACAAACGCATCAAATGTAGTCTAAAATTGCAAAGATTAAAACGTGTTAACCCTATCATGATAATTTAGCTGTTATTTAATCTAACACTCGCCAACCTTTTATAGAATCCTTTTGTAATTATTCTGATTAAAAAACGAAGAAATAAATAAAAGTTATGTCAGGCTTAGAAAATAATCTAAAGCAAGATAAAAGTATGTAGTGGTGGTAACTAAAATTAACCTACTACCTAAATCTACAAAAATAGAATAATATTTAGAAGTAAAGTGCTAAGCTGACATCTGTACTGTATATCAAAATCAGAAAGGGCTTTTAATTAAGGCTGGTAACCGTGACCGGTTAAGTATGGCCAAAGAACCATTAAAGAACATAACTGGTTTAACCGGAACTGGTTAATAGCCGTATAACCGTATTTATGTGTACCAGCCACATCAACTTCCAGTGAATGGGTGTTTTCCAGTGCAGGAAATATTTTCGGCGAAAAGAAACTGCTTGCTGCCGAGAAACGTTGATAAGTTGATTTTTTTGCATCAAAACTCAATAATAAAAAAATATGCAGTTTTGTTATTAGGTATTTATTATTTCTTATTTTATGTCCCAATTAATTATAATTTATTTTTGAATGTTTCTTTTTACTTGAATATAGTTTGTTTTTGTTTTTTAGTTTTACCTACTTACCCACCCAGTGGGAAGTGAGTGACTGTGTCCTTTTTTTAAATTTTAAATAAAGTTTAGCAAAAGTAAAATTGGTAGTATTTCTATTATTCTAATTTAATTTTTATTTAGTAAGTGCCTATTTTAAAAAAATAAAGCTTGCACTGCCTGGTTGTTACAGGTAAGTAAAGGTGAAATGGTTAGTAAAGTGACCCCATTTCCATTGAAAACAAAGGATTTGGTGGATGTGTTTTACCACGATTAAGCCGGTGATGGTTACAGTTAAACCAGTAACGGATAAACCAGTGACGGGTTTAACTGGTTACGGTTAAACCGCCGAATCCGGTCCGTTTCGACTGGCTCGGTTTGATCGGACCGGTTAACCAGATAATCAGACTGGTAGACCAGATAATCGGACCGGTTAACCGGATATCCGGATCGGTTATAATAATGGTAAAAACCCGGTTAAAACCGAAAATCGGTCAAAATCAGTCGAACCAGTTAACCGTTTATCACTTCAGGAATTGACAGCCTTACTTTCGATTAGAATGTCTTCTCAGTCATTCATTCAAGTCAGAGTTAGTAGAATTATTTCTACATTTAAGTAGGCGTAGAACGGGATTTGGTTAGTTAAAAAGAGCTATGATTATAATACAAGCAAAACTGAATTCGTTTCAAGACTTTCTACAATATTTAAGGTATTTCACACCCTGTATTACTCATAAAATTATCTAGTACGAAATGAAACAAAAAAAAATGGTCAGAGGGTCATATTCTAACTATGGTTATATGTGAAAAATGCACCATATTTCAGTATGTTATGTTGGGAATGGGGTGTTAATACACTGCGACCTAAAAGATCTATTGTGCCCCCTTCTGTCGCTAATGCAGCAAGGAAATGTTTCAATGCCTATACAATACAATATCTTTATTTACCTGAGAAAATATTACATTTTATGGCTGGTCAAATTACAATTAAAACTAAATATATACATAATAAAATTTACCTAAATATATTATAAAAATATCAAATTGAAATTTACAAACATTTACAACATAGTTCACTGAATCACTCAGAGGCCACAGTGACAGCCTCCATCCTCCATCTGTATTGATTTAAATTCCTCTAAGTTATATAGGCAATTAGTGGATAACATTTGTTTTAATGCATGTTTAAATTTATCTATAGGCTGATTTCTTGATTTCTAAAATTAAGTGGTAGTATATTGTATAGCTCAATATAATATTTCTTTGTCCTTTCCAGTCTATACTGGATAGGGACTAAGTTATCTTTGTGCCTTGTATTATAATTATGGATATCTGAGTGGGAAAAAATGTGTTAATATTATTTCTTATGAATAGAAGATTTTGATAGATTATTACTGCATAGTCATAATTTTAAGTTCTGGGAATACTGGTCTACAACTGGCTTGCCAAGAAGCACGTGGTATGGCTCTTATGGCTGATTTTTGCAAAATAAAGACTCTTGAGATATGTGTCTCAGCAGCAATGCCCCAACATATTGTCCCGTATGTCAAATGACTATGAAATAGAGCATAGTAAGCAGTAATTTCTGCATCTTGACCACATATTTGACGTATTTTCCTGATAGCAAAAAATGATCGTGATAATTTGGAACAAAGTGCTTCAATATGATCTGTCCATCTGAGATGTGGATCAATTTGAATGCCAAGTGTTTTAACAGAATTGTTATTAACTTGTTCACTATTTACTGTAAATAATTGCGAGATAGTTTTTGTGTCATTTAAAAACAGGTCGTTTACAGAAAACCACCTCTTTGCCTGAATCATGACATCAGAGTAAACTTGATCTGTTCCTCTTTTAGTATTAATACAAAAAGAAGTATCATCACAAAATATACATGTGATAAGGTTTTCAAAATGCATATGGTCAGGAAGATCATTAATGTATATCAAAAAGAGTAATGGACCTAAAATTGAGCCCTGAGGGACACCTCTCTTGATATGCATCAATGAACTTTTGCAATTTTCGATGATGACTGTTTGGCATCTGTCAGTTAAATAAGATTCAAAAAGCTGTAAACAAATCCCTCGTACTCCATACCTCTCCAGTTTTGATAATAGAATTGAATGATCCACACAGTCAAAAGCAGAGCTTAGATCTGTAAATACACCTAAACAGTTTTCAGCTTTTTCAAAACAATTTTCTATATATTGTACTAGAGATAATACTGCATCTATTATATATCGCCCCCTTCTAAAACCATACTGGAATGGCGTGAGTATGTTGGAAGAATTTAAATATATTAGATTATTATACATAATTTTTTCCAAGATTTTGGAGAATATGGGAAGTACAGCAATTTGTCTGAAGTTGCAAGGCTGAGAAGGGTCTCCTTTTTTAAATAGAGGACAGACCTTAGCAATTTTCGTGCTATCAGGAAATATTCCTTCAGTTAGACAAGCATTTATAATTATAGTTAAAGGTTTAGACAAAAAAGAAATACATTTTTTCATTATAAATACATAAAATCCATCAATATCCTGTTCTTTTATTTTTTAAATCTTTTACAATTGATTCTATATTGGTTTGGGTAACTGGCTGAAAAACATTGAATTTTTTAATTGTGGTATATTTATAAAGGAAGTAGCAGGTATATGTGGTTTCTCTAAATTCTGAATTATGATTTCCTCATTATTAAGATCTTCAGGAGTTAAATTTTCTGGCTTGGTATTTGTTTTATTTTGACCAATTTCTTTGTTAATAATATTCCACAAAGTCTTTACCTTATTATCAGAATTTAATATATAATTATTGCAAAAATCATGTTTCGCTGCTCCCAAAATTTTTAAATATGTTAATTTATAATCTTTATATAATTGAATATTTTGAGTACTAGGATGCTGTTTTTGCCATTCATGCAAAAACAGCAGTCTATTTTTTGCCTCAGTAATTGTGGGAGAAACCCAATAAGAGCCCTGTCTTTTATTCTGCATTTGAGGTTTGGATTTAAAACATATATTGCAATATGAACCGAAGATTGTAATAAAAGCATTATATTTATCTTTCGCCAAATATGCATCATAAACTTCTAGCCATTTTTCAGAATTTAAATAGTTCCAAGTGTAGGATTTGGAGTGGCTTCAAGGTAAAGTAAAGGTAAATCTTCCTCTTCTATTTGATATACTCCTAGGTATAGTGCCCTTTGATTCTAAAGTGCTACACATTCAGTTAGAATGTGAATGGAGGTTTCATCATCCTCCTCACAGAATCTGCACTCACTATCTTCTACTACTCTCAGACCATATTTCAGTAACTGATGTTCATAATTTTTTGAACACGCTGTATGATTTATTTTGTAAAATGTAAGTAAGCATGAACAAAATATATATAAGTGTAACACATGACAAGTTTCAAGGAAAGACAAGAATTACTTAAGAGTGGTAGATATTGAAAATATTAATTCTGCCCTCTTTACTTTTGAATACTTCAAACAGTTCACCCTGTAGAGGTGGTTATATAGAGGTCCATAAGAAAGTTGCCTTTAAAGACCTGAAAAATAACATACTAAAAATTGAACAAATTCTGAAAGTACCCAAAATCAATGTAAAACGTGTGGGGTGCTTTATCGCCAGTAAGGTAGTAAGCTAAATCTATAGTTTAAGACTGGATTTGAACGGTACCCTTGAAGAGGCTAGATTGATGTTGGGAGTACAATAGTAAATTAGACTTTTTCCTAAAATGTCAAAAAATCAATGTAAATTTACTTAACATTTGCTATCCATTTCTAAATTCCTGTGTAACACCAGAACCACCTGGAACTTTAGAGAATTTGTAACCGAACTTTGATTTTTGTTCAAGGACAACTACTCACCCAAGTCTGACTCAGCTGAGATCTGTTTATAAATACAGGCTTAAAACGTGCGATTTATTCTGGATCTATGTGAAGACCACAAAAAATAAAAAGAAGCTGACTATCATGTTCTCAATAGCTTCATTCACTATAACAATCCTGAACTGATTCTGAATACTAATTTAAAAATTACACTGCATATTATAACTGGATTTGTATTGTTTAAATGTTTGTGTAGGAGTGAATGCTTTACTTTACCATTCAGAATACGTTCGGGATCGGCTCTGTGAAAATAGTTAATATCAATCTAGGACTCTCTCTTATGGTATTTGTCATGTTTTTTAAAATATGTTAGAAAGTGATGAAACCTATATAGGTATCATCAAAAACAGGCAGAGTACTGTCATCTGTCTTATTTTGACTTATGTAAAAAGACAAGAAAAACTAAATCCCAGCATATTTCAGTAATTCATTGAATTTCAGTATAAACTAAATGAATGGACTATATTCATGAGAATAGTTATAATTATTAAAGAATATTGGCAAGTAAAAATGCTAAATCAAAACCATAACTTCCAAGGTATGGTTAATTTTATGTTATTCTAAAAATATACTTGTATTTTACCAAAGAAGCAAATAGTTACCTTAGTTAAATCTTTCAGAACCCTTTTAATATTGGTATTCTTTTTTTTTCTACTTCTTTTTTTCCTTTGACCAACTTTTGGGTTGTCCAAAGCTGTAGGTAAAAAGGTTAGCAAACTATTTATGTTATTTTGATCAGCAGGAGACAGATCATTAGGATTTATTAAGGGAAGTGAATACTGATTAACAGTAATATTATAGGTTAGGTCTTGACTGCCAGTAGTAGAAATTGTAGCTGTGTTTGATGGAGAAGAAATAGTTTCCATAGACAAAGGATTGTTGATATTGTAAGTATTTTCTTGAACAAAATTATATGAACTCTCTTTTACGTTATCTGTATTTTCTCTTTGTTGCTCATTAAGAGTCACAACTTGTGTTAAAACTGGGTCCGATTTGTTTAATTTTTGGTCAAAGTAGCGATATTTTTTTTTACAATTAGTCGACGATTCGTCGAATATTGTATTATCTGCCGTCTCTTCAGATTCTGCACTACCGTGATATACTTGACTATACAACCTGGCTTCTATGTCCTCCAAGTCCAGGTCTTCAGTCTCATCCTAAAAATAACAATTATAATTTATTGGTTATAACCACCAATTTCTTTACCATTTTATGATAATGTTGACTTTATAATCTGTTCTTATCTCGGAATCTCCATAAAGGAATCTCACACATGTTTATCACAAGTTTTCACAAGTTCACAACTTACAAGTGGAAGTTGAGATAAAAAGTAAGAATAGTTGACATGTGACAGTGACATTCGTTCTATCATTTTTAAATATCTTCTTTTCCGTTAACTTACAGGTGAGTTCCTATTCAACGCTTGCAGCAAACCGTTCCTAGGGTCCGTATTTATAAAAACAAGGCCCGTATTTATAAACAGAACTTACGTGAGTCGGACTTGGGTAAGTCGTCCTTGAACTAAAATCGAAGTTCGGTTACAACGTCTCTAAAGTTCTAGGTGGTTCTGGTGTTTGACTGGAATTTACAGATGGATATTAGCAAATATGTAACTGTATGTACATTTACAGATTTGTTACTACCCATCTCTAAATTCACGCGATATAACCGAACTTCGATTTTAGTTCAAGGACGACTTACCCAAGTCCGACTCAGCTGAGTTTTGTTTATAAATACGGGCCCAAAACTTGAATCTTCTTATTAGAGGCCTATTCAGTAACTCTGAACGACGTCGTTAATAGACGATAATCGTTCACAGACGACTTTTCTTATTCAGTAGACAACGATTGTCGTTGAAAATAGACAAACATGGTTGTAAAATTGTCGTTCATCAACGATAGCCAAAGAGCTGTCGTTAATAATATGAAGTGTCGTTATAGTGATTTTTGCATTCCCTCTCATTTTTTATTGTGAATCAGGATATGTTCTAAATAATAAAAACACTTTTTTACAAATTTTACAACTAAATTGCCATATACCTAATACAGCAAGTAAAATTTGTAAGGAATTTTTTTCTAATTTATTTAATTTTAAAAATAAATCTGATTCAAAGTTAGGATTGCCCATTCAATCATTTACTATTGGATTCTTATTAACAGTGATGTTCCTAAAGTAGCACTGCGAAACTGTAACAAAACCTATATTATGGAAGTACCTATAATACTTCTCCGTAACCTACACAAATTTGGTTTGTTTTTCAAATCCAATAAATACAACTTGTACTGTTCTCGAGTTGTTTTTTGTTTTTTTTAATATATCCATACTCATTTAAATAAACCCTACATACAATATGACCAGCAAAAATGGCCCGCGAGAAACAGAATTCCTACGAATCGAGAATCGCCCCCTGATCGTGCGTGGTAGAATTTTTATTTTACGTTCAAAAAAAATGACAAATATACCGGGTGTTCAAATTAAAGGGTTACAGTTAAATACCGCCTTTTATAAAAAAATCAAAGTTTAATAATTTTTTGGGTAAAACATTTTAGCTAAAATTGTTTTTTTATAGCAAACCATAATATGGCCAACTTTTTTTCGCGCAGCAAAATTTTCAAGTAGATGTTACTCAATAAGTAGAAATCCAATAAAAAAATGATTCCTTTAGAAGTTTCTGGTTTTTTTATGAACTCTAAGAATACCTATGTAAAAAAATAGGGTTCCAATTTGAAAAAAAATCCACCTCGATATGGCCATATTATGGTCAGCTATAAAAAAAATAATTTAGCCAAAATGTTTCCCCTAAAAAACTATAAAACTTTTGTCTGATGCTTTTTTTTATAAAATGCATATTTTTGGCGATATTTAACTGTAAAACTTTAATTTAAACGCCCGCTATAATCATCAACATACGTTCTTTTATCACAAAACACTAAATTATAATACCAACTTACTAGAAATCATCGTTCAGATTTGGTAACTAGAAACAACGTAACGACTTTGTTATTGAATAGAGTTTCAAAAATTATCGTTATAAAAGTCGTTGGTTGAACTGTCGTTAGCTTAACGATGTCGTCCATAAACGATAAATTACTGAATATTAGATTGGCATTGTTGAGGAGTTGGATAATCTCGAGGTTTCCATGTTGGAGCAGTCGTTGTTGGTGACTGTGACTACCTGCAAATTTTTGTATTGTATTTTCAACAGTTTCAACTTTAAGGTCCATATCAAGATGAGTATTGTGGTGCATCGACGATGTATCTTAGGGCCCTATTCAGTAATTTATCGTTTATGGACGACATCGTTAAGCTAACGACAGTTCAACCAACGACTTTTATAACGATAATTTTTGAAACTCTATTCAATAACAAAGTCGTTACGTTGTTTCTAGTTACCAAATCTGAACGATGATTTCTAGTAAGTTGGTATTATAATTTAGTGTTTTGTGATAAAAGAACGTATGTTGATGATTGTACCGGGTGTTTAAATTAAAGTTTTACAGTTAAATATCGCCGAAAATATTCATTTTATAAAAAAAAGTATCAGACAAAAGTTTTATAGTTTTTTAGGGGAAACATTTTGGCTAAATTAATTTTTTTATAGCTGACCATAATATGGCCATATCGAGGTGGATTTTTTTTTTTTTTTAATTGGAACCCAATTTTTTCATAAAATAATAAGAAACTTCTAAAGGAAACATTTTTTTATTGGATTTCTACTTATTGAGTAACACCCAAAAAAACTATAAAACTTTGTTTTTTTTTATAAAAGGAGGTATTTAACTGTAACCCTTTAATTTAAACACTCGGTATATTTGAGATTTTTTTGGAACGTGAAATAAAAATTCTACCAGTAGATATATTAATTTGTTTTTCAGAATATATTAATTATTGTTCTTAACCTACAACACGATCAGGGGGTCGATTCTCGATTCGTAGGAATTCTGTTTCTCGCGGGCCATTTTTGCTGGTCGTATTGTATGTAGGGTTTATTTAAATGAGTATGGATATATTAAAAAAAACTGAGAAATATTCCAAAAGAATACAAAAAACAACTCGAGAACAGTACAAGTTGTATTTATTGGATTTGAAAGACAAACCAAATTTGTGTAGGTTACGGAGAAGTATTATAGGTACTTTCATAATATAGGTTTTGTTACTGTTTCGCAGTGCTACTTTAGGAACAGCACTGTTAATAAGAATCCAATAGTAAATGGTTGAATAGGCAATCCTAACTTTGAATCAGAAGATTTATTTTTAAAATAATTAAATAAATTAGAAAAAAATTCCATACAAATTGTACTTGCTGTATTAGGTAGATGGCAATTTAGTTGTAAAATTTGTAAAAAAGTGCTTTTATTATTTAGAACACATCCTGATTCACAATGAAAAATGAGAGGGAATGCAAAAATCACTATAACGACACTTCATATTATTAACGACAGCTCTTTGGCTATCGTTGATGAACGACAATTTTACAACCATATTTGTCTATTTTCAACGACAATCGTTGTCTACTGAATAAGAAAAGTCGTCTGTGAACGATTATCGTCTATTAACGACGTCGTTCAGAGTTACTGAATAGGCCCCTTAATACTTTATTCTGGAAACGTTGAATAACTTCGATGTCACTTTTACTGGCACATCCCCAAAGCTAGCGAATCGCTTCATTTTCACCAAATCCTTTAAACGCACTAATCTGAAACAAATTATAGGTAAGAAGGACGGAAATTTGACCATTGCCGATTCGCCTCCTTCTCTCTAGTCTTTATACAATGGAAAATTAATTTAATTACCTACCTATGCTGCGTTTGAGAATCCACATCGGATGCATTTTTTACATCTCGAGCGTTTTTTTATCCACATCGGACACATCCATCCCATTACATTTATCACGTGATCAAAGATTTTTTACATCTCAGATGCATCCGATGTGGATTCTCAAACGCGGCACTAGTTTATTACAAATTGGTGTAAAAAAAATGAGTAGTGACGAAGATTTCATTACGGACACGCCCCCAGAAATTAGAAACGCGGCCAATTTGGGGTCTTTGAATTTGATTTCAAAAAAATCAAAAATGGTATATGGAAGAACCTATACCTGAGATTTGAGAATTCTAATCGGTATGCAACACTTTATACACAAAGCACATAGAGGTTCCACGTGAATGACCAAGGTCAAAACCGACAACTGACATTTTTTATGCTATTTGCTCCAAACTCTAGATGGGGCTACTGGTGAAATTATGATTTCTTACTCCATTTTTAAGCCTTATGGGAGAAAAACTAACCAAAGACTCCAAAGATGTGACGTGTATTTATTTATGTTCTTGGTTAGTTTCATTTTTCCGTCTGATTTTAGTAATTTTTTCTTGGCTTTGGCTTTTGGTTTCTGTTTATAGTTTCGTCTTAGTTATTTGCAAAATTGTGATGTTTCGGTTTTTTATTTCCTACTGTGTTTTGCAATAATTTTGGTGCTACGTTGAAAACTTCGAGAAAAACTTCATTTATTCACCATGCATCTGTATCATAAAAATACAAACGGGGACAACAACTAATTGATAATCAATTTATCACTGGACTAGATTCCGAAATCTGTATCACCATCTGTATTTGGAAGGAATTGAATGAATAGTTAAAAGGATTCACCTTTTAATACAATACCTATATTACATTTGTCCTCAGTTAAAAAGACATTTATAAAATATATAACTTTAGTGTTAATAAAATGTAATATCCTAGTCTCTACTTCACATTTAAATTATTGATAGGTATTTTAAAGATTTGAGATTATATATCTATTTGCTCCAAGTAAGTATTCGTTAAATATGTATTATTATTTGTATTTATTTTTATCTAATAATATTTATTTAAGTTATTAATAAACATATTTTAAGAATGTTCTATTTTATTATTTATTGATATATCTTATATTTATTTAATAAAAATATGCAGAACCAACTCTCCACATTAGACCCCTTATAACAAATTAATTCTTCAAATTTGGTATAATCGACCTAAATTATTTTGTAAAATAAAAGTTTCGAACTTACTAGTTCCATACTTTATTTTATAAAATAATTTATGTGGAAATCATTTAAAATTTAATTTAGAACTACTACCTACTCCTAAAAATTACAATTTGAATTTACCGCCATCTGTCAATTGTCATTTTAGTTCCAGCTCCAAACACAAGGTGACGCTAATTTGGTTTAAAAGTTTAACATTGGCGTGGGGTCTCTAGAAGATACATGCTTTGTGACTTTATATACTTAACTTTAGAGGCCAAAATAGTAGTAGTTGGATATCCAAAATATAAAATGTGATTGGTATGTGGATTTAATTTTTTTGCAGTGTTCTCACTACCTAGAAAGAATATGAAATATATTCGTTCAGTTGAACGCATTGACATACTTTTTAGTTTTGTAGTCTGTATTTTATGAAGTATATACAAAAGTTCTACTTTTCGACTGTTTTTTGTCCGAAAAACGACGTTTTTTTGACACGCGAATAAAAAACCAGTTTTGCTTTTATTTAACTAGAAGTGTTAAGTTTGGCAAGTTAAAATTTAATCGGTTTAATATTGCCCCAATTTTACTCCATAATTATATACCTTTAGCCAATGGCCTTAAGACTCACATATTAATCTAAAAAACTATAAACCAGAAAGAAAAAAGAGAAATCTCAAAGACCGTGTCACATAAACATGAGCGACCATTTCCTTCTGAAAACAACTACTCCTTTGGCAATTACTGCAACAGGCATATTGCATTATAGCAGAGTTAGAAAATAATTTTCAACACTTTAACTTGGATTATGCTTCCTTAGGAGAAAATCATTCTTGGACCGGTTTCGTCCTTATTAGGATTCTTCAGCAAGAAATAGATGATCTCGACTTCAGTCTCTATAATGGAGTCTGATGCAATTTTGCCAGTAGAATTTTTTAAACTGTACTAGAAAATCAATGAAAATGTACTAGATTCTTCCCTTTTGTACTAAAAGACTAAAAGAATAATATAACTAGGAACTAAAAAAATATGGCCCAAAAGGTTAATATCTGGGATACTCTTATTCCGAATATAGTTCCTAACAGTTGTGGGAAGAAAAATTTCGAAGACTTGGACGCTACGACGCTCCCTCATGCCAGAAATTTTTATTTCCGCACTTGTTTAAAAAAAAAACTATTTATACATTCTAAAGAATAAAACAAACTGTTTTTAGTTTATTATTTTTTTTCGTAATAATAATCACAGGCCCGCGAAAATTTTGTGATCTAGCCATTTTATTTTTTTTTTACCTATTTACAACTTCTATATAGCTAAAATAACCCCCTTTTTATTCTATCACGTAAACTTTTTTTGTAAACTAGTATCAAGGGTATTATCCCTGAATATCACAAACAAATTAATTTGAATTCCTTATTTTTGTTCAAAACGTTGAGACGCGTTAAAACCTCGTTTTAATTTGCGCATTTGTAGGGGGATTTACCGGTACTTACTAGAATATTGTCGGGGATTCCCCGAGACTCGATTTATTTAGGAAAGAGGGCGATATATTTAGTATCCCCCCGTGGTATTGAGACAGGCGTTGTTTATCGAATTCTATCGGTGTTTCGTTGTGCACTTTCTATTAAAAAAATGTCTAGTAAGTGTTGTAAAAATAGGCCTAATGACTTTTGTTATATTTGTGGACACTTTATAGTGAAGAAGTTTAAAAGAATCATTACTGATTTCGTAAAAAATGCATATTTTGCATATTTTAAAGTCAGATTTGGAGATCAAGATAAACCTTGGGCCCCACATGTTATCTGCAAGATTTGCAAAGAAGCTTTGAGGCATTGGTTTAAAGGAACAAGAAAAGCCCTACCGTTTGGAAAACCAATGGTCTGGAGAGAACCTAAAAATCACATTAACGACTGCTATTTTTGTCTTTTTGATATTAAAGGTCATAACACAAAATCTCTAAAGTATATTAACTATCCTAATATTTCGTCTGCAATAAGACCAGTTCCACATGACGCTGATATACCTGTACCTGTTCCACATAAAGTATTACAGTCTATCGAATCAGAATCTTCAAGAGATTCAGAAATTGACATTTTTGAGCCATCTAACTCAGGAACCCGTGAACCGCAGCTATTTTCTCAAGTAGAACTGAATGACTTAGTCAGGGATTTGGGACTTCCAAAAGACCTCTCTGAGATTTTAGGATCAAGGCTTAAAGAAAAAAAATTGCTTGCTCCAGGTACTACATTTTATTGGTATAGAAATCGTGAGGCTGAATTTGTCAATTACTTTGCCGCAGCTGGTTCACTTGTATATTGTCAAAATGTATCTGACTTGGTTATTCACCTAGGTGCTCCTGAATACAATCCTGCCGAGTGGAGACTTTTTATAGACTCTTCAAAGAGAAGTCTTAAAGCTGTTCTACTTCATAATGGCAATTTATATGCATCTGTCCCTGTCGGTTATTCTACTCAGCTAAAAGAAAATCTTGAGGTACTGCTTTTAAGAATAAACTACAGACAACATAACTGGATTCTATGTGGTGACCTTAAAATTTTAGGGTTGCTTTTAGGTCAACAATCCGGATGTACGAAATACCCATGTTTCCTGTGAGTGGGACCACAAGAGATGAGCACTGGACCAAAAAACTGGCCACCAAGAAAAAATTTAACGCCTTGCTCCAAAAACGTAATTCGGGAAAGCCTAGTTGATCCCGAGAAAATTTTATTACCCCCTCTACATATAAAATTGGGACTGATGAAACAATTTGTCAAAGCTCTAGACAAAAATGGTGGTTGTTTTAAGTACTTGCGTGTGAAACATTTCCGGGTCTCCCCGAAGCTAAATTAAAAGAAGGCATCTTTGTTGGGCCACAAATAAGAAGGTTGATGAAAACTAATGAAATTGAGACGGTTATGCAGGAAGACGAAAAAGAAGCATGTACAGCTTTTAAACAAGTTATAAATAAGTTTCTAGGAAACTACAAAGACCCTAAATTTGAAAGTATTGTTGAAGACATGTTGGACAAATTTAGAAAGTTAGGCTGTAACATGAGCTTCA
This sequence comes from Psylliodes chrysocephalus, assembly GCA_927349885.1. Lineage (NCBI taxonomy): Eukaryota > Metazoa > Arthropoda > Insecta > Coleoptera > Chrysomelidae > Psylliodes > Psylliodes chrysocephalus. The sequence continues at coordinate 35,789,904 of OV651813.1, forward strand.
AAATACATTTTCTATATGCTCCTCTTGACTATTTTCCGGATAATCTTGGCGATGTTAGTGAAGAGCAAGGGGAGCGCTTTCACCAGGACATAAAAGAGATGGAACGGCGATATAAAGGGCGCTGGGATATCAAAATGATGGCCGACTATTGTTGGATGCTTAAAAGGGACGGTCCTACCGCAGAATATGCACGAAAAACAACAAAAAGAAGCTTTTCCGGAAAGAGAGATTTTTCAAGAAAACAAAGGATTAATGTATGTTATTTTTTAACTACTTCCCCGGTTTTATTGTGTGTTTTCTTGGTTTATTATTTTCTTTTTTATCATAAGTATCTATAAATATATTTTTACTTTTTGCATTCTTGTAGTATTTTGTTTAAAAACCTTACGTGATAGAAAAAACTAGAAGCAGATTTGAAATCAGCGTCACTGAAATACCCAATTTCAGTTGAAAAGTTCAATTCACATTTTACAGAGTATTTAAATGCAGGCCTGTGAATTATCAACTGTGACGATACAAAATGTACTAAAAATGATCAAATTGTGTTTTTGTTTGAAACAATTTAAAATGTGCTAGATTAGTACAATTGTACTAGCTCAGGTAACACTGGTCTGATGGTACTATAAAATTTGCTCGTACACATAATTAACAGCCGTTAGGAGGGTGTAGATATTAAATGAGAAAAACGCCATCTGCACTTATAAGAAGCAAAATCAAAGCTCGCTATGGTACCTAGTTCTCTAAAACAAGACGGAATAATAACCAGACGGGCATTACTAAAGGAAATAAATCTCAATTCTCAAATGTGATTAATTTAAAAATAAACCATAAAGGCAACAGGCCTTTGAGTTCTAGGACAAACAAATGGCAGACGCATAAAAGGCAGCGTTCATAACAGCCTACATGAAAAACAATAGCGAGCTGCATTCATTATACCCTTTTTTGGGTATTTATCGAAACCTTTGATAAAGACCCATTTTTATTTACCCTATCCACTGATGGGTATTTACCCGGCCCACATCACTGACTACAAATATTTAATTCAGGTAAACATGCCATTTTTTATATACGTTTTTAAGTATTATGCACTTTTGAACCATCCTATATAGTATATAATGTTATGTGAGCCATTTCATTATTCAGTCATGCTCTAATCCAAGTCCCTCTCCGTCTTATTTGGCCTTTGAGGCTCAACTTGTCCGATTATCATACATAAGAGACATTTACACGTTGGCTGTACCGAGCTATCGACTGACGATCGCGTCACTCGAAATAAAGTACGAGGAATTAAAATTGTGTGCAATAACTGTAGTTCAGATTTCGATAAATTTGGCGACATAAAAGCTCTCTTTGAGTCGTTTAAACCAGACTTGAAATCAAAAATTGAGTTATTAGACTCCAAGATTACCGCTGTTTAGGATAAATTAAATAAGGTTGATGAAGTAACATCAATAAATTTTTTTGATAAACAGGCAAATGAAGCGGTCGATCGTCTTAAAAGGGCCAACAATATTATTATTCGCGGCATTTCCGAGATTAACAGAAATTTTGAGGAAAAAAAGCGACACGACTCCACAGAAATTAATAATGTACTGAAGGCAGTGAATTCTTCCGATCAACCTATCACTTTTTTCCGCGTTGGAAAAGCTGAACTAAATAGTCGCTATCCCCGATGGCTCAAAGTAATTATGCCCTCCCAACACACGGCCAAAAACGTTCTACGAAACAAAAAGAAAGTTTTAGAAATAGCAACATTGAAAAACATTACCATTATCGACGACAAAACCCCTACCCAACAAGAGATTCTTCAAAACTTAAGAGATGAATTAGAAGCCAAAAAACGGAATGGCGAAAATAACCTAACAATTAAATATCATAACGGTATTCCAAAAATTGTGAAGACAAATCCCTTTCAATCCCGCTAGCCGACAACTTCCACAATTTAACGATTGGACCCTTATGTATACTAACCTGGATTCTCTAACTGCTAAATTCAATAGTTTTTTGTGCTCAGTGCAACATTTTTCTCCCAGCATTATTCTAATTTCTGAAACTTGGCTCAAGTTGTCTATTCCCGATTCACTTATTAACATTCCTGGATTTACAATTTACAGAAGCGACCGCGCAAATATTGTTGGTGGAGGGGTCTGCATCTACTTAGCGTCATCCATCACTTCAACTTACTCTGTCACCGCCTTAGATATCAACATTCCCAATATAGATTTAGTTTCGTTAAAACAGCTTTTTGAGGTACTTTCAAATCTATCTATTTACCATGACAATAATCTTGTGGTGGTTGGGGATTTCAACTATCCAGAAATTTCCTGGCCCCTTACTGCAGGTCTTGAAGCATCGCAAAACTCTGTTTCACACTTTATAAATTTTATTATAGACAATCTTGAACAACTTATAAACGAACCTACCCGATTTTGGTTAAATCAAGAACCTTCAACTCTAGACCTTATATTAACAAATGACGACCAACTTCTAATTTCTCCATCTGTCCACTCACCTATTGGGAAATCTGACCATGGCGTTATTATATTTAATATGCAATTTAACATAGAAACCCCTAATTCCGATAGGGACGTAACCTATAGTGTCACAAACTTTAATAACGTAAAGATAGTCCTCTCCGAAATTGATTGGAATCACTTTTTTAGAAGTACCTACTGTATTAGTAGAAGATATGTGGACACTATTTCATACAAAGATATCTGAAATTGTGAAGGCTAACACAAAAAACAAAAAATGTCCTCAAAACAAATTAAAACCCTGGATCAATGGACAACTTTTAACTTTAATAAAACATAAGAAAAGTATGTGGAAAAAATTTAAAGAACCCAAAAAACCAAGACCGACTAGAGGGGGGGTAGCCGGGACTAATTCCCGGGGCCCGGACTCAAATGGGGACCCGACAGCAGTATAAGGGGGGCCCGGCAACTGGATTTTTTTTGTTTTGTATGAGAAATCCGACAGAAGACAAAAGGGGAAGTTTTTGTCTGGGGAGGTTTTTTTTAGAAAATTCAATTCAAGTAGAGAAGGAAAGTTTTTGCTCGAAAACCTTTTTTTTGCTTGAGGAGCTTTTTCTGTTTTTTTTTAGAAAATTCAATTCAAGTAGAAGAGGAAAAATTTTTGTTTGTCACGGGACCCGATCTAGAGAATTGTCCTGGGGCCCGACCTGGCTCTCGGCGGCCCTGCAAAAAACATGATGATTTTGTTAACCATCGACGTTTCGCAAACGATTTAATCAATGTTATTGATAACGCAAGAAGAGAATACGAAGCATATATCGCTAGTAGCGATAACCCTAAGAAGCTATTTAAACACATAAGATGCTCTCTATCTTCGAAAGTATCAGTACCGCTTCTTAAAAAAACGGATGGATACTTATGTAATAATGATCAAGAAACAGCTGAAGCTCTGGCCAACCATTTTTCACAAGTGTTTTCCTTAGAACCCACAGGCGACATCTCAGTTAGTCACGATGCCCGAACAGCAACCTCTTTATGTAATGTCGAGTTTTCATCTGCAATTGTTAATGAAACTCTCAAAAAAATTCAGTCAAATTCCTCACCTGGAATTGACAATTTATCCGCAATGCTTTTAAAAGAATGCGCATCTTATTTGGCTTTACCTTTATCCAGTATTATGACATCTTCCTTTACATCTCTCACACTTCCTTCAATGTGGAAAATTGCTTCGGTGACACCTATTTTTAAAAAGGGTGACAAACTCAGTCCATCCAACTATCGTCCAATAAGCCCTTGTCCCAATTGCCTGTAAAATAATGGAATTCATCTTAACCAATTATATATGTCTGATTTTCTCAAGAGCCATGACGTCTTGCCAAAAGAACAACACGGTTTTATTAAAGGCCGATCCACACTCAGAGTAAGTAAGTAGTAAAGAGAGGACAGTAAACAATGTTTGTGTCGCCATGATAATATGGTCGAGAATTCTAATTAGAGAGAAATAGATTAATATCTCTATCTCTTTGTTTGTATTTGTCAGTTTGACAACCCAATAAACACCGAACAGTCGGCATGGATACGGCCGACTGCCGGCACGTACGGGCAACCGCCACTTCGGGCAACCACTGTCGGGACCATTTCAAACCCGAACGGTATTTACCGCCTTTCGGGATTTTAGAGTACAGCCACGTATGGTTGCGCTACGGCTTCCCGAAGACGGGGTTCCGATTTCTAACCAGCTCTGGGTTGCGCTACGGCTTCCCGAAGACGGGGTTCCGATTTCTAACCAGCTCAGGGTCGCGCTACGGCTTCCCGAAGACGGGGTTCCGATTTCTAACCAGCTCAGGCTAGCCTGTCGTTAGCCCGTGTCGGATCTTTGCCGAATTGCCGAAGAATCTGTATCCGATTATTGATTATAAAAATGAAGAAGAAAAAAGAAGAAATGTACTTCTACCTCTAACCTCCAATCCTCATCACGTTTGTCAATTTATTGGCGGCATATATTTCGTTATTCGTTACAGTTTTGTTAATTGTAGGTGCACTCTGTCTTTATTCAGTTTTTGTTATAGTTGGTTTAATAGTTCAAATATGTTCCAGGATAAATGTGAAATTATTTTATTTTTTTCTATAAATAAGTTCGAAAAATAAAAGTTTAACTTTTATCACCATTTTGTGTTTGTATTTAATTTTTTAACTTAAAGAATAACTAGTTGTTTCTGTATACTTGCAATTAAATTCTGATTCACACAAAGTGGCTCCTTAAATGGCACTAACATTTGGATATTCAGTAGCTAAGTTATTGACCACCTGTAAGTTTATTATTTGAAAAATATATGTACCTTTTTGCATTAATACTTAACTGTGCTTGATACTGCATGTGTGATTTTTGTTTGAGCACAATTTAAAAATCTACTGTTGTTTAAACACTGAAACACGTTAATAAATTGATTCATGCAGTATTAAATGCAGTTGCTTGAAAATTAAAAAAGTTTCTCACAACTTCTGTATTTAAAATAATTTTCTTACAATTTCTTAAAAATCATTTCATTTGGTATTTTTCAGTTGGACTCGTTTGGGATACCAATGTTAGTACCATTTAAGGAAGCCACCTTGTATTTGCGGTTCGGATGCTATCATACCGCATTTGCGCCGACGCCGACACTCGGCATTGTTAACGGTGCCACCTATTTGCCGAGTATGGGTCAGACTAGGTAACAACGCACGGGCCGCGAGCCGCCCGGTAGCAAAATCGCCTCTTTTTGCCGCTATTTAGCCGACGTTCGGTGGGGCGGACATGCCCTACTAGTCAGCCGCGGCGGCTGCCATATTCGGCCCGAACGTGGTATTTCGGTTTTACGCTTTCGGGCCGTTATCGCGCCGGAAGTTTGTGTTTATTGGGAAAGCTTTTCTCAGACAATTATTCCAGTGTTTAATTTAAATTTGTTCGTGTTGTGGTGTTAAAAGTAATTGTTATTAATATTATATTCATAACAAAAAAGTCATATTTTGTTTTCACTTCATTAAAAATGCACCTACCTACCTTTTAAAACATTTTATTTTATATTCTACTTGGTCAACATTTTCGCATTTAAAATGACCCAGCGAAATTGTTTTACGGTACGCTACTGCTGAGAATTCTAAAACGAGTGAGAAAGTCTTCATTAGAAAGAGAGATACTGATTATATGATAGCGACATTAATATTGTATAACTTTATGCAGTGGTGGCCTATCTGCTATTATATTATCTAAGGATCCACATTAACAAACCTAATGACCTGTTTAAACGATTGGACTACGTCTGTGGACAATAAAGAGCCTGTCGATGTCATATATCTTGATTTTGCTAAAGCCTTTGATCGTGTTCCCAAAAAGAGATTGCTTTATAAGTTGGAAAAAGCTGGCATTCGCGGCTCTTTACTTCTCTGGATAAGTGATTTTTTGTCAAATCGCATCTTCAAGGTAAAAGTTGGACAGATGTTCTCGTCAGAGTATCCAGTTCTGAGTGGTGTCCCTCAAGGCTCTGTCATAGGGCCATTACTATTCTTGGTATACGCTGCAGATCTAGGCAAAGACTTAAATTCTAATATTTCGTGTTATGCTGATAATGACACTAAGCTATACTCTAATCCTGTGACAGATTCTACCCAGCTACAAAAAGACCTTAAAACTATTTCAAACTGGTGTGACATCTGGCTGCTTCCTTTAAACGCGGAAAAATGTGTCGTCCTGCATATAGGAAAAAATAACCCGTGCGTGAACTATTATTTAAACGGTAGTGCGTTAGCAACTGTGAACTTCTATAACGACCTGGGACTCATTGTGAACTCTTCATTAACGTGGTCAGAGCACATATCAGCGGTATGTAAACGTTCGAACCCAATGCTCTACCTATTAAAAAAATCCTTCACGCGTGTGAACTTTCAAACATTTTCTAAACTTTATACAACTTACGTTAGACTGCTGATGGAATATGTCGGACCTGCGTGGTGTCCTGATCTGGTTTCTGATCAAAAAAGATTGAAAAATGTTCAACGCTACGCTACTCGAATACCTTTCGGCAGAATCAGCGACCATCGTATGAAGAACGGCTTAGCATGGCGAATTTGTGTTCATTTTCCCACAGAAAATTAAGAGGTGATTTAATTGTGACCTACAGAATTCTTCACGGTACTTTTTCATCCAACCTCTATAGTATACTCCCACGGAATACAGATGAGCGCCTACGTGGACATGAGTATAAGTTGAGCAAAGAAAATTTTAAAACACGTACCCGACAAAACTTTTTTTGTAATAGAGTTTTCTATACTTGGAATAATTTACCCTCGAGTGTTGTTCGCGCACAGTCTGTAAATGTATTCAAAAACCGACTCAATGACTTTTTTAAAGAAAACTAAAGTTTATTTTTAGTGCTTTGTTTGCAATATGTTATTTGCTAATTACTTATTTGATAATTGTCTTTGTCATTAAACTTGTAATTTTGGGCTTAATAGGATTCATTCCTCAGCCCTAATTTATTTGTAATAATAATAATTACACCCCTTAAGACCAAACATATGTGACGACTATGGCGGAGGCACTTTCGCGAACATTCCTGAGTCATCGTGATAATATTTCTGGTCTATTCCGGATATGGGTTGTTTTGGTGGAGGAGCATTCTGGATCACCAATTTGTATATAAATATTGGTGGAGGATCAACGAAAATCAGTTATTATATGGACAGTGAAGATAAATAGAACAGTTTAAAGACATTCGAAATATATATAAATTAGAATAGTATTGTTATAAAATAAATAAGTGTTTAAATAAATTATTAATAAATAAACTGTTGTTTAAAATAAACAAACATCACATTGGTGTCGAGAAGTGAGATAATGTAAATAAATAGTGGACAATAATGGCTAAAAAACTGTGTGACTTAAAAGTGCCTGAGCTACGTCGAGAATTAGAAGAACGTGAACTGGAGACGACAGGGAAGAAATCAGAGCTGGCAGAACGACTCAAAAAAGCACTAGAAAATGAAGGTTTGGATCCGGAAACGTTTCTATTTTCGGATGATGCGTCTGCTATAATTTCTTCAATTTCTTCTGATATGTCTTCTATGAAAACCGATATTTCTTCTAATATTTCCTTATTGGAAAATAAAGTTTCTTCAGAAGTTTCTTCTATAAAAAATGATTTTACTTCCTTAGAAAGTAAAGTTTCGTCCGATATTTCTTCCTTAGAAGAAAAGGTGACTTCTGACATATCTTCTTTAAAAACCGAAATTTCTCCCGATTTGGAAAATAAAATCTGTTCATTGAAAGATGAAATTTCTTCTGATGTTTTCTCTAAAAAATTAAATCTCTGCTGATGCGGAAGACAAGATATCTTCTGTAGAGAATAAAATAAAAGAGATGGTAAAGAAGATAGAAGAACTGGAACATACAAAACCGGCCAAGGACGGTGAAATAAAGTGCCATGAGGTGGAGTCGAAGTTGAAATTGGAAGAAGCTATAAACTCTCCTCGTGTTAAAGCCCCAACTTTTGACGGGAAGATGTCATGGACGAACTACCTTAAGCAGTTCGAAACAGCTGCCAGAGCAAACAAATGGTCTGAACGAGAAAAGACAGTGAATCTGACAATCGCCCTTCGAGGAGACGCCTTAGATGTTCTTCAGACAATACCTCTGGTCTATTCCGGATATGAGATGTTTTGGTGGAGGAGCATTCTGGATCACCAATTTGTATATAAATATTGGTGGAGGATCAACGAAAATCAGTTATTATATGGGCAGTGAAGATAAATAGTGAACAGTTTAAAGACATTCGAAATATATATATAAATTAGAATAGTAATGTTATAAAATAAATAAGTGTTTAAATAAATTATTAATAAATAAACTGTTGTTTAAAATAAACAAACATCACAATAACTTATATCATTGAAAGGCATTTTTACTAGTTTTCTAATGATTTGCTGCTATTTTTTTTTGTTGAGGTAGGTGTCTCATATGGGGTTGATTTCTGTATTTTGTCATTAAGTTCCCTCTTCATATCCTATAGCATTTTCAGATACTATCTCTATTTCATGAGATGCAGCCATTGTTAAGTTTTATTTTTAAATTGTCACCCCCATATAGAGGGGTATAGTTTCAAAGTGTTCAATCTCCATAGGTTTGTTCCAAGAACGATCCAAAACCATTTATGTAATTATAAACAGGTAAATAAAGTATTTTATTCTATTGAAATAAATTTTATATAATCCAGGGTTGGTATATAATCCTGTTAATAAATATGTGACATAATTTATAATATCAGGTAATTCGGCTAAAAACAATTTTTAATAAAACATTTATTATAAAATATAATCGATTATGAAATAAAAGTTCAGTTCACATTTCCGTAGTTAGTAAAATACAAGCAAAATTTAAATATAAAAAGTATTTTTTATAATGAACATTGAAAAGTAGTAAAATTGTGAATTCTAAATATTTATCTTAAAGAAGCTAAAATTGCAAAATTTTCAATTTCAAGTTTTTTAAAAACCTGTACCTGCCAACCCTGTATATTATAGATCAATTAAATTTTTTATTTTGTCCATAGACAGAAAAGCAAATTTTTTTTGTAACTCATCTTACAACCTTATTTTTCTTATAATACAAATTTCTTTTTAGGACAAGGTTTTGTCTACAGATAATTAAAACCAGTTGGCTTTAAATTGTGTATTTTCCACATATTATTAATACAATATTAATAAACAATGAGAATACATAAAATACTCATGCAAAAACTAACTGTGATTTTCAAGTAAAGCTAGTTTTCCAAATTCCTAGATTCCAAAACTGTATAATTAACATACAGTATACCACATATCTTCTCAAGAGGCATTTTTCACGATGTCTTCTCAGACTGAATAGTCCATTCATTTCAGTCCAATTATCGAAAAGTTCATGGGCAAATAATTCATATTTGATGCAACGATTGAAAATTTGTTGGCTCATATGTAATATATTGATCAGTCAAATTGGTTACATCTGTTGTTATAAAAGTTTGGGGTTTCAGTTTCATCTCTTCAGTAGACAATGAAAGAGTAAGGGGTGCCAACATTTTTTTCGCCAGTTCTAATTCTTCTGCTGACTGAATTGCATCCAAATATGAACAGACTCGTTTTTTTAATTCCTCTTTTTCGTCTTCTAATCTTCTCTTAGCTAGGTGTACAATAACTTCCGACTCATTATCATTTGAGTGATTGTCCATTTGTATAATATAATTGTCAACATAGTCTTCACCTAAAAATTAAAATTAGTAGGGTTAGCTGGGGTAAATGTAAACAGTTCAAAGTGTTCTATAACTACTATCGCAATTCTCGGCTAGATTGCACTTTTTCACATTATCAGACATATGCTTTGATTATGGCTGACCTACTGTTCGTCTGTTGAAGGTGTTTAGTTAAAGCTTTCATAAAATTCTGTCAAATGAAGTGATAAAGTTTTAAAAAATCGTGCTGAAACTACTTGAGGTAAGTGATTATTATGTACTAAAGTAAAATACCTGGTGGGTATATTCAGATCCTCGTTGGCTCTGAGGTATATACCCAAAAAATGGAGAGGTAAAAGTGGTATTCATACCCAAACCTGGAATGATGGATTATACTGTCCCAAAAACATATCGACCAATTAGTCTGACATCGTTTTCCATGAAGACATTGGAAAGGCTATGCGAAAGGTACATAAGGTATGTAGTGATTACAACATCACTACACCCAAACCAACATGCATACACCCCAGGTAAATCTACTGATTCAGCCCTTCATCTAGTTGCTGGCCGGATAGAGAGATCCCTGGACAATAAGGAGTCTGCCTTGGGTGTTTTCATAGACATAGAATGTGCTTTTGATAAAACCACCTTCCCCAAGATAATACACTTACTAACCAACAGGAATATTCCACAGATGGTTAGTGGGTGGATACATAACATGCTCTCAAAGCAAACAGTAAACATAAGTGTAGAAGATGTGAATATAAGAGGCTTGGTTGCGAGGGGATGTCCACAGGGAATTTTGAGAACATACTCTGCGAAATAATTCAAGTAGCTCTCACAATTATAAAACAGTGATGCAAGGACCATTCACTGTCTATCAATCCTAAAAAAAAACAGAAATGATTCTTTTCACAAGGAAAAGGATAAAAATGGAATTAAAACCTCCAGAACTCCTAAACACAAAATTAAACTTTGCAACAGAGGTGAAGTACCTTTGACAGCAAGTTAACATGGAACTCGCATTTGGAAAACAGAGTCAAAAAAGCATAAATTTCTTATGAACAATGCCGCCGAAACGTGGGGCGCACCTGGGGTTTCTCTTCCAGAGTCGTCGCGTAGACTTACACGGCTATCATAAGGCCTATGCTAACATACGGTGCAGTTGTCTGGGTATCGAAAACCCAAAAATTGACAGCTATCCACAAACTAGAACAAATTCAAAGAACAGCATGTCTCAACATAACAGGAGCCATAAAAACAACACCAACCAGAGCCATGGAAGTCATTCTTAGTCTCACTCCCCTTGATATTTACATCAAGGAGATTGCTCTGACGACAATAACACGCTTACGCACGGTTGGAATAGAACCTGATGTAGGATCTGGTGAGGCGAGAAGTGGCTCTTGACAGGAGACGCTCGATACGCCCCCACTGCTTCAAGCGAACATGGACTCCATCTCATTGAGATATATCTTCCATAAGCCATATAAAGTTGTAACAGAACAAATAGAAGAGACGGAAGTGGCAGGTACGATTCATATCTACACCGACGGTTCTAAAACAAAACAAGACTCAGGATGTGGAATATACTCTAGATCCTTAAACCTAAACATAAAATGGGCTGTGAGCAATAGTGCCAGTGTAGTTCAAACAGAGCTCACGGGGATTCTCATAGCAGCAAAATAAATCACCAGAAACAATATCACTAGAAGGAACATGCTTATCTATACAGATAACAGACAAGCACTACTCACCCTGAACAGACCACGAATTTACTCAGGGTTAGTACTAGAATGTCACGAAGCTTTTGATAAAGTATCCATCACCAATGTGGTCACTTTAAGATGGATCAAAGGTCACGCCACATCGAAAGGTAACCGTCTTGGTCTTGGCCCTTCTATTGGTCTGACAAAATCGGTAGTGACAGACCTAATTAAAAAACATTCCCTTGCGAAATTCAAGGAAAGATGGGATGAAACAAGAAACTGCAGAGTTGCCAGGGAGCTTTTAAGTTATCCTGACAACACTGCAGCAAATAAATACTTGACTATGACTAGACATAATCTGCGCAGGGTCACAGGCATTCTGACTGGTTATTGCCAGGTACGGAAGCATCTCCTTATCATGGGGCTGTTAGAATCCGCACTCTGCAGGGGGAGCGAACAAGAAGATGAGATCATCGAGCATATCCTCTACGATTGCTCGATGCTCTCATTTATAAGGAGATTTGTGTTCGGCGAGTATCGGCTAACACCGGCCGATATAAGAGAAGCACCTCTTGGCGACGTTGCCAACTACATTAAATATGTAGGCTGGCTCACGAGCTAGGAGGTGTCTTATCATCATAGGAGGATGCACAATGAATCTAGTGAGGCCTAAGTGCCGCACGTTACAGATACAGATAAAGCATGTGTATATGGTTTTCGAAATGCAAGTTTGTAACCTTCAAAATTTGCAAAACCTTCTTTACATTTACTCCGAATTATATACAAATGTGGGCAAATTTAAACAATAAACTGGGTTAAATGAAAACATTCTAGTAATCAATTTTTTAGAGGATAATTGATACTTCTTGTAAATCCCAAGAATGTGTGAGAGAAGAAGACGTTGGCTTACCTATATTATGAACGACGTACCTAATTTGTGCTGTTAGAGATGACATAAATTTGAATAGTACTTATAGAAATATTTTACTTCGACTTTTTTTCATACTTATGGAAAATATGGTGTTCCGATATCTGTTATTTTTAATAGGATTAAAGGAAGAAAAGTTCCATTGGACAGAATTGGAAATGGTCGTAGTTCAGCACTTCCTAGAGAAACAGAAAAACAAAAATGTTTTAAAGCAAGACCTACAATAGATCCATCTGGGACACAGTGGAAGGCGATGAGATCATCCCACTCATTTTCAACCTAACCTAAGAGCCAGAATGGGCCATTCGTGAAGAGCTGCTATAATTAATAGGAGAATATGTAAAAAAAAATGAAAACATCCAGATTTATCATTCAAAAAATATAATTTTTATGATCAACTGAGCAAAATCTTGAAATACAGTGATTTGTGCGACAATAAGGAATCATTTGTTTTAACTATGATTAATCAGGCTTTCCTTATGGTCCATCCAGATTAATTAAAAGTCACTGGGGAAAAGGCGAGTTTCAGATGATTCAGTACGAGATTCAACGACTTACTTGCATATATTTCAGCTGACAGATATTTTCTAGCACCAATGATTGTTTACAAAGGTCTGCTGGGTATCGGAATCTTCCTATCCGGAAACGATTTATTCGTGCTTAAAAAATGAATGGAAGAACCACAATTTTAACAGTGGTTTCATGGCTGTTTTGTTTCACATGTTACCAAACTTCGAGAAGAAAGATATTTTAGATCAAAAAGTGCTGTTACTATTTGATGGAAGCACAAATCATATCAACAATAGAGTTCATTGTGCCATAAAATCGAATTAATTAAATTAAATTTAAAGTCATTTAAGTGGCAAATTCTTGATAAAAATGTGTTTGGTCCCATAAAAACTGCCTGAGAAAAGAAGCTAAGTGTCTTTGGTAAAAAACAAATAAGCAAGGGATCTGGTAGATTACAAAAAACGAATTTGCTAAATTGTTGGGAGAAGTATGGGTCGAATCTATGAAGTCGGAAAAGATTAAAGCAGAATTTACCCTGACAGGTCCATACCCATATAATCCAGACAAATTTTCAACTTGTGAATTTGATCCCAAAGAGCTAGAACTTTATATATATAATGGGCTGGCGCGTCATTTCTGGCGCGGCTTGGTATTTCCCGCGTGTTGTCGGTAAATTTGATGCAAGTCTAAGCTGGCCGAGTTTTGTAGGTCTCGAGTCGGAACTCACACACGTCGTGGGATCGCATTCACTTGCCGAGCCTTGATTATCGAGCCGAGCCTCGACGAGCCCAATCCACGTGCCATGGAATCCGCCTTTATAGTTTATTTGAAAATGCATGATAGCACAGTTTTTATGGCACAGGTCTATATTTTTATATAATTTTAAAATAAACTATAGACCTTGATTTCATCCCATTAAAGTCGCCTCAGGAAGACACCACCAGCAACACCTAGAAAAATTATTGACATATTTTTAACAAATTTGGTTAAACTAAAGGAGTTGTCAAGTTCAAACAAAACACCCAACAAAAAATTAATAGCATTATTAAAATTTGCCAGTTATTGTGAAATGCTTAAAACTGCTGAAGTTACGTCTTAAAGAAGCTGATGAGAAGAAAATGAACAAAGTACGTCAAAAAAAAAAACAAGAAATAAGGAAAAACAGAATTAGAGATGCCAGTGAATCTGATGATTCAGATGTCTGTTTTACAAGAAATAGAGAAAGAGAACGAAGAGTAAGATAATTTTGAGGATTGAGTGGAAGTAGAAAAATATAACTACAAAGTAGATTATGAACAGCCTCAATGGAGTGATATGAAACCTGGCGTATTTATTTTAGTACATTTTCTTGGCGACCCCAGAAAAACCACGAATTACATGTAGGTGTGTTGTGTAAAACAAGTCACCTTTACATATGTCGGAATATATTATTGTTAATTTAACATTTTAAAAATGCAAAATCTGTTTACATTTGTGGGGTAAATGTAAACAGATTTTATCCCATTAACAGAATAACTAAAATAGTACATAATTAAAAAATAATTTGTTAAACCAGATAAATAGTAGATAAAATGACAAATTACAACTATTAAATTATTTTTTATGTATTAAAGTATGTTAATACTTTCTTACCTTCAATTTCATTATTCGAAACAGATTGTTTTCTCCAACTAGCTAATAGATGAATATGTTTACATAAATTGAATTTAATACATGAATCAATACAGGAACAGCAATATCTATGTATGCATGTGTTGTTACATTCTGTACACATTATATCACAATTACATGTTTGATTTACTTCCTGAATTAGATAAGTTTCCTGACTTGTTTGAGATGGAACAACCCAGCCATCTTCTGATGTACTAATTATATCTGCATTTAAAGCAAGACTGTCTTGATGTCTAGATTGCAAATACTTAAAGAAATATTTTCCCTTATTAATAAATAATATCCTGTCTAAAAGTTTCTCTCGGAAGCAACGCATTATTTCAGAAATAGCCACATCTATCCTTTTGGCATTCTTTCCCTTCAGAAATATATTTTTTATAGTTTTATGAATTCTTTCTAAATGCAAATCTGTATTTATTCTAGAATGCAACCTATAACTATGAGCCCAACAGTCAAAGTTTGCAGAATAAGTATCTATAAAGAATTTAGAAAAGTCTTTGGTCTCTGGATCCTCAGCAGATACTTCACAAAAATTATTAATCATTTTCATAAATATGCCAGAATCTCTTTCTTTTAGTAATACTCTCAGCTTTTTATAAATTATAACCTAAAAAGAAATTATTAAACAAAAGCTTGAAATGTATACTGAATGTGTGTACCTGTTTTTCTTTTGATTTAATTTTTTTTAAGTTCATTTTCCAAGCATAATCTAAATGCCACAAACAGAAAAGCCTAAAAAAAGGAAGAATATTTTACAAACAGAAAGGAAAACAAAATATAAGCACTTGGACATACTTGTGTGAAGTAAGCGCCCGGCGCTGGCGCCCAATATCAGCGTTTACCCCCCTCCACAAAGAGAAGTTCACACTGCTTAAATTCATCAATACTTTGAGTAGCTACAATTTTTCATTTAGGTACTTATTAATGAGTAAAATTTATAATAATATGTAATGAGATGATATAAATTGAACATAAAAATATATCAATATAATTTTACGTAACCACAGCGTTTTTATATCAGATATTTTCTGGCTGTGCGGATTTTTAAGACCTATGAGGACTATAGACGATTATAGACGAGGTAATTATTTTTGTACGAGAAAATGATGCTTTGTACCAAATTCTGGTTATGTGGGATTTAATCTGCTACTTGAGGACTACTTTTTCTAAAAATGGCGGTTTTCTAAAACCCAGCGTCATAGATTAAAAAGCACCCCTAAATATTATTATTTTTTACGAGGAAACGGCGCTTTGTGACACATTCTGACTAAGTAGGATTTTATCACATACTTCACAACTACAATCCCTAAAAATTTCTGTTTTCTAAAATCCTGGCGTCATAGGTTAAAACACACCCCTAAATATATATTATTTTTTTACGAGAAAATTATGCGTTGTGCCATATTCTGGTTATTTGAGATTTAATATGCTACTTGACGACTACTTTTTCTCAAAATAGCGGTTTTCGAAAACCCCAGCGTCATAAATTAAAAAGCACCAATAAAAGATTATTATTTTTTTACGAGAAAACGGTGCTTTGTGCCATATACTAACTAAGTAGAATTTAATCAGGTACATGACGACTACATTCTCTAAAAAATTCAGTTTTCTAAAACCCCGGCGTCATAGGTTAAAACGCACCCCTAAATATGTATTATTTTTTTTACGAGAATATTATGCGATGTGCCATATTCTGGTTGTTTGGAATTTAATCTGCTACATGAGGACTACTTTTTCTGCGGTTTAATCTATGATTTTTAGAAAAATTAGCCCCAAGTAGTTAATTCCAAATAATCAGAATATGGCACAACGCATAATTTTCTCGTAAAAAAATAATATATATTTAGGGGTGCGTTTTAACCTATGACGCCGGAGTTTTAGAAAACTGAAGTTTTTAGGGAATGTAGTTGTGAGGTACCTGATTAACTCCCTCTTAGCCAGAATGTGACACAAAACGCCGTTTCCTCATAAAAACATAATCTTTTAGGGGTGCTTTTTAATCTATGACGCCGGGCTTTTAGAAAACCTAATATTTTTAGTGAAAGTATTCGTCAAGAAACATATTAAATCCCAAATAACCAGAATATGGCACAACGCATAATATTCTCGTGAAAAAATAATTAATATTTAGGGGTGTGTTTTAACCTATGACGCCAGGGTTTTAGAAAACTGAAATTTTCAGGGAATGTAGTGGTGAGGTACCTGATTAACTCCCATTTAGTCAGAATGTGGCACAAAGCGCCGTTTCCTCGTAAAAAAATAATACTCTTTTAGGGGTGCTTTTTAATCTATGACGCCGGGGTTTTAGAAAACCGCTATTTTATGATAAAGTAGTCCTCAAGTAGCAGATTGAATATCAAATAACCAGAATATGGCACAACGCATAATTTTCTCGTAAAAAATAATACATATTTAGGAGTGCGTTTTAACCTATGTCGCCGGGGTTTTAGAAAACTGAAATTTTTAGAGAATGTAGTCGTCAAGTACATGATTAAATTCCACTTAGTCAGTATATGACACAATGCACAGTTTTTTCGTAATAAAATAATAATTTTTTAGGGGTGCTTTTGATTCTATGACGCCGGGGTTTCCGAAAACCGCTATTTTGAGAAAAAGTACTCGTCAAGTAACATATTAAAT
Organism: Psylliodes chrysocephalus; assembly: GCA_927349885.1. Lineage (NCBI taxonomy): Eukaryota > Metazoa > Arthropoda > Insecta > Coleoptera > Chrysomelidae > Psylliodes > Psylliodes chrysocephalus. The sequence continues at coordinate 35,807,074 of OV651813.1, forward strand.
CCCAAATAACCAGATTATGGCACTACGCATAATTTTCTCCTAACAAAATAATATATATTTAGGGGTGCGTTTTAACCTATGACGCCGGGGTATTAGGAAACTGAAATTTTTAGAGAATGTAGTCGTGAGGTACCTGATTAAATCCCATTTAGTCAGAATGTGGCACAAAGCGCCGTTTCCTCGTAAAAAATAATATTTAGGGGTGCGTTTTAATCTATGACACCGGGGTTTTAGAAAACCACCATTTTTAGAAAAAGTAGTCCTCAAGTAGCAAATTAAATCCCACATGACCAGAATTTGGTACAACGCATCATTTTCTCGTACAAAAATAATTCCCTCGTCAATAATATTACCTATAGTCCTCATAGGTCTTAAAAATCCTCAAAGCCAGAATATATATAATATAAAAACGCTGTGGATACGTAAAATTATATTGATATACTTTTATGTTCAATTTATATCATCTCGTTACATATTATAAATTTTACTCATTAATGGGGTCTATTCTGTAACAATTTCTTTATATTTTAAGGGCCATTAAAATATTGGCGGCCTTTAAAAATATGATCGTATTCGCTAATTGACTTCTGTCCTCTAATAATAATCATTTTTAAAGACATGTTAAAATTCACCTTTAATTTTTAATGGAAGCGAGAATGGCGTTTTATAATATAATTGGAAAAATTTTGATTGAAGAGTTATTGGAAAATGAAGAAAGCTATAATAAAGTACAAAACATAATGTAGGTACATCTATTACATTTAATATTTCAGAACCGAATTTCAATTACATCAAAGGTCAATTATAGGGACTACAAAATGTAAAATTCGATTTTTATTGTTGTAGATAGAACTATAGTTAATATTATATAACCACTAATGGGGCCATCTCGAAGAAATACGGCTAACCAGCATATTTAAAAGTACTTGCAACTCTTTTTTTGGAACAAGAGGATGGATAAGGATACCCAGCTATCTGCAGGACAGGAATCATTTTGCTTTGTCAATCAATTATGAGTAGAAGTACCTATAGATGAGGTAACAAATATAATTTACAGTAACCTGTTACCCAATTTGTATTTCCTAATTTGGAAAATAAAAGAAATAATATAATAAACAGATTTTACAACAAATATAATTTTCCTAGAAGATGTCTGGGACCAATTTTATTTAATTCCCTCTTTTTTTTATTTCATTGTATCTACTAGATTTATTTTCCCATGGTGAAGCAAATTTAGCTGTTCTAAGAAGTTTTTCATCTACTGTTTTTGGTTTTTAGTAGTTCTTGGTGGGCCATACATTTTTTTATTTATAATGTATGTAGGTATGTTTTGGTTTTCAATTGAAAATTGAGGGTTTGTAAGGTTATGTTTTCAAATTTATTCTTCTAATCTTTCAAAATTAGTTCAAATGAATCTTAAATGCAATGTTGTCCAGTGTTCTCTTGTAATTTTTAAGGGACTCCGTTAAAATAAATAATTTTTAACAGGCGTCTAAAATTTATGTATACAGAATACCATTTCTGGTTAAAAAAATGAACGGGCCGCTAAAAGTTAAATTTTTAAAGGCCTTTAAATTTTAACGGATTTTTTACAGAATAGACCCCATTAAGTACCTAAATGAAAAATTGTAACTACTCAAAGTATTGATGAATTTAAGCAGTGTGAACTTCTCTTTGTGGAGGGGGGTAAGTACTGATATTGGGCGCCAGTGCCAGGCGCTATCTTCACACAAGTCTTGGACATGTATATGTAACCTTAGTAAGTTCACGGCAAAAATAGGAAACATTCTACTCGACCCAATTTGCTTTCTATAATAAAGATTTTTATTTGAGGGTGATTAATCTGCAAATTGCACTATGGTGGGTTGGCTGGCAATAATGTATGTCTCTCAGATGAGTCACCCTCAAATAAAAATTGTTATACTATAGAGTACATAATTCTACTGCAATTGCACTTTAAAATGCAATACTAGCAATTTACCTTTCTTCTGGTACTCCCATAATATATTTCCAAGCATTGAAGTAACTATCGTTTGCATCCGACATAAATATTTTTGTTTGAATTATTCCAGTTTGCTCTTTAATGCTCCAGAAAAATAATTTAAAGACCTCCTGGTCTGATCGATTTGAGATACAGAAAGCACAAGGCATACCTTCACTGATATCATCAAGAATAAGTAAAGTGTGTAGTTCAAAATTATAACCATTAACCGAAAGTGCTCTATCCAAACAAATGCAATGTTTCCCATATTTATTCAATAATTCACACTGAACTGATGTCATAATCATTAATATAAAATCTTCATTTTCAAATAGTGGATGGTCATCCATCACAATGCCTTGAGGTTTATAAAATATTACACAATCATTATCATTCTTCAATGCATTAACCCATGATTCTAGACTAATTTCATCAATGGAACTATTTGTCAAATCTGATGATAGGTTAAAACTTTTCTGTATATTATACAAATCCTTTCTGCTTATTAAATGAATTCTTTCCACATCAGAATTTGTGGAAGAGTTTCTAATGCCATCTAAAATATCTTCAAAGGGAACTTTATTAGCAATTTGAGATGCTATTTGTTCTCTGTCTTCTTTTGTAAGAGGCAAGTATTCAAGGTTGTTATCTGGTGAATGCCCTACATGGGTCTCAATATTATGTATGTAACATAAACCATTATTATAATGAATTAATTTTATACTGGCAGGACAATATCCATTTATTTTGGAACTACCTTTAACTTTCAAATTTCTTAAACCCTTGCCTCTTGGTACATAATGTCCAGCACGGTGGCAAATATATTTAGTTGTTGTATGATCTTTGAAACTGCGGGTTCCCTTTTTCACAAACTTTGATTGCGTTTTTTTCTCTATACTTTTCATCCAATTCTCAAAATCTTGTAATGAGGTAAATTCCATATCTTTAGAGTTTATAGTAATTTCATGAACTTCCTCAAAATGTTTTTGTAGTTCCACAGCTTTAAAAATGGCAAAAGAACATAAGGGACATTTTTTTGATGGTTTCATTGGTTTTTCATCGGGATTTGAAGGAGCATCCTCCGGTATGTGTTTCTTCATATGATGCCGAAGGTGCGATTTGATATTAAAATTTTTGTTACAAATATCGCAAGAGAAACTAAAATTAGCTTTATTTTTATAGAATAACGGGGCTATTTCTTGTAGCTTGTCTGGGTGCACTTGTCTTGCATGCCTTCTTAAGTTGGATATATTAAGAAAACGTTTTCCACATTCAGTGCATACTTTAAGGCCTGTGCCTTCATTGTCTGTAAAAATAAAATGTACATAGAACCTGTTTCATCTTCATTTAAAATGTTTTTACCTTCTAAATAAGGATCCATTAGGGATATTTAATTATTTTTAAAATTTATAATTGTAAATAAACGGTTATGACATTTGACATTAAAAAATAATGCATAATCTTCTTTTTCTAACAATTTTTGGCCCGTATTTATATATAAACAAAAGTCAGCTGAGTCGGATTGGTCCGTATCATGGCCGTCTTTATCTAGCATTTTTTATCAACTTATGCAATACACCTTTCCCCTTATTCGATCATTTCGCATTACTCATGCGCGAAAAAGTGCGGGTCTTTTGAATCTAGTAATTTTTGAAGCAACTTATTTTCTCTCTCTCTCTTATCCTCCCCTATAGAGAATTATTGTTGTGTTGGCTACAACGGTTGTCCCCTCCATGGTTGTCCCTGTCTGTCATCGTTACAATAACAGTAGGTGCGTTTTATTCATCCATTCTCTAGTAGAAAAAGTTTGAACAGAATTTGCAGACGCAATAAAACGATAAAATTGTCATCTGTCAAGAATGTCAAATTTAAAATCTGTTTGATTTATCCATTATCCCGCCCACAGAAATAGTTAATATTAATTTAAAAATGGAAATATTATTACCGATATTTGGAAGTATTGCAACTTAATAATCATTTGCTATTAGCTGCACCAAGATTTCCAGTTGACATTATTAGATTAATTATCGAGAAGAATGAAGTATAAAATTATTTTGTAATATTTTTAATAATTCAAAATATTTACTTCTAGTATGACCAATGATGTTATAGCGAAATCTCAATTTGTTACATACATGTAAACAATAAATAAAATATGCTGTCTTTGTTGAACCAGAAATATTGTCCACTTTCATCCTGTACAATTTGTTCCATTTTTTACAACCTGTATCAGAGTCAAAGATCCAAAGCCCAATTGAATTACGATTTACGAATTTTACGATGACAAAAATAATTAAAAATTATAAGTATTATAACTCATAACCTTACTAATAAAGTATTTTTGGCACATAAGTTTGATATACCAATACCCCCCACTTTTTTCATTCCCTTCATTCGGTCAAAATTCACCGAATGAGAAGTTTGAGCGGAATGAATCAATCGATACAATAAAACGCTCATTCTGTTCAGACTTTCCACACCGGTGGCAAAAGATTGAGCAATAAAACGCGCCAAGTGTTAGCTGGATTGTCTCTGGTGTTAGTGTATATTTTTGTTTAGTTTCATAGGAGTTTATAGAAAATATTTTTTGATTTTATAATCCCAAGACAATGCGTTGTTGTGTACCCACTTGTCCAAATTCTGGACCAAACAGAAAAACCGAACGTTTTTTTGCCATTCCAAGCAAAAATAATATAAAACATCTCTGGTTAGCAGCAATAAAAATTAATCCTGACTTAATAACGGAGAATATCAAGGTAAGAATAATAAAATCTTACTAGTTGTAGTATCATATTAAATTTTGATTATAGTAGACTTACATAGATTTATGTTATAGGTATGTTCCTTGCACTTTAGAAAAGAGGATTGTTTTAATTTTTCGACAAAAGTGAAATTGAAGCCTGGAGTTATCCCCACTTTAAATTTAAATAATGTAGAAACAACAGAAAATATTCATATTGAAGATAATCCAATACAAATAAGAAAACGAAAAACTATCTTCAGTAGAAAACAAGCTAAAATAATTTCAACCTTTTGCATTGAAAAGTTCAGACAAAATGACAAAAAAATTTCATATTATACTGGATTTCCCAGTTGGAAGATATTTATTATAGCTTATAACTTTGTATTTAAATCAGAAAAGGGACCTGTTGGTGTCGTTCAACAGAGACAGGCTAAGGGAAACTTAAGGAAACATCATAAATTAACTCCTTTAAATGAATTTTTTCTAACTTTGATGAAAATAAGAAGAGGATTTGACTATGAAACATTAGCTGATATGTTCCAATTGTCAAAATCTGCAGTAGGGCGGATTTTTCTAGCATGGATAAATTTATTATATGAAAAATTGGCTGGTTTAAACATATTTCCCCATCGTGATGTGCTTTTAGATAAAGTCTCAGATGTATTTAAAAGGAAATATCCAAATGTAATAGGTAGCATAGATTGCACTGAATTTTTATTACAAACACCTTCTTCACTGGTACGACAATCCCAGTGTTATTCACAATATAAAGGATCAACAACTTTAAAAGCATTAATTATGATAAGTCCAAGTGGTGCAGTAATATTTGTATCTTCTCTTTATACAGGTATAAGTTATTTTCATATCACTGGGGTTGAAATTTAATGAAATTTTTTTCAGGTTCCATATCCGATAAAAAAATCGTAGAAGAAAGTGGGTTTATCAATCTTTTAAAGAAAAAGGTAGAAATTGGAGAACTAAAAAGAGGTGATATAATATTAGCAGACAAAGGATTTGATATTAAAACCATCCTAGAAGATGTGGGCATATCCCTTAATATACCAACTTTTCGTATATCTGGTATTCAGTTTCAGCCTAAAGAAATTGAATATATTAGACATATTGCTAGGGAAAGAATACATGTCGAAAGAGCAATCCGGAGGTTGAAATGTTTTAAAATTTTATCCAATAGAATTCCAATTTGTTTACTGGGTTCTATAAATCAAATTTTTACAGTCTGTTCTTTATTAACAAATTTTTTATATGAATTAAAGAAATAAATAAAGTTTTAATTTAATTAATGTTTATTTGCAATATACATATTATTTAAATTTTAGTTAATAAGAGTGAATATAAATTGTAGAAATATTAAAATGTTACTATTTAAGGACAAATTAGGACTACTATGTAGATAGGTGTCACACCAGCACACTTAAAAAATCAATATTTGTTGAAGGTCTAAAAAAGTATAGTTACCTTTTATTGTTAAAACATCACCTAATATTAGAGTCTTCAAAAAAAGATTAAGAACTATTTTCAAGTGTAAATTTTGTTTTCTATATTTACTTACATTAAGCATTTTTTGTAAATACCTTTCTTATTGTATATACTAGCATGTTTTTTTGCTAAATAAAGAATTTATTTATTCATACAAATATTCACTGAGATAAAAAGAGTCAACACTTGAACATGGAAGGATGTGGATTTATTGTTAAAAAAACAAGCATTTAAAAATTTAAATATATATTGTATAAGTCAGTTAATTTATCATACATATTAATACAAAATAATTCATTGAATTCAACCCGAATTATGTGGCATTCATTACTTTCTTTTAAATAAACACATAAATCGCACCACTTTAAACCTGTTATCAGCATACATCCCTGCACCTGATAAAAATAATTATGATTCTCCTTTAAACATAGTTTTTTATTCTCATCTTCCTGTAAGAAAAACGTTTTGGACTTTAAGGCTTCTTTTAAAGTATTATACTTTTTTGAATATGGACATTTTATTTCCAAAATGCCAAATTGTCCATTTTTGTCCTTAATAATGCCATCTGGACTAGCACCTAAATAGGGGGCATACGGATGAATAACCAAACCACAATCAAACACATCATGTTTAGTTATTGTTTTGTAAACATTTTTTCCATGTTCTTCATGTGTTTTGCCATGCTGTATTGCATTTACATTACTTAGGTCTCTTGATTTCCCAAAGCTTGTTAAAATAATCTAAATCAATGGCCTTCTGTCTCTTGCATAAATTTCCAAAACAAGATGATGTAAAACGTTCACGTCTAAGCATGTGCCATTCATTGCAATTGCTCTGCAATTTGGTTCTTTCTTGTATTGAAGACGAATCTTCCATCGTAAATAAAAAAAAAGAATCCTTTCTTGGCAGTGGCTTGGATATTAAAATATTAATACACTCCATGTCCATGTTTGGCAAATTTATTGGAACAATATCATCCTCCATTGCATTTAATTTCTGCATACCTAATGTTGTCATGCTTTCATCTAAAAAAAAAATAAGATTTTTAATAATGCAGGTTACAAGAAAAAAATATGTAAACATAAAATATTCTAGGAAGTAAAACTTCTTCAAATATAATTAATTTACATTATATACAAAATTAAAGTAATTAAGAATTTAATATGTTTTATAATGGTATAATAAAGCTTATCATTACAGGGATTATCTCAAGAATACTAGGAACAGGTAAAAAGGGTGAATGATTGATATCTGATTGGTCATTTAACAGATTATCTAAATTTTTAAATCTATTTAGGTATTTCATGTGTCTCTAAATGGTTTAATTTAATGTCCTTGTTTTGTAAAATCTCACAATTTTCCTTATAAGAAATGTAGAATTTTTGTTTTTAATTAAACTATTGTAATGTTCTGAATGTGATTTATTTATTTCCAATTTAATTTAATAATAAGATATAATTGGTGAATGACTGAAACAATCAAGAATATATAAAATATGTTATTTACCTCTGTTATCTAGATTAAGTATATAAGAAAATGGAATATTTTCATTGATTTTCTTGAGTTTGCTTTTTAATATCTTTATTTTCGTTTCTCCAGAAACTTCCTTGCCAGCAAACGCTGTTTTTGGAGAAAATAAGTTTGGACAAACAGGTCTTTTCTTTCTATTTATGTTTGTGGGCTTCTGGAAAATTGTCTGCAAAACGCTTTCTGGGGCAATCTTTGAACCTCTCGGCTTATTCCATTCTATAGGTTTCGAAGTACATGATAATGATTCAGGAATTTCACTATCTCCACGAAGTATTTTATCTTGTAAATAAAATCCCAAACCAATAACGTGATGACAAGACTGTGACAACCTAAAATTATAAACAATAATTAACTACAAATATGGGTTGGGGGTCTTGATGCTAGGACAGTTCGGATCATTATCTCGACCCTAGCGGAACCCTTATCCAAATATGTATAATCAGCGATAATTGGGCATTAAAAAGGTAATAAGTACTTACCCAACTTCACAAGAGCAGTGACATTCTTTTAAGTTTAAAAAATCATTTTCCTTTCTAAATTCGAGGACGAGATTATGAGGCTTCTCATTTCTCTTCTGGCTATGAAAACATTTCGCTTTCACGGAAGGTTTAGATTCATTTATCCACACATCGTGAATAAAACCTTCAACAAAAAACTTGTAGCCCCTAGAATGCTGCTGTTGGGTGGAACCATGTTCCTCGAAAAACTTTTGAGCATCGCCAAAATTAAAATGTTTAATACACTGTAGATTTTTTTGCCACATCTCCATAATAAAATAATCAAAATCAAAAACAAACAATCACTATCAAAGACGAGAACACAATGACATTTGCCGACTGTCATCCGTGTCATCGGCATTTGACACTCGGGGTAGGAAACATAACAATAACAATTTTTGGTTACTTTAAGAGGGGGTAAGATTCGCGCATGAGTAATAAAGACCATCAAAAAGGAGATAGGTCTATTATAATTATTAATTTATTTATTTTATTTATGCAGTATTTTTTTTTCTTTGATATTAATTCAAGTTTTTTCTTTGATATTAATTCAAGTTACACTTTTTGAGCGTGGTGACTTCTTATAGGTCATCACGCTCAAAAAGTGTAACTTGAATTAATATCAAAGAAAAAATTTGAATTAATATCTAACAATTTTTTTCTTTTATTGAATAAATGAGAAGTTAATATTGTTTAAAATATTTTTATTATTTTACAATAGATGTAGGTTATTCAGGAATTTTTATCATTGAAACTATAGGTTTATGGTAGGTAACTAAAATAAGAAACATAAGTTTGAGACTTGATATGGTGGTCCCATATTTTGTGTGCCGATCGGAGGGGGGGTGTTAGGTTTATTTTCCTTATGGAATTTCTTTTTCCATTTTTCGGTTTTTCGATTTTTCGATTTTCTTTAATTGAATAAATGAGAAGTTAATATTGTTTAACGCCGCACCGCTGTGCCGGTCGGAGTGGGGGGGTGTTAGGTTTTCTTTCGTTACGAATTACGGAATTTCTTGATTCGGTCGCCGCGCTCAAAGCCCGCGATGAAAGCTACACGCAATAGCTTAACAATGGAATTAGTCTATTGCCGAAATATTAACTTCCTACGAAATAGATGAACAGTGGTCGGAGTTTCAATACCAATGAAAAAAGTAATTGAAACACATTTAAACAATAATACCTAAGCTATTTTTTTTTTCATTTAAAAAAAATACTTTCTAACTTTCAAAATTATATTTCGGCTATTACCTATATGTTGTACATAAATATGATTCCATTAATTTAAATTCTTCTATTATATCAAATTATATTTTGGTGTACAAAACAAAATACGATAACATCCTAATCAAATTTCAGTGACCAATTAAGTGTAATCTTCTTTAACCCCGCCCGTTCGGGATTTTAATATTTTCGACCCGATCCCACGTACGCGATTTTATCCACGTCCTTTTTCTTATTTTGTTGTATCTACTAGGTTTATTTTCCCACCGTGAAGCAAATTTTGCTGTTGCTATTATCCACTCTTTTTTTTATTTTTAATGTATATGTAGGTTTTGAATTGAAAAATGAGGGTTTGTGTGGTTATATTTTCAAATTTATTCCTCTAATCTATTACCTCTAATCATAGATTACTAATGTGAACCTCTAATCCTTCAAAATTATGCTGCGTTTGAGAATCCACATCGGATGCATCTGAGATGTAAAAAATCTTTGATCACGTGATTCAGTATACGTAAATGTAATGGGACAGATGTGTCCGATGTGGATAAAAAAACGCTCGAGATGTAAAAAATGCATCCGATGTGGATTCTCAAACGCGGCATTAGTTCAAATGAATCTTAAATGCAATGTTGTCAAGTGTTCTCCTGTCATTTTTAAGGGAATCCGTTAAAATAAATAATTTATAACAAAGCCTATGAAATTTATGTATACAGAATACCATTTTTGGTTAAAAAAATTAACGGGCCGCTAGAGTTAAATTTTTAAAGGCCTCTAAATTTCAACGGATGTTTTACAGAATAGACCTCAATAATCGTTTGAATAAAGGGACCAAGCCTAAACTGAAATTAAGGATTAATGGTAATATTTTAGAGTAATTATTCTGTAAATATCATTCACTATTTTTAATTTAATTGCAGCTTTGTACACCCTACATTTTAAAGCATGCGATGGTTTCTTGCAAACAAAAACAACCGAGAGCAAAAAAGTGAAAGGGCTTTACTATAAAAGAACATACATTTTTTAAAAAAGGGTTTGCTACAAGTAGTTTTTAGTAAAAAGTACATACATTAGTTACAAACCATTTTAAATAAGAAAACAAGGGCCGTTTTGAGTTGAGAAGTTTGTAAAGCATTCATTAGAAGATATTCAAGTAAAAGGTGCTATCTTTACCTCAGAAATGCTCTAAAATATCCCTTGCTGGGGATTTCAACATGGATGATTTATTTAAGTACCTACTCCATGTATATATGTAATATCTCCTCGTGTATAGATACAATATATACAACTGTTTTTCTCTAATTTGGTACATATATTTATAGATTATTATAATAAAACTGGGTTGTTGTTTTATTGTTTTTTTTTAAGTAAATTATACTGTTCATACATTCTAGAAACTAACAAAATATATCTTATATTTTTGATATAAATATATACATTGTATGTTTTTTCTTAAGTCCAACGGGTCCTTGTTTTCTTCTATAAGATTATTTTGTAACTACTTTTTACTACAAAATTTCCCGTAGCAAACCCTTTTTTTCAATAATGTAGGTTCTTTTAGTAAAGCCCTTTGACGTTTCTTGCTTTTGTTGTGTTTAATGCTTGTAAGAAACCATCTCGTCTGCTTTTAAATGTAGAATGGACAAAGCTGCAATTAATTTAATAATAGAGTGAATTATATTTTCATAAGAATACTCGAAAATCTTATCATAGGCCTTTAATTTCAGTTTAGGCTGAGTCCCTTTATTACTTCTAAGGATTTTTGTCTGTAAAAATTAAAAATAATTTGGCAACAGCAACACTACGGCTAGCTACAGACTTGCCAACATTTCAAAATATTTGTGAATATAAACAAAGTGTTATCCGAATTAAGCTCGGAGGCCTTACCCTGCTAATCCAAAATGTTTAAAATAAACCATTCACACAATAATATTTCTCGTTATAATTCAAATAAAAAGTAATTTATTTGAAATTTGATGGAAATCATTAAATGATTTTTCCTTGATGTTCTGTTGTCTTTCAAAAAATCAAACTACCTATATATTGGGTCCTATGATTGAACGTTTATGTTATCGGTAACGTATATGTTAGGCCGAATTTTAAAAGTAACGAGGCAAGTTCGTATGATGGAAACCTGTTAAATTAGAACATAACAGGCGGAAAATAACAGTAATATGTTATGAAAGACTTTACATCATACGAATTTGTCTCTTTGCTGTTAAAACTCGGCCTAACATGTACGTTACGGATAACATAAACGTTCAATCATACCACCCATTATAAAACAAAGTTCAAAAATAAAAATATAAACACCACTAAATAACAATAAAATATTAAATTTTTTAAAAAATCTAATGTACGACAACAAGAAAAATATTTTCTGTCAACTCACTTTTTCATTTCCGTGATGTCACTGCGTCTTTAGCAACCGTGATGAGGCCACCGTCACAAAGTCACGTGATTTGGAAATTTGGATTTCCCACACGTGGTCTGCCAGTCTGTGGATTTTCAACATTCAACTTCAACATAACCTATGAAAAGATGGGTAAAAATAAAAAAGATAAGAAAAAAGGAAAAGGAGCTGAGAAAACGACAGCTAAAACAGAAAAGAAATTAACAAATAAACTCAAAAAAGAATTACAAGCAATAGGAGAGGTAAATATTTATTTCTAAGAAGGTAGAATTTTGTTAATGCCACTATTTCTTTAGGATGATATAGAAGATATCTTATCACAAATAGAAAAGGAGGAAAAGAGGCGATTACAAGTAACAGAAGTTGTGATTAATCCTCCAAGTAGAAGATTAAATTTTAGTTTTGTAGCCCATCCAGATAAAGAACAGCTTATTTTATATGGTGGAGAATTTTTTAATGGTCAAAAGGTATGTATGAAAGATTTCAATATATTTATGACAAGGTGGCTTGGGAAATAAAGTACTCGGTTTTAGGTGAAAAACACTTTTATCATAGGAACAAGAACTAACACTAACTAAGAATGAAAGAAAGGATTTAACAAAATGAATGTTTATTAGTGTATGAATGGAACGATTGTCTTGTACATACTTATTGAATGACCCTGCTATAATATGTCTGTATGTTTGAAACAGCCTTTGTATGACAGTTTTAATCAATTGTGCTAGACTAGTGATGAGCTATATTTCATGAACTGTTAGTTTTTCACTCATATTAAAAAGTAGCAGGTAATAACTGTTACTAAAGTTGTTACCAAACTGTGATCATGATTTTTTCGTTTTCTCCTTCTCATCATTGGCAATCATTCGTTTGAATATTCAGTAATATTTTACAGATTTCTCAAAATTACCAAAAAGCTATTATTGAAAGTTCAGTCACTAGTCAAAAGATAGGATAAGAACAAAATTATATAATTTTAATAAATTATTCATTCAATGACATATATCTCATTTTCTTATTTATTAAGTTCTTAATAGTTCCTTAAATTCATTCATAACTTTCATATTTCATAAATAGGTACAATAAGTGTACAAGAGCAACGACGTGCGCCTGCGATCAATCTTGTTCCTATTGTACCATTGAACATAACATATTAGAATTACAACGTACATATCAGTGAAACAGGTCATTTAAACCTGTGATCACGTCACTACTTAACATAACTAATATTTAAAAATCAGTAACAAATAACAGTTACTAAAAAAATCACTCGACACTATGCTACTGGGATCCATAGAACACTCACCACCTGACATATTGACAAGTAGTATCAGACAACTCATTGGCCGTAATTTTCAGTGTAGAGCCCAAGAGCTTATTTTTTCTATAAAATTTTATACTTAGGTGTGTTGGTCAGCGCCGCCGAGAGCCAGGTGGAGCCCCAGGACAATTTTATAAAAAAAAAAAATTAAACCCTTTTGATATCACATTTAGTCCCGCCAGCCCCCCCCCCCCCTCTCGTCGGCCCTGGTGTTGGTAACTATATACTTTTATTATTTTATACATTTCAGACATTTGTATATGGTGACTTATTTTTTTATAACATTGCAAATGATAATTGGACTGTGGTTAAAGCTCCAAATGGTCCAGCACCCCGTTGTGGTCATCAAATGGTGGCAAGTTCAGCCAACAAAGGCCAGCTGTGGATTTTTGGAGGCGAATTTGCCTCTCCTACTCAATCTCAATTTTATCACTATAAAGATCTTTGGGTGTTCCACCTAGCCAATAAACAATGGGAAAAAATAACAGCTTCTAATGGCCCCAGTGCTCGAAGTGGACACAGGATGGTACTAGTTAAAAAGCAACTGCTTGTTTTTGGAGGGTTCCATGATAATTTGAGGGATTACAAATACTATAATGATATCTATAGTTTTAATACAGAAACTTACAAGTGGGTTAAATTAGAACCTAGTGGTACTCCACCATCACCCAGGTCTGGTTGCTGTATGGTTGCAACAAATGATGGAAAAATTTTAATTTATGGTGGATACAGTAAAGAGAAAGTGAAGAAAGACTTAGATAAAGGCCACGTATTTAATGATGCATTTATGTTAACACCAGATAGTAAGTACTATCCTAAAGAAAACGTATTTAAGAATAATTGTAAAATTAAACTGTAAGCACTTTGCTGATTTTATGGGTTGTGAACTTTTGATTGAATACATCAACTAAAACAATATGATAGAAAATTGCAAAATGGCGAATGTAATTTATTCGAAATACAACTATATGAAATTACAAATGGCCAAAAAAATATTTATCGAAATAAAAATAATTGAAAAAAGAGGAACATTATTTAAAATTATACTAGCATGCATCTGAGACAATAAAAATAATATTATTTTTTAAAGAAAACTAGTTAATTTTTCAAAATGATTAAACATTTAAATATAAAAAAAGAAACAAGTTAAATTAAAAATGCGATATTTCTTAATTTGCTCATTATTAAATTTGACATCGAATAATTCTATGAATTATTGAATGCGATGCATTTCTGGAGTATTGCAGGTATCTTATGTATGAACCTAGATAATCATAACCTATTGGATGCAAATTTCATGTGTTAAAGTTGGTTTAGAAAAAAGTTAATGGCTCCAGGCCGCACAGGTTAGTTAAAGTTTTTTCTGATTTTATGTATAATTTTTCAATTTTAATTAAGATACTAGGAAAATATTTCTATTTATCTTTAATATATTTTACATTTAGATTCAACTGAGTTCATGTGCAGGATTAGAGCACCCCCTATGATAATAATCAGTTACTTTACTGTGTCAGTTCATGTCTGAACGTAGTTACATGTTAATTTGAAAATTAATATTACCAATTTTAGACCATTTAAAAACTAGATACTTAAATTAATTAAACTCTAGCAATAATTTTGATCATTTATTTCGATCAAATTATATTTAATAAATTGTACTTTCGATATATTGCAATTTTGTTCAAATATTATTCAATCATATATTTTCGGTCAAAAGTCCGTGACCTCCTGATTTTATATATTTTTATGACATTATTCAATTATTATTTTAGAAAATGATACTACTGGTTCAAAATTTAAATGGGTTCAGGTAAAACTAGGAGGAACATCTTTTTCATCAAGATGTAGTATGCCAATTGTATCCACAGTCAATAATTTAACTGCATATACATATGGTGGTGTTTTTGATATTGAAGATGATGAAGAAAATCTTTCTGGGAACTTTTTTAATGATTTTTATCAATTGGATTTAGAGAAATTAATTTGGAATAATGTGACTCTCAGTGGAAAAAAAGAAAAAGTTAATAAGGCTAGAAGAAAAAATAAAGAAGGAGATGCAGAAGGTAGGTGTATAGTATTTCATAAAAAGAGCAAATTCTACATACATGTATTTTAGGTGATGATAAGGAAGAAATGGAAGTAGAAAAAATTGAAGAAAAAATAGAACAAACTACAATATCAGATGATGGTATTTTTAAAGTAACTGTTGGCCCTGCACCTACCTGTTCCAAATCAAATGCCATTTTTGATAAACAAGATTTAACCATTTTATTTCAACCATCTCCAAGAATGAATTGTGGTTTGGCCATCAAACATGGAATCTTGTACTTGTATGGAGGAATGTTTGAAGATGGTGACAAACAGATTACTTTTAGTGACTTTTATTCTTTAGATTTAAAAAAGTTAGATGAATGGAAAACTATTATTGCTGATGATACTTCAAAGGTAGAATGGTTAGGATCAGATTCAGAGAATGAGGATGAAGAAGAGGAAAGTGAAGATGAGGAGGAAGAAGAAGAAGATTCAGAAGGTTCAGGAATGGAGACAGATTAGTTAAAAGAAATGTGCTGTGAATTTAATTTAGGTACTTTTTATAATTTGACTTACATAACATTAAAAACAATTATACTTAAAACTAATTTATTTCAAATTATATATACCATTTTTTATGTTTATTTTGGCAACAACAAAATATTTTTTTTTTAAGTTTATAGTTAGTATTATTTATTCTTAAAGCAGGCTACGGACGAAGAACGATAATATAATATAAATTATAGCTCAACAATGAGATATAATATTATATTATTAGTGCAGTGGAAGAGAATGTATATATTTTTTAATTTTTCAATATAGTAGGCTGAACCAGTGAACTATATAGTGTAGTTGCAAAAATGGTGATGGCGAAAAATTTGTTATTGCTGTAGTAGGTACCTAGCCATAGACTTGGACAGTGAAACATTATCCAACTGATAAAAAAATGAACCGTTAAATCCTCAACTCTACCTAGTCACCTACAATTTTCTTGAAAAGCTGGGGCAATAACATATGGTAGATAATATTTCTCTACTATTTGGACGACGTTTCGTCAAATGGCTATAGTGTATTCATTTAAAAACGTAGGTGTATTTAAAAAATATGACGTATACTTGACATGCTTAAATAAAAATAAATGGCAACGAAACATACCGTCTGGTACATCGCATTCAACTATGATGTTTCTCTAGGCAGCTTTCTTCAGTTCATTGTTTTTGTAGTCATTGGTATCCATTTTCCATAGACAAGGATATTTTCTCACACTTTCTATGAAATATTCCATATTCTTTACAGAAACAGCAACTAATTTTACAAACCGACAAAATCTATGTATCAAATCAGGTTCAAAACAAACATGTAAGTAACGCCGGTATGCTTTCTTGGAGGGCAGCGCGACAAGAGGGGGAAATATATATCCTAAAAATCGCTCAAAAAGCATATTTCGTCCAACATCAAATATATCACCCGGCATCGCCGGGATATAGATATATATTATAGCATCAATGCGCGGCGACTTGCACTTTTTAATGCAAAGCGATATTTTTATAATTTGTGAGCTATAATATGTATTATATTATCGCTCATCATCCATAGCCGGCTTAATAATTGTTTAATTTAATGTCAATCATAAAATTTTGAATATTAGAGAAATGTTTTATGTAATCTGATTAGTTCTATGGTGAACAACCTTGGTAGTGCTATTTAAATTTTTATTAAATACATTTTTTAATTTATTCAATTATTTATATCTAATTGTACCTACTATTGCAAAATTTAAACATTTGACAGGGATAGATTTATAAAAATGTTCAATTAAAATTTGTTAAAACAAAATTCTCCT
This sequence comes from Psylliodes chrysocephalus, assembly GCA_927349885.1. Lineage (NCBI taxonomy): Eukaryota > Metazoa > Arthropoda > Insecta > Coleoptera > Chrysomelidae > Psylliodes > Psylliodes chrysocephalus. The sequence goes on from OV651813.1 coordinate 35,824,148, forward strand.
AAATTAAATTCTTTTACAAAAATAATAGAGAATTTTCAAAATTATTCAATTATATTTAAGATGAAAAGAAAATATAATAATTTCAGTCTTATTAATTTAAACAAATAACCTTAATTAATATTACAGTTTTGGTTGATTATGTCTTTTCTTAACGTGCTTATTGAGAGTTCCTTTAGTGTTAAATTTTTGATCACAAAGATCACAGTCAAATTCCTTTAGGTTATTGTGAACTCTCAAGTGATCTTTAAAACCGTTTACCATGCTTTTTCCACAAATATTGCAAGTAATCTTCTTGGATTCTTCATGATACTTTGAATGGGCATCCAAACTTTTCTGAGACATAAAATTTTTCTTACACACTGGACATTTGAAATTTCTTATGCCATTGTGCTTATTGATATGAGTGTCTAAATAGTCCTTTCTTAAAAAACCCTTTTTACAAATTTGACATTTAAATGGCAACAGTGCACTATGTATTTTCATATGGAATCTTAAGTTGCTTAATGTTTTGTAACTTTTATTACATTTTGTACAAGAATACTTCTTTTCTGAAGTATGAGTGATTTTATGATTTTTATAAGCAGCTAGTTTCACAAATCCAATGTTGCAGATTGAACAAATAGCTACAAATTTTTTGTCATGCTTAAGCTTTATGTGGTATTTTAGTTGAGTATTGGAAGCAAATTTTTTATCACAGTGGTGATGCTTACATTCATATGGTAATGTTCCTAAACAAACATTTAAATGGCACTTTAGTTGAGAATTTGTTCTGAACACTTTTGAACAGTTATTACATTTGTATGGTTCTATTTTCTGCAAGGTGCTTTTTTTCATGTGTCTCTGTTTGTGAACTATAAACTTTTTTCTATTCACAAAAATTTTGCCACACATTTCACAAAGTATGCCAGTTCTTTTATGCCTTTTTAAGTGGAACAAAAAGTATTTTTCAAGGCACAACACTTTCTTACAAATTTTACATTTATATCTCATTTTCTTTTTAACTTTATTATTTACTTGTACTACTACTTCATCTTGATTGTTGTTTTCAGTACATGTTTTTTTATATTTTGCTATAAATTCTGTGTTAAAAGCATTCAACTTAAGCTGAAGGTGATCTATGGTATTTATTAGTCCTAAACACTCGCTGCATAAGTAATTTCTTGTTGATGTTATATTTCCTATTATGTCTATAATTTTATCTATAACTGGTTTTTGGGTTGACATTGTTAAAGGACTTTTGGAAGTTAGAAAATAGAACTGAATACCAAAAGGGGTATAAATTAAATTGCACACAAGGCACTTATTCAGTTTTGTAAATGGATATTTTTTGTCTTGAATGTCACAGTTGCTTATTTCCTCATCTGAATCTTCAACAATAATGTCACTATCTTCATTTGAGTCTTCAGTTTGTTGATCAATTGGGTTAATTATTTGATCAAATTGAATATTTGTAGGGTTATTGAAAAAGTCGTTTTGTATAGGTAATTGAGGGTCCTGAGCCTTCTCATAATAATTAAACATATTGTAATCAGTATAGTTGTCACAATATGGTTTATTATAATTAGAATTTTTAGTTATCATTTCATTATTTTCCAAGAATATATCAGGGGTAAAATTACAACTCCTTAATGAAGAATCTGTTTCATAATTTTTTTGGGAATATTGAACACAAGAGGGATAATCAAAATTTCTCTGGCTGCAGCTTCTCAGGTTGTAATAACACTGGCTTTCATACTTATTTAACGAATTTGAATCTTTTCCTTGGTTATTTTTATACAATTCTGGCACTAACAAATCAATATTACTACAAAAACTAGCTGGACTCAAGTCTTTACTCGTTATTTCAATCATTTCGATTTTATCAGGAAATTTTATTACTTTTTCTAGATCTGGTATAGTACGAGTCTCCCAATTAAGCACATTATTATCCACTTGTTCTTGGTAACTCACACAAGTATTTTGATTTCGAGTAATAGTATGTGTGGTTGTTGGAGTATTTGCACAGACATCAACATAATTTGAATTTTGAGAGAAATTGTTCAAGAGCGCTGGAGAATATGAAAAATACGATTGAGTTTCAACTGCCGTTGGTTGTTTATTAGAATATTGCATTGATTGTGTGTAGGTGGAAAAACTGTCCACCGGATAAATATTTTCATTCATTTTAGTAAATCAAATAAAATTTTATAAACACTTCACTATCCTCAGTTAACTTTCTTCTTTTTTTATTTAATTGAAATTTGAACTACTTAAATTGTGGCTGTGGCCTTTTTCATAACCAGTGTTGCCAATATCAAAGAAACTAATAGCGCCTCCGAACGTTACAGTCATAGATTACTAATGTTACAGTTATGAAGACTGTTACAGTTCAGTGATTAGAAGGGAAATATCCAATGATGATATGTAGTTACAAAGATAGCTCACCTATATGTAAATTGGACGACGAGAAGCACTTTTAGGTCTGTTCCAACAACCATCAGAAAAAAGTCACTGACAACAGGATTCTGCGCAGTAGATTATTATGACCGCCAGAATGCGCAGAATCCTGCTGTCAGTGACTGGGTTCTGTAATTTTTAGGAGAGTGACGTGCGCAGTAACGCTAAATTGAGAGAGAACTTGTGCAGGACCTCTCGCTTGAGTTACAGAATACGGGTCCAGATCGTTGTTGGAACCTAGTCTAAGGTTGGAACAGAGCAACAGTCATCTACCATCAAAATTTCTCTTCGATTATAAGCTCGGTCGCTTTTCACGATGGCTTATCATAATGTAGTTTTTTATTTTTAGGCTATACCTTTGAACATACCTCTACACTCCATACCTCCATGCTCCATCACAGAACTGAAATTGGGGTTTATTCTGTAACAACTCCTTTATATTTAAACGGCCGTTAAAATATTGGCAGCCTTTAAAAATATATTCGTATTCACTAACATACTTCTGTCATTATTTAAACGGATTCCTTTAAAATAGTCCTCAAATAACAATCATTTTTAAAGGGATTTTAAAATTCGCCATTAATTTTTAACGGTTTTGAATTGAAAATTGAGGATTTATATGGTTATGTTTTCAAACTAGTTTAAATAAATCTTAAATGCGATGTTGGCAAGTGTTCTCCTGCCATTTTTAAGGAAATCGGTTAAAATAAATAATTTTTAACAGGCCTCTAAAATTTGTGTATACAGAATACCATTTTTAGTTAAAAAAATTACCGGGCCGCTAAAAGTTTAATTTTTAAAGGCCTCTAAATTTTAACGGATGTGTTACAGAAATAGACCCCGTTAGAGGACTATTTTAAAGAAATCCGTTTAAATAATGACAGAAGTAAATTAGCGAATACGAAAATATTTTTAAAGGCCGCCCATATTTTAACGGCCGTTAAAATATAAAGGAATTGTTACAGAATAGACCCCTTTAGGAGAATGGTTTAGAAAAACGTTCCTATAAGGGGAATAAAATTGAGGTTTTCTGAGTTTGCGCAGTAGGTGCCACACAGGGTCATAAATTAAAAAAAAATATATAAATACCAATGATTTCAGAAAAAAAATTAACGGCAGGTTGTACAATACGCGGTTAATCGTCCCAAAAATTTATTTTCAAATCACTTTCACGAATGACATGTTTAACAGATACTCACTGCGCAAACTCAAACCTCAATTTTAAATCGTAAATTTTGAGCAAGTATTGACATCAAATCCATTCTCCTAAATTCAGTTCTGTGTGCTCCATACATATGGGTGAGCAATAGAGCAATATATACGACAATATGAATATACATCATTGGTATCATGTAGATCTTGGCTTCAAATACCGTGCTTCAAATAAATCCAGATTGTTACTTATCTATATTTAACTCGGTTGGCTTTTGAAAATTTCAGTGATCCCAACTTAAATTTATTATATTAATGTCAAATGTCATCGTTAATGTTATAAATAAATATTGTCCATTTTGTGTTTTTTGCTCTAGTACGTACCTCTTCTAATAAAAATGGATATAATTGCACTGCACTTAAAAGACATTAAAGTACCAGATACCAGTAGTAAAGTCTACAAAGATGAATGCATTTTTTCTTTTGATAACCCAGTAAGTAGTTTTTAAAATTTTGTATGCCGATTTTAGGTTATTATTTTCAAATTTATAGGAAACCAACACTGGATTATATGTAAGTTTAACTACCTTTCTTGGGCTAGGACGAGATCACGTTGAAAAGTACTTTGAAAAAACTTGCCAAGCTGTATTTTTACATATAAGAAGAGAAAAATATGAGGTAAGTTTCTGCATCATCATACCATTGACTTGATTAATGCCGTAGCTAAAGTTAAATTGGTTTCTTACAATAAAGTCAAAGGATTAAATTAAAAATAAACTATTACTGACTTATCTAAAATTTAGTTATAGCTCGGTGGCTTGGTTGTATCTAAGTTCTGAAAATTTAATGTTTAAAAGGTTTCATCACCACAACAGGGGGATGGACCTGAGAAAAAAATTACTCGTTTAGCAATAGGAGTAGCTGGAGGGTTTGATCCAACATCTAGTAAAAAGTATGAATACCAGGATTTCTACCAAATTGTAGTGTTACCCAACTTCACTACTTTCAAGTGGCCCAATGAAGAATTGCCAGAAATAGTAAGTATATTTATTTAGTAAGTAAGCTTCATCAACAAAAATTAAGTAAGATGATATTTAAGATATGATATTTGTTTCTTTAGGTCAAACTATCTGTAAAGGCCATTATTGATTTACCATCAGCTAGTAAATTAGCAGAAATTGAAGCCCTAAGTGGAACTTGGGACGGTGAAGTTAGAGCAGTCTCAAAGCATGCTCATGGTCTTAAACAACTTGACAATGGTATCAAAATTCCACCAACTGGTTGGAAATGTGAAAAATGTGACAAGACTGATAATCTATGGCTGAACCTTACTGATGGTAGTATTTTGTGTGGTAGAAAGTTCTATGATGGTTCTGGAGGTAACAACCATGCTATAGAGCATTTCAAAGCTACAGGACATCCATTAGCTGTAAAGTTAGGAACAATTACTAAAGATGGGAAAGCTGATGTGTTCAGTTATAGTGAGGATGATATGGTAGAGGATCCAAATCTGATACAGCATTTGGCTCATTGGGGTAATTAATACATTCATGTTAATTTATAATAATGGATAATATATCATATATATTTAAAATTGAGTCTTAAGTTCTAATATTTGGCTTCTATTTTCTGTAAAATAATTTTAGGAATCAATATTGCCAATATGGAAAAAACTGAAAAATCAATGTTAGAACTTGAACTAGAATTAAACCAAAAAACCAATGAATGGGCAGCCTTGCAAGAAAGTGGTGGTGCTCTAAAACCCATCTATGGCCCTGGATATACAGGTTTGGTTAATATGGGTAATTCGTGCTATTTGAACAGTGTCATGCAAATGCTTTTTGTAATACCTGATTTTATCCATAAATACTATGATGCAGGCAATGAATATTTTAAAAATGCTGGTCTAGATGCTCCAGATGACTTCAATGTTCAAATGTAAGTTAATAATATAATTTAAATGTTTATGCAATATAATGAAATTGTTTTTTTTTTCAAATATTTGTAGGGCCAAATTAGCCCATGGTCTTCTTTCTGGTAAATACTCAGTTCCTCCTCCCTCTGGATCTCCTGTAGATGCCGATCCACCTGGAATATGCCCTCAAATGTTTAAAAACCTTGTTGGTCGAGGTCATCCTGAATTCTCTACCAAAAAACAACAGGATGCTCAAGAGTTTTTACTTCATATTTTCACTCTATTGGAGCGTTATTCAAAGAACTCCTTTAATCCTGGTGATTGTTTCAAATTTCAGGTGGAAGAAAGATTTCAATGTGGCTCTAGTAAAAAGGTGAAATATTTAACTAGATCTGAGCTTATATTGTCACTTTCTATACCAATTGATGCAGCAATTAACAAGGATGAGGTAATTTTTTATCAAATTTTACTATTGCACAATGTATAATAATATTTAGTTTGATTTTCAAGTAATTATTTAAATCATGTATTATTTTAAGGTTTCTGCATATGAGGCAAGAAGAGCTGAGGCTGAATCTCATGGAAAACGTTTAGAACCTGAGTCAATTGTAAGGCCAAAAATTAAATTTTTCTCATGTCTAGAATCTTTTACACAATCCGAACTTATCAACAATTTTTATAGTTCTGCTGTTAAGGAAAACGTAACAGCAAGGAAGTAAGTAATAAAATAAGCTCATTTTCGCCACTATGTTGTCCAATTTACATAAGATATATAATGCATCAGAAATTTGAGTCTCTACATTTGTACCTTCCTTAATATAAAACATTGGGTAAATGGGGTATGTTTTAGAGAATTTAATGCTGATCTCAAATCCATTTTCAAAAACTATTAGTTACAAGGATTGTTCAATACCTACATGGCATAACAAAAAAAAAAACACTATTTTTTTTTCACAAAAACATTTTTATTTTTAATGTATTGTCCTGCTATCTCGAACACATTCTAGTGATAGTCCAAATTGGCAATGACTTCATTATAGGTTGATGAAGTCCTTGAAATAACTATTTACACAGTTGCTGACAAAACTGTTTCTTTGGTGAGTCCATTGGTTAGACTTCTTTAGTTTCTGGAGTATAATAGTGGACCCAGTTTTGATCGTTGCAAAAGGCCCTTCAGATTGTGATCAAAAGGTCTTGAAAAATACCCAAACGATTCAGTTTTTGATCTGGTGTCAGCAATCATTGCACCCAACATTCCGAGTATTTTTCATTTTCAATTCTTCAGTTAAAATTCTGTGGACTCTGTCATTTGAGATACCCATTCCCATTACGTCAGCTATTTCTCTCATTAAGAAATGGCTAACTATTGCAACACATATGTTTCACAAGTAGGATTGAACATACATTACTCCTTTATTTATATAAACAAACTATAGAAATAATTTAAAGTAAAATACTACTATTAATATAACCTCTTCAAATAATTTAAAAATAAAATAAGAAATAATATATAACAAATATAGGTAAAATAACAACAATAAATTAAAAGAAATACTTAAAAAGGGTGGGTTTAAAGAACATTATCACAAGAAATTGTCTCTGTTCCGTTTGAGGTTACTTTTGAATAAATTTATTGATGTTTTGTTTTTAATTTTTGTAGGTCGTCTATTAAATTCTCATTTGGAAACTTTTAATGATGCTGTACAGGGTTTTTCATTATATTTTGACCGCTACTTATATGCATTATTATTGCGAACACAAAAAAAAGTTTTAAGTAAAAGCTTTGTTGTTTCACTTGTACCAACTAAAAATGTAATAACTGGCAGAATTGTATAGACAGCGCGCCTCCAACAAAATATAATTTCATTCTTTTATTGGGACATCCTATATATTTTTGTCATTTTTAGTAGACTTGCATTTCCTGATTACAAATATATAATATTTTAATTATTTAGTGACTTATTGCACTATGAAAGCGTAACACATAGATGGCTATGAAAATGATGTTTCCAAGTAAAACAGTTGTTTGTTAATTAAAAGTTGTCAGTTGATTTCTTGTAATGGGTTATACTGTGGCCGAAAAAGTTGAAGTAAAACAACAAAGCCTTTACTTGAAACTTTTTTTGGGTTCACAAGAATAATGAAAATAAGTAGTGGTCAAAATATAATGAAAAACCCTGTACATGAATGTCAGATCGGCTTCTTGTATTGTAGTTGTGATATTACAAATTATATTTATTTTTATTTACTTTTTTATTTATTTGGAAGACATACGTTACAGGAAATACAATTCCTAAGTAGTATACAAATCTTAAACTAAAGTAAAATTAAAAATTGAATAAAATACAAACATAGAAAAACACACTAAAAACACTAAAAAACAAAATAAGCACAGTCACTAGCAGCCAAATTTAAGAGTTCTTTTAAGGGCATTGTCACATTCAGGATAAAACTGATTATAGTTTAGGTAAATATGGTCAGAATATGCTCTTTGTCCATAGTTGGTTCGATGTTGTCTAATGTAGAACAGATAAGTGTGTCATGTTCGCCAAGAAGGAATCAGAAAGGTGAACTTTTCCAAAAGAATGTCGCACGAGATTATTCAATTGGTTAATTTAAAAAGGAACAAAAGAAGAGATTGCTTCTTTTTTACTTCAAGTGACTGCATACCACATAGTAGCAAACACCTTTCGTATGATGTACTTTGTTATGAAAAACGGAACTTAAACAGAATATATTTAACGAACTTTCGTTAAACCTATTTAATTCTGTTAATTTGGACTGTGTAGATTGATATCCAGATTACAGCACAGTATTAAATAAGGCTGCGAATCAAACAGTTGTGAGGGGACATAGTGGCCTTGGTATTGTGATGTTTGTTTACTTTAAAACAACAGTTTATTTATTAATAATTTATTTAAACACTTATTTATTTTATAACACAACTATTCTAATTTATATATACTTCGAATGTCTTTAAACTGATCACTATTTATATTCACCACTGTCTATCTACTAATTACTATTTATCTTCACTGTCCATATAATAACTGATTGCACTCTGTTCTTCCACCAATATTTATATACAAATTTCTAAAGTTTGGTGGAGTCTAGAAGCTCCTCCACCAAACTATAAATATTTGGAACAGTCCAGAAATATTATCTCGTCCTTTCTCGAATAGGCATCGAAATCACCTCCGCCATAGTCGTCCCATAGGTTTGGTCTTAAGGGGTTTAATTATGTATAATAATCGGACAAGTTGAGCCTCAAAGGCCAAATAAGACAGAGAGGGACTTGTAGGGTTAGACCATGAATGAATAATGAAATGGCTCACATAACAGTATCTTGACATAAGTGACAAAAAACATCAAAGCAAGATTTACTTTGTTCCAAATTGTAAAACGGGATATAAATCAGATGTAAAAAAACTAAAGAAAACGCAAGGAGAAATTAATTTAAAGTCTTTTTAAATCTCTTAGTGTAAGTAAAATAATGTATTTATTTCTAAATATAATATTTATTGTAAACTAGTCACAACTCGTATCTTATGGAGTGTAGTTTATTTTATTGCTAATTTCTATAATATAAAATTTTACAGTCATAAATCCTAACTAACAAACAATAATTACACATTAATGTTAACTTTTAATGTTAGATGAAGAGTTATTTTTTTGTTAAACCCCAATTTTGTTATTGTAAATGTTTTTTCTAGGATCTAAAACATTTAGAACGGTGACAGCATATCATTCCTAGGGCTGATAAAGCACTTTCTAGAGATATTTCCAAATAGTATGAGACTCTTTTTAATTATGGTACTGTTAGCAAAATAAAAAGGGGAAGACCAAAATTAGGGGATGAGGCAATATGTACATTCCCGAATCTCTCTTTATGCTTATATTATAGCAATAACAAATGTGTTAACTGTGTTTTATTTTGCCCTTAAAACTATATTTAGGCATTCAAAAAAAAATTGGCCACAAAATTGTACTTACTAAATTTCACAAATTTAACAAATATTTTCGAATGGATAAAATTAAATAATTTATCAATTGCAATATTAAAAAATATATATATATTTATTGAAATAGGTAACCCTAATATACATTTTTTCAAATTCAAAATACAAAAATCAGGAAAAAAATTACAATTTATGACTGAACAAAACAGAAAAACAAGTAAAGTCCAAAATATAAAAAAAATACATATAAAAGTTCCAAACATAAAAGTCTAAAATACAATAAATACATATTAATACAATCAAATAAATTTTTTTAAAAGAGACTTGCACATTTAATCTACTTTACACTAATTTCATCAGTCATGAACATGTTTTATCATTTTCTTTTTAAAAACTGTTGCTGACGAACTAGTTTTAATACCAAACGGCAATTTATTGTAATGGTCAAAGCATTTAAAAAATAAGGAATTCATTGATGTTCGTTTATTTGTTCTAACTATGTGCAAGTTACTGTTATTTTTGGTAGACACACAGACACATAGACACACACACACAGACATCATCGCGAAAATAGTCAAAACGGATTCAGGGGACCTCAAAACGTAAAAATCCGTCGAAAACTCGAGGTCGAAAAAAATCATGATTCCTATACTTTCCTTATATCTGTATACAGATAGGAAAGTAAAAATTAAAAGTTAATTTAAGAAAACATTTTTATCTTTTATCGCAAATTATTGACCTATATTTAAATTAGTACTTTATATTTTATAAACAAACGTAAAAAATTTATTTTAATTTTTTATCGAATACATGGATTTTAAACAAATTTAATAATTATTAGAAAATTATACTCATTATTCAAGGACATAATATATTTGTTATCACTGCAATGTCAAAGAGGAAGATTATTCTACACGTCGAAAAATTATTTTGAATTTAAGAATCATTTCTAATTTTTTCTATTTTTAAAATTTACTACATGAAATACAATTATTGTATCCCAATTTCGATTCTCCTTTTCCTAATTACATTTTCATTACATTATCGCCAAAAGTTCTTTAATAGTCAGATTACAAGAAGTACTCGTTGCTCAATTTAGTAGTTCTGTTAATTCGACCTTTTTTATTTACTTCATTAAAACAGGTACTTTGAAGAATTAATAATAAAGACCTTATCAATTTTCATTCATCTCCGCCTTTGGATTTATGGGGCTGTAAAGTGTGTATATAAAAGTAATTTACTGCATATATCAGTCAGATTGTTAAAATTAATATATTCTCGAAAATAAAGTGGGGCCAAATCATTTAATATTTTATATACAAACACCATAGTCAAATAGTATGGTCTCTGATAAACCGAAATCCATTGCAGTGATCTATGCATGATAGATATAGGAGTATATTTACTACACCTCAATATAATCCTCATACCACGATTTTGCAGTTTTTGTTAACTGTGTCGTTTGGTTTAAGTTAAAAAGGAAGATAACCGATGAAAAATAATCAAAATGTGGTCGAATAATTGAGCGATAAACTGTAATTTTAGTTTCAGCTGATAGGTTTTTTGATATTCTTGCAAAGAAGTAAAGTTTCTTCGATATTTTTTTTAATTATAATTAAAATGTTCACTAAACAATAAAAAATTATGAAGTTGTAAGCCAAGGTATTTAGTAGATGTTACAATATCAATTTTCTCATCGTTAATTGTAGGATTAATGTCTATATTGGTATATTTATATTTAGTAATTATTATCATAGCTTTAGTTTTAAATACGTTAAGTTTAAGTTTATTATACATTAAATAATTATTGGCAGAGTTTAGAGCCCGATTCATTTTTTGTACCGCATTATTGATAATGTCATTTTAAGCTTCGCTTATTTCTTAACTACTAGCGGTGCGAATGGCCCTAAATCATTTATATATAAAATAAATAAAAGTGGCCCCAGAACGCTACCTTGGGGTACACCAAAGTTAATATCCTTTTCAGCAGATATATTATTATTAACTTTTACGCTTTGTTTTCTTCCAAATAAGTAATTAGTAAACCAATTCAAAACACAACCATTAATGCTATATCCAGTAAGTTTCTTTAAGGTAATATTGCGATCTATTGTTTCAAATGCTCTCTTTAAGTATAGAAAAACTGCTACTACATAGTTATTATTGTCTACGTCCGTTTTAAATTTACATAAGGAGAGTTGCAGAGCTGCTTCACAAGAGTGTTTTTTGCGGAATCCAGATTGATTGATAAATAAAATATAATTGTTTCAATAGAGTTTGTTCATATACAACTGATTCAAGCACTTTTTCTATAGGAGGCAAAATATTAATAGGTCGAAATTCCGAAGCATTTATTGTATTACTTTAGGAATTGGAACTATCGTACTTATTTTTAGTGAATTTGGTACTGTTGCAGTCTGAAGAAAAGTATTAATTAGATTTAAGATAACATGACCAAACGTTTCAAATACTTCTTTCAACATTTTGGAATTAAGGATTTCATAAATAGTCCATTTATTGTCCAACGACTTTACAATTACAATGAAAATTGAGGATATATATATTATAGTTACAGAAATTTCCTGTTATTTCAGTAGAGATGCTATCAACTATTTGAGTAATGCTACCTATAAAAAATATATTAAATTTACTTGCAATTTCAGAAACATTATGTTCGATTTGGCGTTCATTGTTTGGAAATAAATACAGTATTTTCTGTGCTTTATTTAGCAGTAAACAAGTTTATTTTTATTATTTTCACAAAATTATTTAAAATTCTCATAAGAAGTCATATATTTTTAACATCCCTAGCAAGGCTAGCCCCCTGGCGGTAAATTGTAAAAGCTCAATTAGCGTTCGTTTTTTGGGACCGTATTTTGAGTTGGTATGCCCATTCGCCTCCTTATCTCTAGTCTTCATAATTGCAACCTCCGAGCAATTACTACTAGAGGGAGTCTTCTCCCCTTCCCCGCGCTTAATTTTGTTAGCAACATCTACTCCCCCGAGGGGGAAAATACCTCTTCTGTAATTGGCTTATTTAATCAGCGTTGCCAAGTTTGACAGCGCCAGAAGTATTCTGTGAGCGCCAGAAGTATTCTGTGAGCGCCAGTTCTGACACTTTTTGACATATGTCAATATCTTATTTGTATTTTACGGAAAATATTATTATTTATAACGTTGTAAGGGTTGTAAATGTATATTTAAGATTTATTATCTCTAATAATATGGTGAAAACATGCTTTATGTGTAAAAGGCCTGTTGAAAATGCTTCTTCAAGATAATATCATAAGTAAGTACAGACACAACCTATTTATCAGAGGCGGTGCATTAGGCAATCACCTTTAATTTGCAATTAAACTTTCTTATTTTCTTATCGAAAAATTAAAATTAAGAGCAAGTACACTCCCGCTAAGTTCGTCTTCATCCGTCTCATAATAATTATAGTAAAGGTTAATTACTTATTATTATTTTAATATCACATCTTTGTAAAGTTTTTTGTTATTTTTTTAGGTTTCCTTTTCTTGATGTGAGAAAGAAATACATGGTTCCAAAATATAGGAATTCAACAAGTGACCACCTGAATAACTTTTTATGGTAATGAACATTTTTATTACAGACCTCAGGGAAGGAAAATATTAAAGAAAAATGCAATTTCGACGAAAGAAGTATAATAATCAATCCTGTCACTACTTCTACACTATATTCATCTGCTACTAAAATACAAAAACAGCAAGTAAGTAGAGAAACTTAAGTTTTTTTCAAAAAGAATGTTTAAGGAATAAGGCATAGCTATTTTTTTGTTGACACTTTTTTTTAACTAATTTAAAAGACTAATTTTGTGTATTGTTTAAATGTTCATTTTTTGTACTTAATTTGTTTTAGGTTTAAACAAAGTGAACTTCTAAGATATGCATGGAATATCCCAAAAGAGCTAAGGAAGGTTTTAATATTCTTAAGAAAAGTATTCAGAGCCAAAAACATAAAATAGTCTTCCTGTCCAAAATATAAATAGGTATAAATATTTAGATATTATGAGTGATTTTTTATTCTATAAATAGAACATAATTTGCTTCTAAATCACTACCTAATGAACTATATTATATACTACAAAACTAAACAAGAATATCACATTATTCATATTTTTTTTTAATTTCCTTAAAAAACGTCCAAAAAAATGTGAATATTTATTATTGGAGAAGGCAAAAAAGTCTTTTGCAAAACAAAAACTAGAAATTTGTTTAAGAATCTAATTATTGTTTGAAGTTTTACCATTAATAATTTTTGATAACGATTTAAGATTATGAAGTTCTATTATGAATTTTTCTCTTTGATAACCTATGTTTAAATTTTTATTAGGACCAAAATAAATTATAATTTTCATTTCAACTACAAAAACCCTCATAATATTAAAAAGGGGAAAACGTTAGATTAGTTATGTTCAGGAATAAACTCTTTAAACATTTATCTAGGCAGGACACCATCTCCATCTGCACAACCAGAGGATGTCCACAAGGAGGAGTTCTATCCCCACTAATGTGGAGCCTAATCGTAGACGAACTTCTATGCAGATTGACTGACCTCGGCATACCCTGTCAAGGTTATGCCGACGACATAGTCATATTTGCTAGTGGCAAGTTTAGTAATATCCTGTGTGATATAGTCCAAAGAGGACTAGAACATACCAAAAGATGGTGCCGTGAAGTGGGACTTAGTATAAACCCTACAAAAACAACACTAGTAGCCTTTTCAAGGAAAAGAAAACTTAATCTCAAAACCGTTAAATTAGACGGGATAGATATAGAATGGAAAAATGAAGTCAAATATCTAGGCCTAACCCTGGACAACAAACTTCTCTGGAACACACATGAGAAGGAAGTAGTAAATAAGGCCACAGAAGCCCTAATGGTATGCAGAAACATGGCGGGTAAACGGTGGGGATGTAACCCAAACATACTGCGATGGATGTATACTGCAATAGTGAGACCAATCATCACTTACGGGGCTATAGCCTGGAGTAACAGAACTAGTTTAGTTACTATGAGAGCTAATATCTCAAAAGTACAAAGACTAGCCTGTGTTTGCATTATTGGTGCAATGAGAACCTGTCCTACGGCCGCAATGGAGGTGATCTTAAACCTCACCCCTCTACATTTGATGATAGAGAATGTGGCAAAAAGGACACGATATAGAATGATCAGGAGCGGAGTAATCAGACGAAAGTCTACTTGCTTCAGGACTAAAGATACCTGAGACATGCCCCGGGATGAAATGCAAAAGAAGTACAGTTTTGTGAAAAACTTCAAAACCACAGAGCTGGGCTGCAAGAAAGAATGGAGCCAAGAATCCATCGCGCTTACAACCGAAAGACGTGCTATTCAGTGGTACACGGACGGTTCCAAAACCATAGAAGGAACTGGAATAGGAGTGTATGGGCCGAGAACCAAGCACTCCGAAAGCTTGGGAAAATACCCAAGCATCTTCCAGGCGGAAATTCACGCCATCGAGAAGTGTATCCAGTTTAACATCGAGAGAAACTATCATAGACAAGAGATTATCATCATGTCCGATAGTCAAGCAGCCATCAAAGCGCTGAGTTCTTACGTAATCAGCTCAAAAATGGTATGGAGATGCCTAGAACAATTGAATGAGCTAGGCGAGAAAAATAGAGTTACTCTCACTTGGGTCCCGGGACATAACGAGGTACAGGGTAACGAGATTGCAGATAGTCTTGCAAGGAAAGGGGCTCAAACACCCTTTGTAGGACCTGAGCCGTTCTGCGGTATCAGCAGTAACATAATATTAGAAGAGATTAAAAAAGAATTGGGTAGTAGAAGAACCGATAATTGGAACAATCTCTTGGGGCTGAGACAGGCCAAGATACTTCTGGATGAATATAACCAAAAAAGATCGGAAGCCTGCATCTGCCTGAGCAAGAACAGGCTACGTATTGTAACAGGGATCCTTACCGGGCACTGCCGACTAAAAGGACACCTAAGTAAACTGAGAGTAGTAGAGGATAGTGAGTGCAGATTCTGTGAGGAGGAGGACGAAACCTCCATTCACATCCTAACTGAATGTGTAGCACTCCAGAATCCAAGGGCACTATATCTAGGAGGATATCAAATAGAAGAGGGAGACTTACCTAACTTGAAGCCACTTCAAATCCTACACTTCCTTGAGAAAATAGGATTGGAAGGGTCGCTATAGGCATTGAGACATTTCCTTAGTGCAGTGGCGACAGAAGGGGGCACAATAGATCTTTTAGGTCACAGTGTATTAACACCCCATTATCAACATAACATAACATTTATCTACCTAAAATGTGTTACTTTTAGAAGGTATGTTATTAACTTTCTATTTGTACTTGTATTAATTTATTTAATTTTATTATCTGTTGTATTTTCAAATTGATTTTTATATTAATCTTATCTATTTATATATTTTTTATACTCACATATATGTTCTTTTCATTGAAACAAACGTTTATTAGCTTATTAAATATAATGAATTCATGTTGTTTTATTATATGCCTGTATGAATGATTACTTTTATTTCCTTTTAAAAATGAATTTCAAAGATAAAGCCGAAACGGTGAGTGAGAATAAAAATTAGACGAAAGTGACGATATTTACTGGAGCTTTCATCTACACGCTCCTTTTTCTAGCCATCTACACCTGAGCCAACAAGATTCGTCTTCCCTCCATCTTTACATTCTCCAGATTTACAGAGAAAACGCCGTCCTCTTTAACATATCCAGACCTTGACTTTGACTATACCACTACATTATCAGCTTTATTTGTTATCTCGAGCAATTTAAATGCATTCGTAATTGCTCATTCTCACCTCTTCTCTTGTAGATTCCGTACTCAGTTTTCTTATTTTTAGTTACGTTTGCACTGCTCTTTTATTTTCACAGCTTTAATTCTATAATGCTGTAACGCTACAATATGGATCCATTTATGTGATTTATACTATTTAATGTTATTCGTAAGTGACCAACCTATTATAATAATTAAAGGTTATTGTATTACAGGCCTGTAGATGTTCCTGTAAGGCCGAAACTAGTCGCTCCTGTATTTATAATAAAATTGATTTTAAGGTTTTATTCTTCAATTGAAAAAATTAGACCTTTACAGTGATTTTGTTTTTTTTCCTGCATTAGACACATATAAGACGGTATTCATTTTAAAAATAGTATAATTAGCAAATTTTTTAGTTTTTTTTTTACAATTAAAACGTTTGGACAATGTGTGTTTTTATAGATAAATGATACGCCACTGAACAAGAAGGATGTTTACCTTCCCCCTTGTGCTCGCTTCCTCACTTCCTTTACAGATGTTGCTAACACAACAATCGCCTACAAACTCGTTTTCACGCTCCCTCTATTAGTAATTGCTCGGAGATTGCAACCCTTCGGGTCTGGTGGCTTTGACAGGGTCAATTATACATTTATATAGATTACTCAAAGCGGGTCGCATTGCGAGCGGCCATATTGCCTCGCCAGTGCTCATTAATTAGAATTGCGTTTATCAAAAATGTATTTTTAATCCAATTTTCAGCTTTTGAATATAGTAAAAAAATAATTACATACATTTTTACTTCAAGGCATAGGTGATCTATTTATTTATCTATCTCATTCATTCTGTCATATCCACCAGGCCCACAGGTTTGTTATATCAATGTTTACAGGCAACCATTTTGTTTGGAATGCCTATTAGAGATGTGTAGTTCGCGAACGAACTATTAAAATGAGCCGTTCTTTTGTGTGAACTAAATGAACTAGTTCGAATGTTTTAATTGAACTAGTTCACTAGTTCGACTCGACCTTCAGCGGCAGCGATGAGAAAAGAACGACGAACGAGAACGAACATGATTGATATACGTCGTCCTTGATCGGTATCGGGTATCGGTATTGTATCTTGTATCTATTGGTATTGTAATTCTTTCGTTCGGAGTTCGGGTATCGCGTCGGGTTTGAACGGATTTGACAGGCCGACAGGGTCAATGATACACATTGTTATTATTTATATTAAGCAACATGTGTTTACTACTAATATGCCGTCGAAGATTTCCGAGCGATCCGCCTGAGATACTAATTAGTTGACCGCAGTATTTACATTTGGCTTTTTTATCAAAATGGTCCCACAAAACACTTCGACACCGTTTGTTCATTTTGACACAATTGCAATTAAAAAACGCTAAATAAAACTACTTAACTCCAATAATTACCAATTATAATTAAAAAAATAAAACGAATTTGTAAAATACAACAATACAAGAACAATTGAACTACCAACCAGTTTCGTTCGCCACTCTGAGCGCATGATCCGCTTTCTCCAATCGGTTAAAATAGTAGTTCGTTCGCGAACTAGTTCTTTGAACTAGTTCGCGCGGGTGAACTAGTTCGCGCGAACTAGGTCTTTAAAAAGAACGAAGAGTTCACATCTCTAATGCCTATTTTAAAATGAATCTACAGAATGGTAAAGAAGATTCCTCCGAATTCGCGCCATCTTTGTGTTAGGCCACTTAGTTGTGCAATTCTCATAAAAATATCCAGTACTAAACTAATGCATTTTCGTGTGCTACATGCTATTTAGAAGGAGCGGTGTTGCCAAATTAAACAAAAAACAATTTTTCAATTTGAAGGTATTTCTTAAAAATCCGAATCATTTAAAAGGTAATTAAGAGGGTAATAATATGTAAAAATCCAAGATGGCTGCCATAAGAAATTACAAAGTAACGACAGGTATCTCGAAAACAAATATACAATTTAGGTTTCTTTTTCTACAAAAATTTTCCATCAAAAAATGGCTTAAGAATGTAACACTTCATTTGGAATGTTAGTTCAACGGTTAAAAGCCGCCATTTAAAAAAACTAAGTCGCAATTTTTTTCTTTTTAATAATTCTATAATTATATAACTTAATAATTTTGAAAAGGGATATGAGGTTAGCTATAATTCTCGAAAAAATTAAGTGAGAGAGAATTTCAGACAGAGTGTATATACAATTAAAAAGAAATACCATATACCTATTTTTTTTAGAACAACGAGACTTTCTTCCTTCCCTGATTTTCTTGTTATACATCTCAAGAAATTCACACTAAGGGAAGATTGGGTACCTATTAAATTAGATGTTTCTATAGAGATGCCTGATATTTTGGATATTTCTACACTTCGAGGGGCTGGTCCTCAACCCGGTGAAGAGTTATTACCAGAACTAGAAGCACGACCACCAGCACCACCTATGGACGAGGGTGTTATTAGTCAGTTGACAGATATGGGTGAGTGATTGATATGAAAAAGGTATTTTTCTGTGGTTACGCAGAAATTAAGCATTCTTGACTAATTTTTGTGTCACAAAATAGGTTATTTATTTTTCTGGTGGTTACTAGGTAACTAAAATTGATAGTTCGGGAATACATTTTCCGGTTTGGGATGTAAAAATATATTAATTTTTTTTCTTTATTTCAGAATTAATCTTTTTATTTGTTTTGTCATATTTTGAATGTGTTGTGACCGTTTTTATTCTTATGCAGGTTGTTATCGAAATACATGTACATAATACATTAAAATTGCCAAAAGTGTGTGATGTCAACTAATTTTAGTATTGAAATATAAAATTTAAAAATGTGTTTAATTTCTCCTTTTTTTGACCATTATTCAATGCTTGTTAAATCGGCTCGTTACTAAATTTATGAGACATTTTCTTCTTTTTTTAATCAATTTTGCAGCAAAACAAAGACCAAATATCTATTTTAATCTATTTATAAAGAAAATAAAACAATACATCTTTAAGACTGAAAAAAATACACTAAAATAATTGTTCACCTTTGTAAAAACCCTGTACTCTATTATTAAGTTTAGAAATTGTCGAATTTTTATGGCCACATTGTTTATCTTCTTGGTTAACTGTTCAATTATATGTATCGGTTCAGTTACTAGAAACTTATGACACTCAGAAAGTCGCAAAGAATCTGTGCTTGTCGAGGATTTTTTCCAGCAACCAACCCTAAATACTAAAACCATATTTATCAGTTCAATGTTAATAAATTCCAATGTCAAAAACACTTTTTTAAAAGATTACAAAAACATACAAAAATTTAGCACCAACGCCTACGTAAATTTTCCAAAAACGCCATAAAACAACATGCGAACTATGCAAGATATCGTTAGATTTTTTCATTTCTGTAGATGCAATATGAACTGAGTTATGGCTCGTTGAAGGTGACTATTTGTTTGCCAAAAATTGATATGAAAAATTTCAACGTTAAAAAACGGAAACACGATAGAGGAATCTCAGAGCTTCTTTAAGTGCTTGAAAAGCCATTTAAAAGGAAAACTGACAGAATTACCATGAAAATCAAGTGGCTATTTCGTTTCGAGAAAAACTCAGCGATGAAGCCAATGGCTTCTCTGCAAGAATTAAATTTATACATAATATGTTCTAGAAGTTGAAAACGTTTAGAAAGCTTAGATTGGAAAATTTTGAATCAATTTTGAAATTTGGAATGATTTTTGTAAATTAAAGAAGATATGCAAAAAAATACTAGATAGAGTTAGGAAATGTAGTTTTTTTTGCAGGGTAAACATTACTTGAAATAATACCTTTTTTAGTTTGTATTTGAGTGTGAGTACCACCTTCCATGAGGTCTTTAAATTCAAAAATCTTTATAGTGAAAAAATTAAGCAAGTTCAACTTTAAATTCCTTACAAAATAGGTCAATTCAACCATCAACTCATTTTAGGTTTTAGTCTATGCAAAACTCTTTATAGATAAAACAAATAATAAAAAGTTTTCCATATGTAGCCAACTTACATATATGATTTAAAGAATAGTGGTACGCTGCAAAAGGTGATGAATAAGCTGCATGACTGGTCAGTAACAAATTTACTAGAATTAAATATAAACAAGTGCTTTTACGAGATGTGTAACCAGCAAACCAGCTATTCTTATGAATTCAAAGTAAATGACAATGATAAAAAAGTATGTGAAATAAGAGATCTTGGGACCTTACTTAACTCTAAGTTAACTTTTAAATCTCTTATGGAAAACATTACATGTAGAGTTTTATTTTAAGAAATAACTCATTTATTCATGTTTCGTCAGGTCAATAATTCAAGAATATGATTTCAATTGTTTGGTCTTTACTATACATGTGTGATGTAGAATTGACTGAGACTACAAAGGAGGTTTTCATACATACATATACGTTAGAAATGAACTGGCTGTATACTGTGTATCGTCAAATTTCTGAAATGACTAATCTTTACTCTCTTAGAAAACGAAGGCGTGATGTGTATTTGCTCTTCTTGCATGACTTCTTTAATGGTGTAATAAATTGTCATGAATTGCTTTCTTTATTTAAATTTAATGTTTTATCAAGAACTAGGAATAGACAATAGATCGTTGTTATATGAAAATAATCATTTAACAAATAATGTTCGTAGTAATCCACTGACATGCTTATCTTGCGAATTAAATAGCCTATCATGTCTAAATAATGCATATTTCTATTTATTTAGAATGTTTAAAAGATTATTACAAAGTTAAAAGAAAGGTTTATATGCTGGGCAAGTGCTTACCCCTCACATTTTCCACATCATTCTCCGACTACAAACAATGAACTGTAAAAAGCTGAGTTACCTTCTGCTGGTGGGAAATAAAATGCTGGAAATGTTTAACACCATTTAATATTGCAGATCCATTAAAAACTTTATGTACAACACTGGATTGCATTTAGTAATTGTGATAAAAACACCAACTATGCAAATTCATCACACTCTGACCTGAACTTCTATACGCTAGTTCGGTGTGATGTCATTTTGGTTCCACTGACTTTTAATTCTAACCAAACTTTTAACAAAAACATCAATAAATTTGACATATACGTTTTTACTGTTTTTAGTTTATTTCTAGATATTGTTTACAGGTCATAAAAAATAGTTTGAAAGTATGTAATTGGTAACTAAACGATTGTATATTTAATGCATGTTATCTACTTACTTCAGGAATTTATTCATAAAAGTGAAAAAAAAAAAAAACGATATAATTTAGGTAAACAAAACGAACAAAACGAACAAAACGAACAAAACGAACAAAACGCACTCAAAAAATCTACTGTCACTTTAATTGTCAGTGGAACCATAATTACATCATCACTGAACTACCGTATTATTACTACTTAGTTTTACAAAATTAAATATGGTGATATGACGCATAGCTGAATGGATGAGCAGTTGACGGTGAAAAGAAGTGGTTTTGGTGAGAGTTACAGTAACTCTCACCAAAACTCAGTTACTGCTGCTCTAGTTATTGACGGATTGAGGTAGCGTCGCTTGCGTTGACACGTCTTACCCAATCGTTTTAAAAATAAGTGTTCACATGACTTGTGACGTATGCTGTGACGTGGATTGCGTAAGGCCTCGAGAATATAAACATACAGAGTTGGTTTTTAAGATTTTTGAGCCCAGATACTAATTGTTAAAATTAAATATTGTTCCATGTTTTAAAATGTTGAATGTTTCAACAGTTTGTGTACTATTTTTTTAATTATATTTTCTCTACGGAAACTACTTAAATGTATTACCGTAATTTGATTATTTTGCATGGATTGGATTTTCCTTTATTATAGTATATTATTTTTTAAATTAAAGAAGTAGAAATTAAAATTTTTGTAGGGTCATGGCACTACTTATGGCCAATGGTAACAAAATAATAATTTATCTTTGGAGTGTGTTAATTATGTAAACGTTTCTTATTTAATTATTTTGTACACTAAAAAAAAAAACGATGTAAAATTTCCTAACTTTTGATAAAATATACACACACCTAACTAACTAGAATGATGTATACATTTAACAGTTCTACTTTCTAATGAAGAGTATAACACATTTTTTTCCTTTTCCACTAAAAGCTTTTCAACATTATTTTGACAACCTGTTTACCTTAAAGGAATGCTGACCTATTACATTCAAAGGTTTATAAAAATGGGGTTAAGTGGTAGAAATCGGTTTCCGGGCAGTGCCAACTTTTTACTTGTCATAGAGGAACTGCATAATTTTAGACACCGTTCTATTGGTTGAATACAATATTTTTTAATGAGAATTAACATTTCCAGTAAGGAAAGACTTTAGAGAAACTTATGAATAGTTTGCACTTATCTTGCAAATAATGGAGTTCCACTTATCGAAAATTTAAATTTGATATCTAAATTTTTAGTGATGGTCACCGAAAAATATTTAAAATACTTATGTTTTACTGTAAACTCAATTTTTTTTTTCAAGGTTTCCCAATCGAAGCCTGCAAACGAGCGATATTCAACACTGGTAACTCAGGTCTAGAAGCGGCTACTGCATGGATAATGGAACACATCGCTGATTCTGATTTTACTGATCCTTTCATTCCTCCCGGACTCGAAACTTCTAAGTTCGAACCGAATCCGGACGCTTTAGCCACTATAATTTCCATGGGATTTACCCCGGATCAAGCCAAAAAAGCTTTGAAAGCTACTGATAATAACGTTGAACGAGCAATGGATTGGATATTTTCACATCAGGATGAATTAGATGACGTTAAATCGCCACCAGCTCCGCAATTCAGAGACGGGGATGGAAGTAAGTATAGGAAATAATAATATAGGAAAATGTCTGGTGTTAACTTGGCATGTGTAAAGAACTACGGCCTAAGTGTAAGTGACTATCCATTGCATAGCCGTAACTTAAATTAATTCATAGAACTTAACCGACATTTAAGCAATTTTTATTAATTACGTGAGTTTTTTTTTTAATTTGGACACTTCATTCTCCTTATTGAGATTTGGTAAGATGTGGTGGGATCCTCCCTACCCGCTCACGTGAGATTTGCCCTATAATTTTAAAGTAAATTAAATTATTTGATATGTTCTGATTGCATGAGCATTCATGTGGTTCCTCTATTATAATGTGATGTTTGTTTATTTTCAAACAACAGTTTATTTATTAATAATTTATTTAAACACTTATATATTTTATAACACAACTATTTCTAATTTATATATATATTTCTAATGTCTTTGAATCGTTCACTATTTATATTCACAGTCCAATACTTTATTGTCAGCTGTCTATATATCACTGATTACTATTTATCTTCACTGTTCATATAATACTGATTTTGATGGCTCTCCTCTACCAATTTATATACAAATTGGTGATCTAGAATGCTCCCCCACCAAAATTGCCAGTATGTACCAGAAACGTTATCACGTTCTAGAAATAGTATCTCGTTGATCCTGGAATGTTCGCGAAAGTGTCTCCACCATAGTCGTCCCATAGGTTTGGTCTTAAGGGGTTTAATTATGTATAATAAGCGGACAAGTTGAGCCTCAAAGGCCAAATAATACAGAGAGGGACTTGGAGTATTAGAGCATGACTGACTAATGAAATGGCTCACATTACAATAATGATTGGACATGACGGCTATGTCTTTTGGTTGTATAGGAAGACAATCATTAAATGTATGTATCTTTATCCTCTCGTGCAGCCACTCCAAAGTATCGTCCAATTTTATTAGTATTTGAGAAATTTTTATTTGTGGACGTTTATTGAAACGTTTTAGTAAATAGTAGTAAAACCTTTATTAACAGTAAGTAAATATTACCTCTTAGGGTAGACAATATTTAACACGTTAAGCGCCACGGTGGTCATCAGTGAACAACTGTTTACATTGAAAAATCAAGTTCTCTTGGCTGTATGCCCTCCAACACATGTACTTTTCTACCGCTGTGGCCCGTGCGGAATTTTTCCAAAACTCAGGCATATAACTTTGATAGTAACACCAGTAAAATACAGGTAAAATTTAATAAGTTGTTTTTTTTATGTTCTATTGAATTTTATTTAAGAAAATTCAAACTAACAAAACATTTTTATAAACACACAGGTCATAAATAAGTCAAATCAAGATGCAAAAATGTTTTAGTATTTGTGACTTGCTGTAAAACATCCAAGAAAATAATGGTAACCGCATCCGTTTTTGTAAAAAAAATTAGAAAACAATGATAATACATTAGCCCGATATAATTTAAAAAATAACTTTTTGGAATATTTAGCATATTAGGCTTGGCGCTTAGCGTGTTAACACTGTCTATGCCCTGGATTGATTTTGTAATAAAAAATGTTAGCTGCCATAACAATATAATATTCTCTGAATTAAAAAGTTGATATGCGATACGAGTATTTTCATCGACCACATTCTCCCTTTAAATGAGATTTGATGGGATTTTGCCGAACCTCCCCCCCATTTTGAGCTCACGTAATTAATGGATTCCCCTTTAGGATGTTACAGCTTTATTTTATTTTTTCTTTTATTTTCAGAATACAAATTGGTGGGTTTCATTTCCCACATGGGTACTTCGACGATGGTGGGCCACTACGTTGTTCATTTATTAAAAAATGGTCAATGGATTATATTCAATGATAGTAAAGTTGCCATGTCAGAAAATCCTCCAAAAGACTTAGGTTATATGTATTTATATGAAAGAGTGTAATTGTGATTATTTTACAGAGTGTCCGGAATTAATAACAAAACGATAAGCCTAGATATTTTCCACAAAATAAGCAACAATGATAACCATAGAAATTATAACATGTTACGAAGAATTAGTGGATGTACTGTATTTTATTTCTATAGAGCTTCATAAGATATATACAGTAATTCCAGGGACTCTGTATTGCTGGATACATTTACTTTTTTACATTAATTGTTTCTACTTGTTGAGAATAAAATTTAACCAACGATCTATTTTTGTTTTATTATTTTTAGGAAACTTTTTTTAATATCAAGACTCTTGTATGAGTTCTCTCCTTCTTCTTACCTTGTTAAATGAGTACTTAAAAAGGTATTTCAATGATCATTAGATAAATATAAAAATAGAGAATACAGAATATGATGGATCCCGATTGCCTACAAAAATTAGTAGAAAAAATGGAGCGCATTATAACAAATAAATTTGAACAACCACAGTCTGAGACAAAATAATTAAAGATCTCAACGTGGAAAATATGCGACTGAAAATAGAATTAGACCATCTACAACAAAAAGATCGTAACAAAAATTTGAGGTTTTTTGGTATTCAACAGAATGAAAATGAAAATATTTCCGACGTTATTTTAAAAATTATAAACAATCTGAAATTAAAAAGCGTTACTTTATCCGATATAAAAAAGTGTCATAGAATTCATAGTTAAAACATGGACGCCGATAATCCAAGGCCGGCAGCTGTTTTGGTGCGATTCTCGAATACCACCAAAGAAAAAAATTAAAATCTACTGGAATATTTATTCAAGAGGACTTAACCAAAATGAAACTAGGCATTTTAACGAATGCAACAGAAAAATTTTCTTGGAAAAATGTTTGGTGTCGAAATGGTGATATTTTTGTCAAATATGATGATACAGTGCATCGCATAAAAGAGGTGAGCAATTTAAATCATTATGTGAAACGTTTACTGATCAATAATATATTTTTCGTTTTGTTTTAATGGTAGAACATGATTCCTTAGTTTTTTTCGTTTATATAAATCAATACCTACTAGGTAACAAGTTTCATATATTTCTTAAAAATTAAATTGATTTGTTTACTTTAAACAATGAAAAAAGTTTTTATTTTTATTTTATAGAAGGTTAAATATTTTATGGTGAAGATATAACTAAAATTTAAAAAATAAATTTAAATGCCAGAAGATATATTCTGTGTGTAACGATGTTATTGAGTATTTATGGGTTAAAATTATATTTGAAAACTTAGTAATTGCAGTAGGAACTGTTCATCGTCAGCCAAAGAGTAAGAATCAAGATTTTTTAAATAAAAGAAACTATCTTAGAAGATATTTATTCTAATTTTGATCCTGTAATTTGTGTTGGCGACTTTAATGTTAATATGCTACATGATAATCTAACGCTTAATTTCAATAACATTTTAAACACGTTTAATTTAATTCAGTTAATTAAAGAACCAACAAGGAATCTCTCATTGCTAGATTTAGTTATCACTAATTTTGATACAAATGATTGCACGGAGTTAGTTGATTTAAATTTAGTTGCTGACCACGCAGGCATAAGTTGCATATTTAAGGTTAAAAATCAAGTCACATGCAACCCTAAAAAGATATTTTGTAGGTCACTCAATAATATAAAATAAAATAACTTTCAATATGACTTAAGTATGATGCCCTGGTATGACATTTATGCTACTAATGAGATTGTTAAAAAAAATTGAATTTTTAAACAATAATATTACGGTTCTGAATGTACGTGCGAATACAAAAAAAAAATACTTGTGGCACTTGGGGACTGCCGCGGTAAAGCTTTTGCATAGCATTTTTTATCAACTTATGCAATTATAATTATTTATTTTATTTATACAGTATTTTTTTCTTTGATATTAATTCAAGTTACACTTTTTGAGCGTGGTGACCGATAAGAAAACAATTTTTTTCTTTTATTGAATAAATGACAAGTTAATATTGTTTAAAATATTTTTGTTATCTTACAATACATGTAGGTTATTCAGGAATTTTTATCATTGAAACTATAGGTTTTTGGTAATTGAAATAAGAAACATAAGTTTGAGACTTGATATTCTCTAAATATCTGGAAAATACCGCGTCAATGGTGGTCCCATATTTTGTTGTGGATTCTTGTGGATCATTATTCATTTTCAAATTCAATTTTTCCGAAATTGTGTCTAAAGTCTGCCGAACTGAAACGACGTTAGACGATGCACGGCTTTTAACGCCGCACTGCTGTGCAGGTCGGAGTGGGGGGTGTTAGGTTTAATTTCGTTACGAAATTTCTGTTTCGATTTTTCGATTTTTTCGATTTTTCGATATTTCGATTTTCTTTTATTGAATAAATGAGAAGTTAATATTGTTTAACGCCGCACCGCTGTGCCGGTCGGAGTGGAGGTTGTTAGGTTTTTTTTCGTTACGGTCGTTACAGAATTTCTTGATTCAGTCGCCGCACTCAAAGCCCGCGATAAAAGCTATGCAATAGCTTAAAAATCTACTAGATACGCTCCGTGGATTACAGACAATATTAAACTTTTACAAAACATTCGTGATAAAGCTCTACGAAAATTTAGGAGAACACAGTCTCCCAACATTGGTCTTACTCTAATAGAGCTCAGAAATTATGCTACAACTGCTATTAATGCAGAAAAAAAGCCTATCTTGAGTTTAAATTCCGTAATTGTAATACAAAAGAAAAATGGTCAGAACTAAAAAAACTTAATATATCGAACAGTAAAAATATTGAGATTCCTACAGAGTTAAAATCAGTTGACGAGATTAATAACTTTTTTATTAATATTGCTCAGGCAATGATGAAACAGTAAATTTTTATTTAAATAATGTAAATGATAACATTGACTACGAATTTAATTTTAATTTGATTGATGAAGATACAGTTTCTGCAATTATTCATAATATTAAGACTCGGGCTCATGGAGTTGATCATATAAATATACATATAGTTCATCTCTGCGGTTCTACAATTGTGCCTGTAGTCACTCACATCATAAATGAATGTATTTCTAATAACTATTTTCCACAAACTTGGAAGTTTGCTAAGGTTATACCACTACCCAAAGTTAGTTATCCTAAGAACTTCAATAATCTGAGATCTATTAGTGTTCTGCCTGTTTTTTTCTAAAATTGTTGAAATTATTATTACAAAACAGATAACCCATTTTTTAATTACCAATAAAGTTTTACCGTCTAAACAGTCAGGTTTTAGACATGGTTATAGCTGTGCTACTGCACTTTCTGATGTTATAGATGTTATTTTGAAGGCTTTGGACAATAACAGAACATCGGTATTAATTCTTCTAGACTACTCTAAAGCATTTGACATGATTAATCCTACTATTTTATTATCAATGCTAATTTTTTTTCGATTTAGTGAAACATCTCATAAGTTATTATCATCTTACTTGTACAAGCGAAAGCAATTTGTACAAGTCGATGATAAAAAATCTGCTCCATTGGAAATTTTATCTGGTATTTCGCAGGCAAGTATTTTAAGCCCCTTATTATTCTCTCTTTATACATCTAACTTTCCACTTGCACTAGAGTATTGTCATTACCATCTTTACGCTGACGACACAATATTTTTCATTTCAATATACGGATAAAGTAGAAGCTATTCAACGTATAAATTCAGATTTAGAAAAGATCCTTAGTATTTCAAAAGATCATTGTTTGAAAATTAATCCTAATAAATCATCCGCTCTAATATTTGGCAATGAAAATATTTTGGACACTGTGCAACTAATAATAGGGGGTGCTTAAATACACCTATTACACTTAAATGTAAAAACCTAGGTCTTGTAGATACAAAATTGCGATTTAAGAAGCACATCACGGCTAAATTAAGAAATGCTTATAGTAACCTAAAAATGATTTACTCTCAAAGACAATTTTTATCTTTAGATTTAAAAAAAATGCTGTGCCACGCATTGGTACTATCCCACTGTAATCATTTTGATGTAGTCTACGGGCCATGTTTAGATAGTATTGAACTCTAAGAATTCAAAAACTTTAAAATTCATGTATTCGTTTAATCTTTGGGATACGCAAGTATCAACATATTTCTCATAAATTTAAAGAATCGAAATGGCTCAGTGGCGTACTCAGGGGGGGCAAAGGGGGCAATTGCCCCCCCCAGAAAAGTCAGGAAAAATTAATTGACATTATACATAGGTATATAAAGTGACCAGACTACCAGACGTCCTGCATTGCATTGAGCAGGACAGTCAAGCATTCCAGCGACTGTGGCGTTTCATTGAACCGAATATTTCGGTAGGCGCGTCAGGAGACCACGGAGGCGACCTTAAGGATGACAGATGCATGAATGTTACGCTCCGTACATTTGGAAAGCAAGGAGACAGGTAGCGCGATACCCGCAGACAACCAATCGGGGGAACGGTCCAGCGTTGCCAGACCTTCTGTTTTTAAGTAGATCTACTGTTTTTGTCTCTAGCAAATTTTGTTCTTTATTTATTAAGTTTGCCTCATTCTTCAGCAAATGGTCAAATAATATTTTCTCTAGTAAATCTGCTGAAGTAAAAGCAGCGTAATAAGCATCCACTACTGTAGGTTGGCTCCATAAAAAAAGACGTGTTTTTTTAACGATTTTAACGACTTTTGGGTAAAAATTCCCATTCAAGAGGCAAGAGGGTGACGAAGGCGTGATTTTTTAACGATTTTAATGGCTCCTGAGTAAAAATTGGGCGTGGTAAACTCAAAATTTTATGCCTTCGGCGGTTAGCCTCCGTCGGCCCTGCGCGGGTGCTATATTTAACCTTTACCATATTGCCCCCCCAGAAATGAATCCTGGGTACGCCACTGAAATGGCTTACAATGTAAAACCGAAGAATATTGCATAAGGCACTACATAAATTGTATCATACGCATCCTTACCTACATAGTAAACTTACAGAACGGATATCCATAATCTAAATATTAAAAAAAAACTATCTTGCGGATTCCTACACATAATAAAGCAATATTTAGGAGAACCTTCTCGTAAGCCGCCGCTGTCAGTATTAACAAAATATTTAAAATGGACCCAAAACTTCTTCAAAAATCTCTAGGATCATTTAAGTGATCGTACAAGGAGATTTTATTAAAGTCTCAGTGATTCTTAATCATTTCTCTTTCGGTAATATTAACTCTCTTCCCTTTTCTTCCTCCCTTCCTTCTTTTCGCTACTTTTTTATATAAGTATATATTTTTTATTCAATAGAATTGTTCGTCATTTGATTAACTATTTTATTTTACTGGCGCTAGTGGAAGAACAGGAGTGAACTCTAATTCACGATTGAACTAGTCTGTCCTATTACCTACAGTGATATATATTATGTAAAAATAAAAATCTGATACAATGTACCCATCTACTGTAGTCAATAAATTATTTATTATTATTATTTATTCTGTAAGACCTTTCTGTAGTGTTTACACAATAAATATTCAATTTGTAAGGAACAGAATGATATAGTAAGTGGCTGGAAGTTTTTGCAATAAACAATACCACATTTTTGTAGACAATTGAGATTTTGTTAGGATTTTTCAGTCGTTTCAGAATTCCATACATGATAGTATCAGATAACGATCCACAATAATTATTGGTTTCGGTAGAATTTGAAAAATGTATGAAATTAAATGGTTTTAACCCTCCCCGCATTGAGAAATGTGATGTTAATAAGCAATGGAGTTATTTTATATGCAACTTTTTTTATACTTTCAACGTAAAATTTCAATTAAAAAGAGGTCAGAGAAAATTTTTCAAAAAAAATTCAACTTTTATACCTACGAGTGTCTTTGAACTTGGGAAATGCAAAAGACGTTTTAATATACACGATGAGTAGAGTGGAAAAAAAGTTTTGGGATAGTTCGAAAGCAGTAAAAAAAGAGTACAATGAGAAACTGATAACTAGAAAAAGGAATTGTTTTACTATATTGTACAATATATTGTGACGCAAAGCCATCTCTGTTCTTTGTTTACTCGTTGCCTGCGATATGAAGTCTAGCGCTGGCCATATAGAGACAAACGCACCGCTTCAAGAAGCTACCATTGCCAACTTTTCAAATTCCATTTATCGTACCGCGCAATTCAAATTACCGTACATGGCCTCCCAGTATCGTACACTTTTATTTTGTTAAAAAAGTATATTGTGTAAATATCTTTTTGTCGGGCTTCTAAAAAAAATCATCATCATATCGCCCCCTTAGTGCAACAACTAGATAACTCGAAATTTATGCATTTTGAGTTATCCAGTTTAATCTGTCCTATTTTTCATGCTCTTTTTAATACAACAACTGGACATCATGTACGAGCAACCAAACCTATTTTTGAAGAGCGACTAAAAACAGATAACTCCCAATATAGACATTTTATAACTAGAGATCTTGAGATATCTAGTTTTAGTACTGGTATTATTGAGTTATCTGCCGGCACCTTCTTGGTCGCTATGAGATATCTAGTTGTGTGCTTGAAACAACAGATTTTTTTCTGTGGTGCTAAATTGTTTTTACGGTGTCTTTTTAAAAGCCATAACTTGGTTAGTGGGCAGAAAATATGCTGGTTGAACTTTTCAAAATCGACGCCATTTATTATTAATTTTATAGAAGATTTTAATGGGGAGTTTAGACGTCTTAATTTTAAATGTAAAACACGTATGTCGTCTTCAAATAATACCCAAGAGCCTTTGTATCAAAGTCAACTACCACTTAAAAAAAAATATGGCGACTTTATGTCTTTGTTCAAAATGAATCCTCCGGCCCTCCCTAGCGAGTATAAAGCATTTTTGAAAGTCTTCCATTCCAAGGAGACCAACATAAACGGCCTTTTAAAACATGGAAGATTCCCAAACCGACATCATTGATATTGACACTTAAGTTGTATTAAGGGTGGAATCTTTTGGGTTTTATTTAAACTAATCTTGTTAATTTTTTATTCAAAATAAAGTTGTATTTATTAGGTGATTTGCGTTTAATTGTTAGTGGTTATAAATAGATAACTTTACTTTTTTTTTCAGCAACAACTAGATATCTCAAGTTTTTGATTAAATTCTGCAAAGATATAAATTACTTAACAGGTGTATTTTTTTGCGTTACGAATCTTTAAAGTGTATTTTCTCAAAACTATAAATTTCAAGTTATCCAGTTGTTGCACTAAGGGGACGATATTTTAATCAACCTCTGGTCCTTCTACCTAGCTTCTAAAAAAAAAGCCTCAGCTTATATTTTTGTACAAACCAGGTCCTTTTGAAGAACAATGTGCTGTAAAAAGATTAAAATGGCATTTTTACATTAGACAATGTCATTTTAATCTTCATTTAGTAATTTAAACTTCGTTCAATGGTGGAATCGGTCCTTACACAATTCAAAGTCTTTGCTAATTCTGTTCAAAATACCGTACGTTTACCGTACTTTTTATGTAAATACCGTACGGTAAAGACTTTTGACCGTACATTAATCGAAATTACCGTATAAGTACGGTAATTACCGTACATTGGCAACCCTGTGTGCTAGCCTGCGGATATATTGCTATGTGGCGTCTGAGTCATAGAGAGGGAGTTCCCGAACATTCTGGACCGCCGAGAGTGTTCTAGTACAGGAGCTGGCTTTATATAAATAGCACGAGTTTGTCGACGGACATTAAGTTTCAAATTAAGTATTTGACAGTAAAGACAAATTGTAATAAATAAATTAGAATTGTGAGTTATAAAAGTGTCTAAGTATTATATAAATTAATTAGTACTTTATAAATAAATTGTAAATAAATTGTTTTAAATAAATAAACTATAAATAAATTAAACAATCGTTACAATATGTATGATGTATGTTCCTCAAATAAAGATTATATATTATTATTACCGCTTCATCAAATGGAGCTGCGGAAAACAGCATTAAATTCATAACAACTTTTTTTGTCTATCCCTGTAATGGATTATAATAACGCATGTGAATTTTTAATTCTATGTAGAAACAATCAATAATGGTGTTTATTTTTTTTTACAAAAAACAGTGATTCATGTGATAAAATTTGAATATAATATTTGTTTAAAGAGACATTAAATTTGAGAGTGTGTATTTGCACTTATTGAGGAACCGTCACTGCCCTCTTATTTTTCCCATTAAAAACAAAATTTCGGATAAAAAACTTTCGGTTTTCTTAAATAGGCATTAAGGCTACATGAGACATATGAAGTGATCTACACAAAGGTGGGAAGGCGGAGGACATCGTCGTTTTGGAAAAAGGCCAATAGACCAATTTATAAAAAAAATGGGTTTAGTGTATTCCCAGCTTACTCATAACTATCTACTCGAATGGTCGGCAAACTCATTAGTCAACAGAGGCAAATAGCAACAATAAAACGACTGAAATTTCTTTTTAGAGCCAAATTTTTTTGAAACTTAAACTGTATAGGTAGGTCATTGTTGTGTTACGCAGGTTTTTGGTATCTCAATTTATTTCAACTCACTTTTACAATTATAATACAACTGATAACGTATTAACGTATAACGTATATCATAAAACTGATTGACTGACGTCAGGAACCCTTTATATATAGCTTGCTTCGAGCTTCTTGAACCTTCTCGAACTGTTTAGACCTTTCCTTAACGTGGAATGACATTTCCAGACATTTCTGGACTATTCTATCGTCTTTTGCTAGTATTTTTACTTATGACGACCGCAGGATACTGCAGAGTGCTGCGTAACAGTTGGTAACTTAATTAGGGTATTCCTAAGCTGGCCTTTGCTAAAAACGTCCTCAATCTGATTGAAGTAGAACCTTTTCAACTCTCTCATCCACACTCGTTTTATAAACTTGTTTCGTCTATCTCCTATCGTTAATCCTCTTTATACGGATTAGGAAAAAAATATACGAGCCATAGGCTATAGGTACTTCAAGTGAACTTTCATATTTACATTTTGTCTACAACGACCACCACCTCTCCTGTGACCTGCGAGCGCACGAGCTTATAGAAAGTTTCAATTTAGTAATACATGAACTATTGTGGGGTATCGTTCTCGCTAATTAAATAAATACAATATTTACGTTATTCTCTGATTCTAGATGAATTAGGAAATATGTAAAAAATAAAAATTTGATTTTGATTTAAATCTTAATATTTTTGACCGTTAAGTTTACAATGAATTTAAAAAGGACCAATAAAGTGGTCCCTTAAAATACCAGTGCAAACATTTAATTTCTTAGAATACATAAATGTTTATTTTTTTGAGCACAATGTCTCTGGCTTGTTACTTGTATCTACAATGAAAAAGTTGACTCGTCGGCAAATCAAATATATTTTAAAAAGTTTTGGATGAATCAGATGAAAGTGCTAACGACAGGGCTGCAGATTTTTACTACAATTCCTGCCTTTTCTGCGGAGACACGCGCTCAAAAGTAATATTTTGTACGATACACGTTGAAGTTTTATCTTTTTCTGGAAATGTTTTTTAAATAAATCGCATTAGAGAGTACTCGCCTAAAAATAAAGACACATAAACACAACTAAGTATGGAAAGCATACACCACGAAGTTTTAATCGCGTTGTATGTGAGAGCCTGCTCCTTGTAGTTTGTGGAAGAGCCACACTTAAGGGGCCAAAGAGTCGCATTTCTTTACTAACGTATTAAATCCACGTTTCCGAAGTGATGTATTTGTACATCCACGGATGCAACAAGTTTTTTCGATAATGAATTTATTTAATTAATTACTAAACAATAAATGACATATAAAACTTTAATAAATCCCACCGACCTTGATATTAAACTGGATGACTATATGACATAAATCCTACTCCTAATTTTTAAGCCGACATGGGTGAAAAAAACGGTCGGTCGGCATGACAATTTGGACGCTATATAGACTGTCAATTTCAAGCACATACTTTGATTTTCTTTTACTATACGGAGAATGGTCGCACTGCGCAGCTTTCTGAGTGCCTTTTAAAAGGAGATAGAAAACTCCGCCATTTTGAACCCTTATTACGTGTTGCCTACATCTTGGCGCAATATTTTTAATAGGTGCGTTTTAATCATCTGCTTCTGCTTCGGAATTGTCGGTTTTCTTGTTTTATTCTGACAGGTTAGAACGACTGAACCGACAATTCCGGAAGCAGAAGCGGATGATTAAAACGCACCTGATATTTTGCTTGCTACTGTCAGTGTCAGTGAATATTATTTTTGGAGTCACAGTTTATTGCTAAAGAATCAGTTAGCACACTCGGACCAGTTGAAAGTTTCAAAATCACATTCACTCCAGGGATAC
Organism: Psylliodes chrysocephalus; assembly: GCA_927349885.1. Lineage (NCBI taxonomy): Eukaryota > Metazoa > Arthropoda > Insecta > Coleoptera > Chrysomelidae > Psylliodes > Psylliodes chrysocephalus. The sequence continues at coordinate 35,859,429 of OV651813.1, forward strand.
AAATTCAGGATACGCAGAAGACTGCTGTTTTATTATAAGTGGTTGTCATATATTGTATTATCCGAGTTGCACAGTGTATAAACTAAAACATTGAGATCCAAAGTGCCGACGCAGAGTGAGCGATCTGATTCTTTAGCTGTAAACTGTGTCACAGGGTTCAAAATGGCCGCGCCCTATGTTGGGCGTGTCGGACCTCTCTCTTGCCTCGTATAGTAATCAAAGTATGTGATTTCAAGCATTCTAGGTCACGTTTCCCACGGACGTACTACGATACCTATTTCAGTTAAGGTGCCAAAATGCAACCCCATAATATAGCCTACAATATTAAAAATAATTTACAGTATGACAACAAATATTAATAAACTATGCAAATACATGTATGTTTTTTTACGCAAGAAAACACGGGTTGTACTGAAGTAGTATTTCCGCATGTTTAGGCAGCGTAATAACGCGCAATCCTACTCCAATACGGTGATACGATGATACATTCAAGTAGGTTTTCTGCACGATTAACGCATAGAAACCCTAGTCTAGTTGGTCACTGCATGGGGGATGTATTAAAGTAGGTTTTCTATTTACGCTTCCGGGGCGTGACTGCGGTGTAAAGGGACGTGTTTTGGTGTCTTTTAAAGATATTTTCTCCCACGCAAAAAAAAGGTGGTGTTCCCTGATTACAATAAATAACATAGCTAGGTAATTTCCTAGTATTTTTGAAAGCGTGGGACCTATGCGTCGGTGGTGTTTTCAATTAAATTCGTCAATTTTCCTACTTCTAACATTATTTTGGAGCAAATCAGAAATAAAGTGGGATATAAGATTTTAGGAAACCACGAAAACTTAAATCGCGATTCTTAATAATTTCAGGATAAGTAGGAGGTTTAATGATTGGGGTCGGTAAGAAGTCGAAGGTTTGGTTGGGGTATTTTCCTTTTGGGTTTTTGGAAAAGGTGTCGGGGTCAAGGAGTTTGCAGGGTATGTTGGGCGAAGTATTGGAACCATTCAAAGTTCGAGAAACGTATTGTTTCCTGAGTAATTGTTGGAAACGGACTGAGATGGGGATATTGTTAGCGTGTTCGTAGACTTGTGTACTAGAAAACTGAAAAGGTAGATATTGGCAGCGTCCGATTATGCGGTATGCATCTCTTTAGTGTGATGAGTTTGTGGGCTAGGCGAGGGGAAAGTGTGTCATATAGTACTGCTCTATATTCAACAATGGGATAAATGTGTGCATTATAAATATGGATGAGCGTTTCTGGATTGCAACGGCCAAAACGACCACATATACCTCTGAGGAGATCATCTCGCCGTCGCATCCTATATCGAGGGTGCGTTGGATATCAGAGGATCAATTGAGGGTGTGATTGCATCTCACCCTCAGGTAGTCTGTTTTACTTACAATAGTGGGAGTATTTAAAGATGAAAAATTGGATTTTTTGAAGATTAAGTGAGACCCTAAATCTTCCACATTAGCGAATATACTGGTTCAGTAGATTTTTTGTTCGGATTCTAAGGTTGAGAGAATTTTGGGCTTCTGAAAGCAGAGCAGTATCAGCGACATATAGAAAAAATTGTGACGATGGGTGGTTTGGGGCGGAAGATCGTTGGTGTATATGAGGTATGTATATATATGGGAGAGGCTAGGACAGCCTTGCTTGAGAGTGAATGGGTCAGACAGAGCGTTGACTACTTTGAGCGTAATAGTTCTATCTGTGAAGTAGGTGGATGAGTTTGGTGATGTTGGTGGGGAGACCTAGGTTTATAAGTTTATTGATTAGTCCAGTATGTCAGACTTGATCAAAACCTTTTTGAACATCAAGAATAGCGGCGGTTTGGTAGAAATTCAGTGCTCTGACAGCAGTAGTGTAATACTTGCTGCAGTAGGTACTACTAATTTTATAAATGGCGTCTAACTCCAGTTACCTAATCACCCCAGACAGAAAACCGTTTTTTGTTTCAGTTTTCAGTTCAGTCGTTTCAATGCATTGTAAAACCTGTACCCCGATACTATTTCTTTACGTCTTATGGATGAAAAGAAGAAACAATTTTTTAGAATCTGTACTAAAAATTCCGACAAAAAATCAGAAGTTCCATTATGACTAAAAAAATATTTTTTATTACCCGTCTATGTATAATAATTATTTACTAAAGTATGTTTTATTATACAACTAATTAGAACAAAATAATCTAATAACCTTCAAAATATATATTTATGAATGTATATCTATAATGTATACTTCTTAGGAAGGTAATATCTAACAAGTTAAAATAAACATTAATGTATATTAAACGAGTGCTTAAACCGAAACATTAGAAACATGACTAAAGGAATTTCGAAATCTTTTCAAAATTTCACTTTAAAATTTAGAAAGCCAAATAGGTAAGAGCACGAAAAAAATATATTCATACTATATCTAATTACTATGTAATTTTAGGACAAAAAATGTAATTGAAAATCAAATCAAATCAATAAGGTATTCTCAGTTGGTAAGTACATACCGCTTTTGAACTTTATGATTTAGTATTTTTTGTTATATGTTGACATCCATAAAGGTCAAATCTAAGTAGTTTATATAATTTTCGCCGATGTAGAAAATGGTATAGTTTTTTTCAATGAAAAGAATCCACTAAATATTTTTAAAGTTGCGACTTTCTTAAGAAAATACAAACATAAGTCAACAATCATTGTTTGGAAATAACAGAACTCAGTTCCAACACATAATAAAATAATTTGTTATTGATATGAAATTCCATAAATTTTTGGGAATTAAATCGTTTTTTTTATTAAATTAAAATTATTTCTGATTTCCAAACGATTCACTTTACACCTCAGTGTGCGTATGCTTGAAAACGAGAGAAACTGAAACTCCCTGGGAATATATTCACTTTATTTTCACTTTCCCAAAAAATTGGTATTCTTGAAACAACGTGAAAGGCAAGAGAGGAGAAAGAGGATGGTGAAAATAAATACAAAGTTGCCAAATCGTTTTGGATCATCCGACTAATTAAAAACTACGAACTTTTGACAGCAGATACTGCCGGCATTTTATATGGATTTTAAGTTTTTATGATTTTGTTTTATCGACAACGGAATTTTGATTTTTTCACGTATAAACATTTTAAAATTTATTGTTCATTAAAAATAATATAAATGCACGTTTTAAACTGTCGTTTTTAATAATTATCAAACTAGGAATTCGAATCTCGTGGAAATAATTCAAGTTTGAATATCCTTCTTAAGAGTTATTGCTCCGATGACAATAGCAGGAAATTTGTATTAAAAATAGACATTCTGTTTTAATCCTAGAAGACACAGTTTTAAAGATAATACCTTATATTTTTTTATGTGCAAAGAGAATAAGTGGCACTAGCCCTGGGTTTTCATACTTTTTTGAAAAAATGGTCCGTTTTGTCAACAAAAAATTATAAAGTTTATTAATTTTATTTAAAAAAGGACAACTTTTAATAGAGAATTAACATTATCAAACATGCATTATTTTTCGAACGATTAATGTCAACTTGTAGTAAATCTTTTTCTTAATAGGATCAAAAAATAATTTTTAAAATTGGACTTAATATAAAACCGCAATTATTAAAATAGCAAACTAATTTCGGATATAAAAATGATTGAAAAATGTGATTACGATATCCCCTCTCAAGACGTTGCGTGTTCGTACCGAAGGATGGGTGCTGTTGTCTTCCTCGTCTACCTAGTATTGAAATTTGGCCAGCCGGTACATATAGGATAGAACTGAAATTAATATTGCTCGGTTGGTGCGAAGAGGGAAATTCTATTACATGAAATAATTTTGTTTTCAATATACGAGTAGAATTTGCAATGTTTCAATATATTTAAAAAATAGTTTGATTAGAAAAAATTAGGTAGAAGAATTATATTTTTATAGTAGGTATATATTATAATTTCTAAAATAATTCACTTTGTAAAGAATATCAACTAAGCTACTAATATAATAAAATCTATAAATCAGCCTTATAAATAATGTATTTAACAAATGTTTCATAATATATTAATAATTTACATGTTTTCTGACTTATCTGTGAATGAAACTTTGAGAAAATAGGTTTACTTACAAGTTTTTCTTGATTTTGTTGCCGTCTGCTGTTGTAGTGATCTGATAATTTGTAGACTGTAATTTTTTAAAGAAAGATATTTCCTTGGATGTCCTCTCTTCAGCATTGAATAAATAAAGCAAGAAGATGACTTAATATTTTATTTTGTACAAATATATGAAATACATTAATTTACATCATTTAACGTATAATAGTAATTTGCAATTTTTTACAATACTTACGAATGCCTTTTATTCGTAACTTATGCTATTGGTTTAAGAAAATGAAATTCTGAATTATTTCGGTCTATATATATTGACTGAAACTCAAAAAGATATTCTTATAGAAATAATATTTTAACAACTGAGGGAACAGAGCCGATGTGTTTTGTTACTATCCGGCTTTGATTGGTCCGAATTTCATGATGGCTGCCGTTGAATGATGTTATCATATTTTTTTGTTGCTTACTTAGAGATATAAATACATATTTTTTCTTTTTGATGTTAACGATCTTAAGAGTTTTTGCTTTTAAAATAAGTGAATATTATAGAAGGACAAACAAAGGCCAAAATTGACATAATATATTAGGAACCTGTACATCAAATATTTTTTTATTTTTAGATATGATGTAAATGTATCACAAATTATAAAATAATTTAATTTGGTTTTTGTGAAGAGTAGGACTAAACAGCTCGATATTATTTTTTACAACGTAGGCATAAGAAATGTATTTAAAATGATCGGTTATTATTTTTTGGTAACTTAATTGGACACAGCACTACAAATAAATTAGTCACAAACGACCTGCAAATAAATATAGGTATTATAGCGTTTTAACAGTACCTAGATTAAAATCAAAAATATTAAAGAAAATACTTTTAGAATAAATAGCGGCTTTGTAGAAACATCTTACTATTAATGTTATTTTACTTTTTTGAGGTAATTATTTTTGTTTTTTATTTTTTAATTTTTGAATAGCTTCTAAGATGTAATCAGGTTCTCTTAATGACATTCCTCGATTATGCCTTGGATCTACTAATTCTGGCAACATACAGTTTATATAAAACTTTTTTAACTTCTCCTTCATATTTTTACATATTATATATTCTACTTTAAGTGGATAATTGGGACCTGAAATACACCAAAAATACATCCTTTTCGTCCTGTAATATGTAATTGGCTTTGTATTTGATAATACCATTGATGGTGGATATTAATGTCAAAATTATTGGTGTCTTCATTAAAAATCCAAAAGGGTAGGTATTTTTTCAATTTAATCGCCTATTCTATGTGCATTTGATATGCAGCGTATGAACATTTTATTTCAACCACTAATTCATCTCCTACAATGCCGTCTGGAGTAGCACCTACAAATTTAAAAATTATTATTTTGTTTTAAAATGAACTAATTTACAATATGTTATAGTTGAGATGTGAGTAAAAATGTGAACTAATCGTTACGTACCTAAATATGGATATTTTTTGTCAATAAAAATTCCACAATCTCTAATCACTATATTTTCCTGCTCTTGAAGCTGCAAAAGTGCCGTTTTTTCATACTTTTTGCCATGAGAAATAGGAGCAGCATTGACTGGTGGTTGGTAAATAATCCTTTTGACTAAAAGCTCACATAAAGTAGTAATTCCTCTAGTACACACTGCTTTAAAGTGTGAGGCCGTAATCATTTTTCTACGAATTTCAAGCCAAACCCTGCTATCCGCCTGTGACATAGTTTGTACCTGAATTACATTTCTTTTAACGTCAGATGAAGGGAATTCATTTAAAAATTAAAGTTTTTTACTTCATAAATATCTTGATCTAAATCCTGTTTGGTACAATTTTCTCCATATTCTAAATCAGTTTTATTGGCTTTTGCAGAATAACTTTTTTTTAATTTGCGATTTGATTTTGATTTGATTGCCAATTGTCGCCTTTTTTTTCCAATTCAGTTACTAACATGGATTGGTTAGTACGGTTTTAAGTTTTTCTCAATTCTGAATTCCCCGATTTCGAATTATATGATATAACTGCTGCAAAACATCTACTTTGGTAAGAGCGCCCTCTGGAATAATTGATTCTTTTACTACCTACAAACTTAGCGACTATCGCATGAAATTGTTCCACAATATTACTATCAACATCATGTAATAGACTTCTGCTGTGATCTGACAAAGCATGTATAATTTGTAGAAGCCTTGTAAAAAATTCAGGTTTAGATCTGAAATTGGTTATTTCGTTTTTGGTTTCATCTGTGTGCAACTGACCAAAATAAATATCGCAGTTTTATGATCACCAAAAACGTGAAAAATTGCATTGTCTATCTTTCTTTAAAAGCAAAACATTATTAATAGTGCTAAGACTATTTTCTTTTCTATAAGAAAATGCCTTCGTAACAGATGTTGTTAAACGAGGGATGTTTTGACTAACTAATTTTCTTAGTTTTATTGGAAAGCACGTATCAAGTGAAAGTGTTTTTAACTTATTAGAAACGTTTGCTCAGAAGATGATTTCTGCATTCTATTTTTTCTACGGTCAGATCATCATACGGTCTGTGATCTATAGTATATTACATTACGAGTGTGGAAAGTGACATTTTTCACACAAGTGATGTACAATATTTTTCCTACGACCACAAAATAATTTCATCAAAAAATGTAAAACCAGATTATTATAATAATTAAAATGTATTTAAAAAAATAATCAACAATAATCGTATTTATTAAATTTTCATAATTTCTAAACAAATAAAAAAAAATTAAAAAAAAATAAAAAAAAAATTCTGGCACAGCCAGGATTCGATCGCGGTCGTTGGACGGTCTCAAATTGCGAAGTTGATGCTCTAACCAACTGAGCTAACAGGCCTTACGGTAATTGATTGATCTAATCGCTTATGTGTTTAACCAGAATAAAAAGCAAATATATCTTAGTTATTTTAAAATTATTTTAAAAATAATTGTTAAAGATAAATATCTAGGATCTAATTTACAATAATTTAACAATCATATCGATTTTAGTATTAATATGGACATTACATAGATCAAAATAGAAATTATGTGTTTGACATTTTCTGACAGCTACTGCGGAAAGTAGCATATTCTCACTTGGGTGGAAAGTAAATTCTTATTCATACGCGTGTGATATAGGGCACTTTCCATAGGTCTATATAGTGTGATATGTGTCACTTTCCTAAGTGGTCGTAGGAAAAAATTTTTTTGTATGTGCTACTATCGCCATCTGCAATTATTTTTGCATATCGAATACCGTGTACTTTTTCACTTGATTTAAATCCTTCCAATTAAATTGTAGATTCCATTGCTGTTGACGTCCCTGTATAATTTTTAAAACATTTATGTTCAATTTGTTTATTTGCTAAACAAATAGAACAAAATTTATTTTTTACTCCCAGATGGAGTACTTTACCAAATCGATGTCATAATATAGCGGCAGCACCAAAAAGGGCGTTAGAGTTGGATCTATAAGATCTTTTAGACCAACACCCATCAGCTACAACAGTGATTAGGGGTATTCCATTTTTGTCTACAACGCCAATTTCTTTTGCATAATCCATTTGCTTGTATGCTGTCTCTTACAATGCGTCACAAACTTTAGTATGGCATTTATTATATTTTTTTTGTGCACATTAAATAATTCTTCACTTTTCCAAAATCCTATACCAACACACATTGCTCCTTGAACAGCGTCAATGTATATATCGGATTTAGTTGTTTTAATTTTAAAATCACCATTACACATCGTACAGTGGAATTTTAGAGTACAATTTAAACTATTTTTTATTTGCCCATACCGATTTACTAAACAACCAAATTGTGGTGCATGATTATTTAGGTCTATTAGTTGTTGTATGAAGAACTGAGTATCAACAATATGACGATTTTCTACATTTATTTTGGTGTACATATTTTTTTCAAAAGGTCTTTTTCTGCCTAAAATTTGATCTGTTTTTAAATTCACAATTACCTGTTCGTTATCGTGTGCCTAAAAATAATAATCCTTAATAAGAAATTTATTAATTATCCAATGTATAAAATATGCTGAATGATATAATATTTAATAGTTTTTACCTTCGAATTGGAGTCCAATATATTTTAGAGATTTCTAAAAGGTATTTTTCGAGATTCGCCCTAAAATAGCATAAAAATAATTACTGAATTTGTGATATTTATAATAAAAAAGGTCTTTTGAATTTCGATATACTTAAAAAAATGAGACTACCGAGTTGTACCACGCTTATCTAACTAACGGTTCTATTCTGTAAAAATTTGGTTAAAATTAACTCAGCACGTATCAAGTGAAAGTGTTTTTAACTTATTAGAAACGTTTGCTCAGAAGATGATTTCTGCATTCTATTTTTTCTACGGTCAGATCATCATACGGTCTGTGATCTATAGTATATTACATTACGAGTGTGGAAAGTGACATTTTTCACACAAGTGATGTACAATATTTTTCCTACGACCACAAAATAATTTCATCAAAAAATGTAAAACCAGATTATTATAATAATTAAAATGTATTTAAAAAAATAATCAACAATAATCGTATTTATTAAATTTTCATAATTTCTAAACAAATAAAAAAAAATTAAAAAAAAATAAAAAAAAAATTCTGGCACAGCCAGGATTCGATCGCGGTCGTTGGACGGTCTCAAATTGCGAAGTTGATGCTCTAACCAACTGAGCTAACAGGCCTTACGGTAATTGATTGATCTAATCGCTTATGTGTTTAACCAGAATAAAAAGCAAATATATCTTAGTTATTTTAAAATTATTTTAAAAATAATTGTTAAAGATAAATATCTAGGATCTAATTTACAATAATTTAACAATCATATCGATTTTAGTATTAATATGGACATTACATAGATCAAAATAGAAATTATGTGTTTGACATTTTCTGACAGCTACTGCGGAAAGTAGCATATTCTCACTTGGGTGGAAAGTAAATTCTTATTCATACGCGTGTGATATAGGGCACTTTCCATAGGTCTATATAGTGTGATATGTGTCACTTTCCTAAGTGGTCGTAGGAAAAAATTTTTTTGTATGTGCTACTATCGCCATCTGCAATTATTTTTGCATATCGAATACCGTGTACTTTTTCACTTGATTTAAATCCTTCCAATTAAATTGTAGATTCCATTGCTGTTGACGTCCCTGTATAATTTTTAAAACATTTATGTTCAATTTGTTTATTTGCTAAACAAATAGAACAAAATTTATTTTTTACTCCCAGATGGAGTACTTTACCAAATCGATGTCATAATATAGCGGCAGCACCAAAAAGGGCGTTAGAGTTGGATCTATAAGATCTTTTAGACCAACACCCATCAGCTACAACAGTGATTAGGGGTATTCCATTTTTGTCTACAACGCCAATTTCTTTTGCATAATCCATTTGCTTGTATGCTGTCTCTTACAATGCGTCACAAACTTTAGTATGGCATTTATTATATTTTTTTTGTGCACATTAAATAATTCTTCACTTTTCCAAAATCCTATACCAACACACATTGCTCCTTGAACAGCGTCAATGTATATATCGGATTTAGTTGTTTTAATTTTAAAATCACCATTACACATCGTACAGTGGAATTTTAGAGTACAATTTAAACTATTTTTTATTTGCCCATACCGATTTACTAAACAACCAAATTGTGGTGCATGATTATTTAGGTCTATTAGTTGTTGTATGAAGAACTGAGTATCAACAATATGACGATTTTCTACATTTATTTTGGTGTACATATTTTTTTCAAAAGGTCTTTTTCTGCCTAAAATTTGATCTGTTTTTAAATTCACAATTACCTGTTCGTTATCGTGTGCCTAAAAATAATAATCCTTAATAAGAAATTTATTAATTATCCAATGTATAAAATATGCTGAATGATATAATATTTAATAGTTTTTACCTTCGAATTGGAGTCCAATATATTTTAGAGATTTCTAAAAGGTATTTTTCGAGATTCGCCCTAAAATAGCATAAAAATAATTACTGAATTTGTGATATTTATAATAAAAAAGGTCTTTTGAATTTCGATATACTTAAAAAAATGAGACTACCGAGTTGTACCACGCTTATCTAACTAACGGTTCTATTCTGTAAAAATTTGGTTAAAATTAACTCAGGGTTATAAAAATAACTTATCGCACTATATCAAATTAACAAATAACTTTCTCTTTTAGGCTCAAAATTTTACTAAATACGTTCAATTCACGGGTATAACTAAATAAATCGCCGATCCATTTCCTATGATAGGGGAAATGTGGCTCGACGAACCGTTCTTGAAATTTTGAAGGTAGGGGTATAATAGGAGTAATATGCCGACAAATTAGTTCTCATGAACGGAGCAATAACTTCTTAAAACTCTAGGATTGTAGAAGGTGATTAGGTACTTTCCTAAATAACTAATCATCAAACAAATTTAAAAGATGTGAAGCAGTTACTATTGAAAAAGGGTGTATTATGGGGATAGTTTTACACTACCCTTTATAATAAAACAAGTTGTTGCTCCATGTTTTTGTCATTTTTGTCCAACATTTATCTGTCTTTGTTAATATTTTCTTTTGTCTTATTGTAATATTCTTAATATATGTAGTATTTTAGGTACCAACCTACCTATACATTTTTTATATTTTAAAGGATAAATAAATAATATTATTTTCTTTCTTAAAAGGAAAGTAAATAACGCAAATGTATAAAGACACCTCCATACTACTTACAATGTAAATGAAAAGTTATGATTATATTTTGATTTTATAATTTATTAAAATTCTGACACGCACTGCGCATGCTTGTGAATTGAATTGTCTCGTTATTTTTATTTTCTCTACCTAAAAGTAGGAGAAACTTTCGAGAGAAAATATTCCACCAATTTTGGTGAATTAGATTTCAAGAATACGAATTTTTGCGAGGGAGTAGAAAGTGAAAATTTTCTCTCAATATTTCTCTTTCCCCAGTTTCAAGAATAGGCACCCTGGGTGCGTATGCTTGAAAACGAGAGAAACTGAAACTCCCCGGGGAATATATTCACTTTATTTTCACTTTCCCAAAAAAATGGTATTCTTGAAATAACGTGAAAGCCAAGGGAGGAGAAAGTAAATGGTGAAAATAAATACAGAGTTGTCAGATCGTTTTAGATCATCCGACCAATTAGAAACTACGAGCTTTTGACAGAAAATGTCACTTCTGGCATTTTAAGAATTTAAGTTTTTATGATTTGTTTTTATCGACAACGGAATTTTGACTTTTTCACGTATAAACATTTTAAAATACTATTAGGCATTCCAACGACCTGTCCAAATGTCTACCAGTGGGTAATGACAGTTTAGATATGGCAACCCTGTTGTCATGTTGTCATTAACAGGGTCAATGATACATATATAGTTATATAGATTGCTCAAAGCTGGTCGTTTAAGAGCGGCCATATTGCCTGGCAAATATTTATTAATTTGAATCGGTTTAGAAAAAATGTGTTTTAAAACTAATTTTTAGCATTTAGACATTAAAAAAAAATAATTGCTTACATTTTTACTTCACGGCATAAGCTTATGTTTATTTTGAAAAATATGGATGATCAATCTATGTAACTATCTATTTCATTGACCTTGTCAAATCACCAAGCCTACAGGGTTGCCATAATTTTGCTATATCATAACTCGTCAAAACCCACTGGTAGCCATTCAGTTTGGAATGCCTAATTGTTGATTAAAAATAATATTAACTGTCGTTTTAAATAATTATCAAACTAAAAATTCAAATCTTGGCAATAATTTAAGTAATATTTTTCTAAATGTGTTTAAAACTCCACGATTGTAGAAGGTAGGTACCTACCTATTACTTTCCTAAATAATTAATCATTTTAAAAACACGAGTCAAAGTACAAACAAATTTAAAAGATATTATTACTATTGGAAAAGGGAAGTATTATAGTGTACGGGGATAGTTTTACACTACTACCTTTTATAACTGAAGAAGTTGTTGCTCCATTTTGTTAATTTGTCTAAAATGTATCTGTATTGAATAAAAATTATTTTCGCGTCTAAATCCATTTTAAAAGGAAAGTAAATATACCTGAAAACTACTAACAACATCAATGAGGTTATAGTAATATTTTGATTTTTATTTAATTTCTGACACGCACTGCGCATGCTTGTGAATTGAAGTCTCTCGTTATTTTCATTCTCTATACCTAAAAGTAAGAGAAAGTTTTGAGAGAAAATTCTCCACCAATTTTGGTGAATTCGATTTCAAGAATACGAATTTTTACAAAGGAGTTGAAAGTGAGAATTTTCTCTCAATATTTCTCACTCCCCGATTTCAAGTATACATGTTTAAAATCAAATATTCGAGGAGAATAGAAAAATTCAAACAATCATAACAGGGTGTTCAATTTGAAAAACATGACAGAAGAAAGTTACAAAGAGTATACATGACAAAAAAGACGTGAGAAATGAAATCTCGAACCGAAAATTAGGAAGGCTAAATAGGAACTTACTAGGAACTGAATAAACTACTTTTATATAAACAAACTATTCTAAAATGCTAACTATGCAAAATCGTATCTTCTATATATTCTTATGTAGTATGGGTGATATAACTCCTCCCCCTGAAGATCCAGGTTCCGAGGGCTAATGAGGAAGATGGACATCTTCTAGGTTGAAACTTTCTTCTGCCCCTCTTGGATTTTCTTTAAGTGTTTTCCATCCTCTAAATAGCCAGATGATAAGGATGAAAACTAATATAATATAAATAATAATAGTCCATGAGCTTGGTACATATGGAATGGTTTTGGATTCGAAATTTGGTTGATTTTGAATTGTTTTCTCGTAGAGTTTGAAGGTCATCTAGTTTTGGATTCGAAATTTGGTTGATTTTGAATTATGTTTTCTCGTAGAGTTTGAAGGTCATCTAGATTGATGATTTAAATCATAATAATAAATTATTGAATGATAATATTTAATTACTTTTGCATTGCCAAGTTTTAAGGATAAAAGTCCGGGATTTTCAATTAAATTTTTTAATGTTATGGTGTCTGGTAGTCCTAGTATACCAGGTAACCTGAAAAGATAAAATTTAGTTATCGAAAGAATAAAGTCTTTTCAGTGGGCGTTTAATATTACTCATGTGTATTTTGCCATGCTTTGAAGTGGTTACAGTTTTTCGTTTTTTATTTAGTGATTTAATAGCAATTGGTTTCTGAAATTTATTAGCACTTTTCTGTATTTTTAATATAAGCAGTAGGGTAAGGTTCAAATATTTTGGGGTTTTCACGATCTGTATTAATTTTTTCGTAAGAGTTCTTTTATTTTAGTGTATAATATTTTTGTTTGTCTTTTATGTTAATTTACATAATCATTTAAAAGTAATTTGTTCAAATCTATATTAAATGGTTCACTATCAGTAATATGTCCGTTAATAATGTCAATGGGTTTTAATTTCGTTACGGAATGCTAAAATTGCATAGATTATTTTATTTTTAATTGGAGTATCTGCAAAACCTTGAGTTTTTAGTAAGCGTAAATGTTCACTTATCGTAGAATGGAATCTTTCTATTATTCCATTAGATTCAGGATGGTCTTGGGAACAAAAGTGTATTTTAATTTTATGAAGTCCTAATAATTCTGTTAAAACTGAGGTTTTGAACTCTGTACCGTTGTCTAAGATTATTTGTTTAGGTATGCCATGATGGGAAAATAATTTTAATAAATTATCTGCTACTTCTGTGCCTGCTACAGCGTTTAAATAATAGGCTTGAGCATATTTGAAAAAACTGTCTACAACTGTCAAAAATTTTGACAATATGTACTATTTCGAATGGTTTAGTTGCAGTAGGGGTGAAATTATTGATTTGCATTTTTACAGGGTGCCTATCATATTTACAGTGTTGGTAAGTTTCGCAGTCATTAATGAATGACTGTATTGATTTTTTTCATATTGGGCCAATAGTACCTACTTGTCTTTTATACGATTTAGTTTCTTCAATACCACGATGGTTTGTTTTTCCTTCGTGATAATTTTTTATAGTTTCAAGTATGTGTGTTCAGGGATTGCAATCCGGCCCCATTTTTATTCCAGCCGGATCCGACCGGATTTCCATCAATCCGGCCGGATCCGTCCGGATCCGGCCGGATTGATCTAACCAGGATAACTTAACTTTCCTTTTTCGTTTCAACATGGACCGTTAATGAAGTGTAAAAAAAACGATACGTATACAAATTCAACTTTATTATAACTAATTTTAAATAGAAAAACAATTAAATGTTCAGTGTCAAAACAAACAAAATCACAAATTAATAGTCAAAACAATGTTAAATCTAAAAAAAAAAACAGTGTCTTTATCTTTAAAGTAACGTAAACGTAACTGGGGTGGTTCAGCCTTCTTAGCTAGATTTTAAAGATAAAGTAGAGATCAGTATTATTATTCAAAATTATAAAATAAAACAACAACTATTCTTTAGAATATTTTGACTATTTAGTTTTTAAATAAATGATCAACTTTTGGTTTGAAAAAAGGATCTTAGAAAACAAATTGTGTTGATTGTGTCATCTGCCAATCGACTTCTAATAGAGCTACAAATGTAGCCTGCGGCCGAGAAGGTTCTCTCATCTTCTACACTTGTCGGCTTAATTGTCAGCAAATAATCATGAATAGCAGACAAGTATTCTCCTCGATTTCCTTCACTTTCAAATGCAGTCATTTCTTTTTTTAATATTATATCAAAATCCTTTCTTTTTGTTGGTTTGTATAGGATAAGACGCCACTTCTTGCTGGATTTGTAATTGCAATTGTTCCTGCATTGTTAATTTTTTTTTCGGTGATTGTGAATGTAAGCTCTCTACTATTTCTTCCATAAGTTCCATGCAATCGTTAGAGTTATCTTGGCTAATTCTTTCCAAGATTTTTTTCATTTCTATACGTATGCCTTTTTCTTTGGCATAGTAAATGTATTATCAGCTCGGTTTGAATCTTCTTGATATTTATTTGGATTATGTAAGTACATCAATATTCCTGTTACTACAGTGCGACGTTCTTTAATTCTCGAATAAATCAGTGATTAACACCGAGTCATAAGTGAGGAATAAATTTTAGTGTTGTTTCGGTAGTTAATAGGGTCGAATCCCTTCTGCATAACGCCTCTACAGCTAATTTAAATGGCTGCAAACTGTCAATCAAGTCTTTTATTTTCGACCATTCGAGATCACTGAATTTTATTTCAGATCCTATATCTATTATGGATACACACTTTCAATTTATAAAATCTTTCTATCATAGCCATAAGACTATTCCAACGAGTGCGGCATTCCAAAATAAGGCTTAGTTCTTGTTACTGTATCTAGGAATTACTTTAGCCCTAGAAAGATCCGTTATTGGGTCCTATGATTGAACGTTTACGTTATCCGTAACGTACATGTTAGGCCGAGTTTTAACAGTAAAGAGACAAATTCGTATGATGTAAAGTCTTTCATAACACATTACTGTTATTTTCCGCCTGTTATGTTCTAATTTAACAGTTTTCCGTCATACGAATTTGCCTGAATACTGTTAAAACTTGGTCTAACATGTACGTTACGGATAACGTAAACGTTCAATCATAGGACCCATCGTTACTGTAACTCCTTGTTCGTCTAAAGAATCATTTGTTGTGCCTTTGTATCTGATTCATTAGATGTTGCTGGCGTTCTTACTTCGTCTTCTCTCTTTTTATATAAAACATCGACGACGACCACTTGTAACCCATGTTGCTGATAGCAATTCATTAGCTTACCTACTTTGACCATGACGCTTGCACCGTCAGTACTCATGCCAATAATATCAGTATCGGAATCAAGTCCGAAGCTTTTTAAGCGGTTTTCTATTAGATTTATAGTGTGTTCCGCAGTGCACGAACTATGTATTTTAATCAAGCCCAGATTAAAGTGTTTTTCTTTGTGGTGTATATTTAGGTTCAAATATTGGTGATTTTTTGTGAGGTCCATTCATCCAAACTTAAGGAAAATTGTTTTCCTTGTTTCTTAAGATATTCGCACTCAATTATCAAATCGGCTTTAACGGTATTTGCAAAATTTGAAACTATAGATCTTATGGTGTTTGGTGAATTAGGAAGTTAAAATCCTATTTTCTAAAACAAATATCATAAATCAGGTGATGTTCAAAATAAACTGAGGGGCACATCATCTTTATAGACCATTCTGGAGATCATCTTTTCCATCGAGTTTTTCTTCTTAAAATAACTGTCAATTATTTTAGACTTTTTCTTGGGTATTTCTTCCTTAGAAATGATATCAGCTGATACAGTTTTTAATGTGGATGGTTTAGGAGATGGATCAATGTTGGGACATTATCCTTCCTCCATGGTTGGGACGTTTTAATTTTCTACTTTCAGAACTTAGATCAATGCAATGCTTTGTTTTTAAACCTTTATAAGAACTTATTTTTCCAAAAATATGCAATCTCCGGATACGGTCATCGGATCCGGTATATTTGTACCGGATCCGGTAAGTGTAAATTAATGCCGGATCCGCTGGATTACCGGATCCGATTTTCCGGATTGCAATCCCTATTGTGTGTTTTATCGATAACATCTATTAATTTTTTATTACATTTCCTAAATTTTACTAGGGATGATTTAAAGTGTTTTTGTAAACAAACTGAAAAAGGTTCATAAAGGGTAGATTTCTCAAAATATAAATAATATTCTACTCCTGGAGCAATGTACTCCTTAATAAAGTCAATAATATCTTGCTCGGTATGGTTTGTGAAATTTGTATATAAAACCTTTGCTTATTACCAAAAATAATTTTGATTTTTGGTTTCGCGGGTGAATGAAGGACTGAGTCTTATTATTATTATTTGGCTTTTTCCATTATTTACTGCATAGTCTATTATAGGGATTCCGATAACAAGTTTATCATCCAAATTAGAATGTACAGTATGATCATCAACTGATATATTTTTATTTTGAGTTTCGGAAGGTTCATTGTCTTTTGATATATCTATGTTTTTGTCTAATTTTATAAATTAAAAAAAAAAAATAGAAATAAGACTATATTTTTTTAAACCTAGTTTTATTTCTGTTAGAGTATAAACAATTTTTTGAATCTTTTTCTTTTTCTATTGAAGTTTGAATATTTTTTAAATTTTATTCCTTTCTGTTACATTTATAAATTCTTGGCTTTTTCATTTTATTTTTAATTTTATTTTGTGCAAATTATTTTTAAATATATGAAATTATTTTAGGAAACTTTTTATTGTTTAAATTAACCTTTAGTTTATATACTTGAACTTTGTCTATTTTTTGATATCCAATTTAGGATGTGAATTGGCTAACTTTTGTGGAACTATTTTGTTATTAACATCTTCGTTTATATCTAAGGATGCTATTTCTAAACTGTTAGGTTTTGTTTTAATATGTTTTGAATTTGCACTTTTATTATTACATGAATCAATATTGTTTATTTCTAAATTTAAAATTTCGTTCTCTTCAAATTTTTCTTCTAAAATAGGTTTTAACAAATTAGGTGTTTTTGTATTGATATCACTGTTTATAATTGTGGTTAATGCGTAACCATCTTTTGCTGTAGTAACACATTCCGGTATCTCACAATTATTAAGTTTTTCATAAGAAATAATTATATCGCCGTTTTGTATGGAGGTCTTTATTTTAATTATTTGCTAAGTTCTAGGATCAATTGAGACTGTGTTATTATGGTTAGAGTATTTAGAAGCGCCTATCTTATGATAATGAAGTGGAATATTTGCAACTAATGTAACAATAAATCCTTGTTGAAAAATTTTATTTGCTTGTAAAAACTTAATATTATCTATGCCTATTAAGCCATTAAATACATTGTGGAACTTAAATAAAAAGATTTTTAATTTCTCATTATTATAAAGATTAAAAATTTTAGATGCATTAATATTTATACTATGTTTATGTGCTGATTTTTGGAAAACTGTAGTCATTACAAATGGTTCATCTATTATATCATTTGTGTAAAATCGTTCAGCTACTTCAGGGTTAATGAATGATTTTGAAGATCCTGTGTCCACCAATAATTTTAAATCCGCACAATTTATTGAAATGTGTATGGGATTTTGTTGCGAGTTATTTTGTTCCGATGCCTTTACCGAAAATTTGGAGTTTGTCCTTTATTATCATTAATTTCTTCAGAATAATTATATTCATTATTATATTGATTTACAGGGTTTTCAACCGTATAATTATATATAGGTTCTGTTTGAGAGTTAAATAACTCTTCGAAGGTAAAATTTGGTGACTGACCCGCCGAATTTCTAAAATAATTAGAAGGTCCTGGTCTCGAATAATTTGGTCCAGTATTCCTAGTTGATACTGACATAGGTGTAGGGTTTGGTAAATTTGTTTTTTGATTTGGTTTAAATACATTTGTATTTCTATTTGGATAATTCTGTCCGAAAACTTGGGCATTAGTTGGGTAATTACGTTGTATGGGTCTCGAATTTACATTAAAAGGTTGAGACGGAAAATTATTTCTTTGTTTGTAGAAAAAATCATTTGGTGTGTTAAAATTATTTGAAAAATGTCTATTTTGATTCGGTGGAACATAATTATTGTTATTATATTGAAAAATTGATCTTTGATTGGGATTAGGTCCTAACAATTTCTGAACGTATTTTGTACTGGCACATTTCGAGAAGAATTTTGATTTTGGAAATTGCGAGAAGAATTTTGATTTTAAAAAGTGTGAGAAGGGTTTTGATTTTGAAAATTGCGAGAAGGGTTTTGATTTTGAAAAATGCGAGAATTTTTTTCCAAATAATGAGCATTACCTTCTTCCAAAACAAATTGCAAAGCCTAACTAAGTGTGGTTGGCTTCATGCATCTTATGGTTGTCCCTAAGGGCTCTTTTAATCCTGACAAACATGTTTTTAATGTTAAATTTTAATATAATTCTCTTTTCAAATTTTTTGTTGTGTCTGTTATTTCATGTATGTTAACATAACTACATAATAAATTTAATATATGTAAACATCTGTCATAATAATTCTGTGCCGATTCATTTTGATTTTGTCTTAACATTACAAGATCCCTGTTTAAACAAACTTCATCTCTTTGATCAGATACATTTCTAGTTAAAGTATTTTTTAAATCGTTCCAATTTGCACAATTTTAAATATTAACTACTGTTTTAGCATTATCCCTTAATTTTGAAATAATTGAATTCAATAAATATGTATTTTGAAAATTTTATAGATGTTCTCTATCATAAAATTGTGTGAGCAAAGATTCACTTACTGCTAAAAATCTACTTAAATCATTAGGATTACCATCGAATTCAAGTATACAATTAAGAAATTCAGGTTTGAAAGCCATATTTAATTCTTGTAAATTATTGGTTCCTTGTAAATTATTTGTTACTTCTAAATTATGTGTTACTTCTTGTAAATTAGTTGTTACTGTTGAATTAGTATCTGAATCTGAATCAAGATCAGTTGAAGGTGAATCGATTTTTAATTGCAATGAACGTTTCTCTAATTCGTCAAAAGTAAAATCTGCCATAAATTGTACTTACAATAAAAGAGTAACTATCATTAGTTAATAATCCCAAAAACGTCACTGGAGCTGCGATGCTGTCTTCACCAGTCCGTAATTCTTGTAGATTTGGGCGATGTGTGCCCCAAGTCTTGAAGTCTTCTAAACCACCTTCACAATTAATCACCAACAGTTTGTAAAATTATTCACCAACAGTTTTTTGTTTTATTTTAATGGGAAGTTCGTAATTCAGCTAATCGGTAAAATGAAAAATCTGGAAGATGGAGTTTCCTTCTACCTCATTGTAACAGTTTCCATTTCCCGCTCTCCAAATCTGTTCTAACCATCTACCTCTGGGGATTGCTTTATTCATGTTATTATGCCTTCTTTTAGCTCTTGTTTAATTTCATTTGTTCTAATTATGTATTCTTCTTATGTGATTTTAATTGGGCCTAATATTACCTGAATAATTTTTCTTTTCGTAATTTTCAGATATTCTTCACCTTTTTTTTTGTTATAATGATATTGGTCTGATTATTGCGTTGTAGATCTTCATTTTCGTGTTCTTTGTAAGCAATTTGCTTTTATATAATTGTTTGCGTGGAATGATTTATTTTGTAGTGAATATTTTTATTTGCTATGAAAGTTTCCTGTTTCCAGTTTTAGAGGGTTGTGATTCCCAAATATTTAAACTTTTCTACTTGTTCGAATTCATGTTCTCCTATTTTAATTCTTTTTGATATTGCTTTATTATCTAATCTAATTAATTCGCTCTGCTCGTCCCGCAAATATTCACTCGTTACATAAAACAAGACATTTAGTAAATGGTTTCATAAATAGCCATTACTTGTACGTTGTTTGTTGTACGGGGTGTTTGGAAATTATTTTGAATAATTAAAAATTTTAAACATAAAGCACTTTTTATTTTTATTTTCTTTTGTTTTTGAAAATTATTCTGAAGCTATCTTTGGAAATATTATTTATATCACCAGGACTATACTTGCTTCTAACCAATCATTTAATATTTTTAAAATGTGTTTGGGTACATTATGAGTTTTGTTTATTTTTGGCAATTCATACATAATTATATTATTTTTCTTTAATTTTCTCTCCAGAAAAATACACATTTTTTTAAAGTTTTCAACTCTACTAACATTTTCTTCTCTACTCGCTATTGCTCCTTAAAACTGTTTCTCTATGTTTTCCGATCTCGTTTTTATTACCTATGTCAATAAATTATATAAATACAACTGTTCTGATGGAAGTTATGTAGAATTAATTTTAATTCAATCTTCGTTTCAGCTAAATTTGTTTAACGATAATTTTTAAACACATCGCCCGTACTAGCACTTCTTTATCGTACCAGTTTTTGCTCTCTTCCACTGTTTGTACAATTCAGTATTAATACATGCAGTCAATCAAAATGGTTATTATTAGCATTTAATTCGATTTTTAAAAGTTATAATTATATCTACATTTTAACTGAGGTTTCATTTATATGTATTTCAAAAATCACGATTTTAAAATCAATTTTTATTACCTAATTTACTATCTATTTGGACACATCTGCACGTTCTTTATTACGAGTCACAATGTTCATACATTTATTCTATAATCAAATATATTTTTAGTTCCAATATGCTACATGGGTAGACAAACTATGTATTTTCATTGGAATAATATGCTCTATCATCAATGGACTAGCCTTTACATTACTTATGTTTGGATTTGGCGATTGTATTGATGGAATTATAGAATATGCCTCTTTTGAACAAAACTATACTAATCAAGAAGAAAATGCACCCCATTTACATAACATGAATGACAAACTCTGGATATATATTTATCAATGTTTATGTTCAGGCCTCACATTGGTTTCTTCAGGGTATTTGTCAGTTGTTTTGTTCAGTTATAGTGCTACTCGACAGGTGAGTCTTTTATGAATTTGTTAATATTTAATTCAATAAAGTTCGAGTGTCACACATCAAAAATCTGTTCTATTATAATTTATAATAATCATCCTATGCCATTGGCGTAGCTAGAGGGGGGTGGGATGGGCACGGCCACCCCCTAAATGTCTGGCGCCCCCAGGATAAAATAAAAAATATATATAACGACATTATGACATTAAGAAGATAATCTCTGGAAACCATTGAGAATCAGTGACTATTCATTATTTGCCAGTGCCAAGTCGAGCACTGATTTAACCATGGCACTGACAATAACAAAATCAGTGAATAGTGAATAGAAAGCTACAGAAATTACGCTGCCTCAAAGTTTGGACTCGGGTGATATAGAATCGCCCGATTGAAAAAAATGTGCACGATACTAAATGTATAAAAATTAAACTCCCTAGCGCAAAAGTGTACATTCAAAATTAGAAAATGATCATTTATAGCCATTTTACGGTTAATAACCCAAGAGGAAAGAAAAGTTTGGTTTTGCACAAATATCACAACCAATAAATATTTATATCAGTCTACTGAACCGTTATAATTCAATAGCCATTCTAGATGCATATGGAATCCGCCAATCACAGTTTATATTTGGTATCCCGCTAACTATATATATATTTTTTTGTGTGTCATCGGCTTCAACTGCTAAAGTTATTTCGTCTCGTGTTCTGTGTAGGCTTTGTTACTGTTTCCCAGTGCCACTTTAGGAACAGCACTGTTAATTAGAACCCAACAGTAATTTAAATTCTGTCAAATTAATTGATAGTGTATATATATTGTTACGCAGGTTTTTGGTATCGCAATTTATTTGAACTCAACTTTTACAACAACTATTTAACTGATAACATTAACATGTAACGTCTATCATAAAACTGAAAACTGACGTCAGGATCATCGGCTTATATATATAGCTTGCTTGATCTTTCGCGAACCTTCTCAAAATGCCTAGAATGTTCTTGACGAATAATGACGTTTCCCGACATTTCTGGACTATTCTATCTTCTTTTACTCGTACTTTTACTTATGATGATCGCAGCACACTAAAGTATGATGGGTGACATTGCACTTCTTTTCGAATTTGTACTTTTCCTATAACGTAAGTATGGAAGTGTTCAAGGGCTTTGACAATAGCTAATAGTTCTTTCCTGGTGACGCAATAATTCTTCTCAGCTTTCCCAAGGTCTTACTAAAGTAAGCGATTACTTTCTCTTCCCCCTCTTGTTCTTGGGATAGCACGGCGCCCACGCCGTGTTGGGATGCACCACAGTCCAAAATAAATTGTCCTTTTTCTCGAGGATAGGCTAGGATGGGTGCTGTGGTCAATCGCTTTTTCAACTCGGTGAAGGCATTTTGGCAATCCGGCGTCCAGTCAAATAGACTATTGTTTTCAGTTAGTCGATGAAGGGGTTTAGCAATTCGGCCAAAGTCTTTAACGAATTTCCGATAATATGAGCACAGACCAAGAAAACTTCTAATTTCTCTTTTATCTTTTGGTTTAGGCCAATCTTTGATAGTGATAATTTTCTCCGGGTCAGTTTTGATTCCTTCCGTGAACATTTATTGTGATTAAGCTTTAGATTGGCATTTCTTAATCTGTCAAATACTTCACTTATATTTGTTAGATGTTCATCAAAAGTTTTTGACATGATCATTATGTCATCGAGATACACTAGACAAGTTTTCCAGGTTAACCCTTTCAAAACTATTTCCATTAGTCGTTCAAAGGTAGCTGGGGTATTACAGAGACCAAACGGGAGAACCTGGAATCGGTATAGTCTGCTGCCAGTTGAAAAAGCTGTTTTGTCTCGATCATCAGGGTGTACTTCCACTTGCCACTATCCGCTTTTCAAGTCTAGCGTGGAAAATCATTTTGCACCTGATAGGGTGTTTAGTGTGTCGTCAATTCGTGGAAGTGGATAGCTGTCTTTTTGCGTTATCTGATTTAATCTTCAATAGTCTATACAAAAACGAGTAGATCCGTCTTTATTGGTAACTAGGATCACAGGTGAGCACCAGGGACCAGAAGCTTCTTCAATAATATTCGCACAAAAATAATGTTTACGGCATAGTCCAAAATATAAGTTGAAGTTGTTAAACGCATCGTGACATTTACGTGTCGTGACAGATAATGACAGTTATTATTAGGATTTTTTCATTTCCAATTAAAAGAGAGGTTATGTTATTTGCGTTACGTGCTCCGAGCGTAGTAATTGCTCGGAGGTTACGTGCATACGCCAGAGCCCGCAAGCTTACGTATGTGTACGTAGAAGTAAACGTGACGGATATTTGAATGCGCATGCGTAGATGTCAATTTTCACGTATACGTTTACGTTCCTAGCATCACTTCAACTCTCTAATGATAAATTCTTTGACTTTTCTAAGTTCATCTGTCAGATGGTCATAATTTTTAACTAGCCGTTTCACAAAGCTGGCGTCAACTGGGTTACTTGTGGTGGCTTTCCCCAAGGAACGGTCTTCGCACTTGATTATGTTTTCCACGAGTGTACAGAGCCCTATGGCTTGTCCTTTCTTCAGTTTGAATGGTCTCTTCTATAAATTGGCAACCCTTACTGGAATTAGTTGATCAACGTTAACAAGACACCTAGCTACCAGAATTCCGTCACTCACAGATTCTGTACTTTCCACAATGCCTACATGTAAGCCGTGTGATTTCTCGCTAAGTCTCGCCGAGACGACATCTTCAGAATTTTAGGGTACTTCTATGTCTTTTTCCACCAGAACCTTTATCGGTTGAATCTTTTCTTCCGAATTTAGTACAATTTCCTCGTTTCCAATCACCAAGATCTTGTTTTGAAGGTCGATGATAAACTTATTTTGCATTATGTCCATTCCAAGGACACGCTGATCCTTAATATCGGCCACCAGAAATAAGTGTTCTATCAGGGTATTACCAATCTGTACGGTTGCTAATATCTCGCCTAGAACAGGAGTAGTGTGCCCTGTAGCTGTTTCCAGAACTAAGCTTCTTCGAGTTGGTCGTGGTTTCCGATGCAGGATTCCTGTTCGAATAAAAGACTTGGTTGCACCAGTATAAAGGACGAAGGTGCCTTCTTGGTTATCAATATACCCCTTGACCAATAGATTTTGTTCATTTTTATTTAAAGTGTAAGTGCGAATTTTTGGGCCCTCTGACACAGCCAACGCCTGCCCCGTAGTGTCGACCTTTATTCGTTTCCCTGGTTTTTTCTAGAAAGCCGGCTAGGTGTGGGTGATCGGCTTCTCCGGGAGGCATATCTGCTGTAACTATTTCTTGTTGGACTTCGTGACGGGCTTCGGGAGGTTGATTTAGGTGAATTTCTGGTATCATTCTCCGAATCTCGATTCATAGAACGAGCCCTGCTTCGACAGGTTCTTTGAAGGTGTCCGATTCTTCCGCAATTGAAGCATCTTCTGTTCTCATTTTGGCTATTTCGCAGGCTATTTTGCAGGATATTTAAAATCTGTGAAAGGGTAGGTTGAAGGGCAGTATTAGTAGGGGCCTCTTCACTTTCTTGGAATCTAATTTCTCTCAATTTTGCACGAGAAGATCTAGATATAGTTTTTGCTGCTTCGTATTCCTGGGCTGCTATTAGCGTCTCACTCAACGTCTTGTGGTGTTGTAGCCGAAGAGCCTGCTGCATTTCCACGTCCTGTAGTCCATCAATGAATGCTTGTATGCCGATTTGTTCTAATAAATCTTTAGGTGCCTGTGGATAGGCCAGATACAGCAATCTTTTAATATCGGCTTCGAATTCTTGTAGACTCTCACTGTGTTTCTGACTACGAACTTTTAGCTGGCTTTGGAAAACCTGTTTCAAATGCTGCTGGCCATATCTTGTCTTCAAAGCTTGGACGAGAGATGAGTAACTGGGTTCTCCTTGTGGAAGTAAGTATAAAATAATTGCTGCCTGACCTCGCAATGACACTATTAATGAAGCCGCCGTCTCTTTCTCTGTCCAGCCATTGGCTCTAGCTGAAGCTTCAAATTGGAGTCGATATGTTTCTCATGTTGTCTGACCGTCAAACGTGGGTGGCTTAAGGGTCTTGCTAGTAATTGCATTAAAAAATCTCTTTTTCCAACAGCTTTCAAAACCTCTATCGTAGTACCTATCTTTAAAAAAGGTGATACAGCTAGCTGTAGTAATTACAGACATACTTGCTTTGTTGGTCTTTCATCTGCTAGTCTCGCTACATGTCCTAACCACCTTATTCGCTGTGCCCTGGCTACATTTGTTATAGAGGGTTCTCCATATAATTCATTTATTTCAACATTTGTTCTTCTTTGCCATACATTATTTACTTTCTTTCCGCCATATATCTTTCTAAGTACTTTTTGCTCGAATATTTCCAATAAGTTTTTTCTTTTTTGTTTAATTTCCATACCTGGCTTCCGTAAGTGACTACTGGCCTGATTATTGTTTTATAGATTCTCTTCTTTAGGTTTTTTGACAAATTCTTGGATCTAAGGAGATGAAGCATTTCTCCTGTACATTTTATTTCTTTGGCTATTCGTTCTTTTATTTCTTCTGTCTCTTCACCATTATCGCTTATTGTTACTCCTAAATAGCTGAATTTGGTCACTTTCTCAAACTTGTACTTTGATCCTTCAGTGTCTATTCTTAATTCTCTATTCTGTATATTTCCTGGCATTTTTTCTACTAACATGAATTTTGTGTTTACTTCATTGATTATTAACCCCATTTCTTTTGCATCTTTTTCTAACTTCTTTGTTGTTATTTCTAAATTTTCTCTTGTTCTTGCTAGGATTACCAAATCATCTGCGTAGGCCATCAATTGACTTTTCTGATTATATATCGTACCTTTTGTTTGAATTCCACTTTGTCTTACTGCAGAGTCTAAAATTATGTTAAATAATGTCGTGGATAGTGGATCTCCCTGTCTCAGTCCTTTATCAACTTTAAATTTGTCTGATGTTTGACCATTAACAAGCACTTTATAATCTGTTCCAGTTAGTGTCATTTTTATTAATCTTATGAGGTTTTCCTGTATTCCTAATTTTTGCATCGCCCTATATATTTTTTCTCGTTTTATCTTATCATAAGCTTGTTTAAAATCGATGAAAATTATATATAATGGTAAGTTTTGATCTAGACTATTATCTATTATTTGTTTTAATATAAATACCTGATCGATGACTGATCTATTTTCTCTAGAGGGAACAAATGGGGTTCAAACAAAACGATAAATTAGACTATTTAAGTCCTACAGACCGCCAATTTGGAAATTGGAAAATTCAAATGAAACAAACCTCCTCGATTTAACACCTAATTAAAATTCATTACAAATAATTATTAAAATCATAAATCAATCTGGTAATAATCATTTATTTTTATAGGTAGATGTTAATGATGTAATTAAAAAATCTTGTATAATTATACATTAATAAATTGTATATGTTTATCCAATTTTACAAAAAATTATACATACATAGTACGTTTTAAATTATACATAAATAGTATGTATTAGTTTTTAACTAATGAATGAGTGTAGCAACCATCATCAGAATTATAATTTTATTACAATCATCTACGTTTTAGAGCTTTTACAATTTTATTAAGAGCAAATCGAACACCTTGAAACATTTTTTAATACCCTCTGAGCCTTTTCTTATTCCTATTTTCGTGAAAATTTCAGGAAATATTCAATAATAAGAAATCTTTGTAAACCTTTCTGCATCTATAACGTGTGGAAGGTGGGTTACCCCACGGCACTTAGGCCTCACTAGTCCCATTGTGCATCCTTCTAAGGTGATATGTACCTCCTTGCTCGTGAACCAGACTACAGATTTACTTAATTGTAAACTTTTGAATAGTAGTTTGTGCAACAAGAGTGGATATGATGGCGATATCGCACGAAAACGCAGTTTGAGCACGACGCCATAGGTGGAGTGCTCAATCATCTGATTGCGATATGGACAATCCACTTGAGTTGTACAGTACATTTTTTTACCACTAAAGAAAATGTAAAAATTTTAAAAATTATTTTTTGTTAAGATAAAATAACTAATTTCAAAATTATTTATGACTTTTTAACCGACTTCAAAAAAGGAGGAGGTTCTCAATTCGTCGCGATATTTTTTTTTTATGTATGTTCAGCCATAATTCTTTAACACGGTGTCCGATTTCAATGAGTCTTTTTTTGTTAGAAAGGGGGTACTTCAGGGGTGGTCTCATATACATTTGGTCAAAATCTAATAACTGGATCCATGAGAAAATCCTCAAACTCTTCATTCTTCATGTATGTTTAGCGATAATACTTTACCACCTTGTCCGATTTATATGATTCTTTTTTTGTTAGTAAGGGGGTACCTCAGGGGTGGTCCCATTTAAATTTGATTAAGATGTGGTGATGGCATCTGCACGTTTTTGAAGTCGGTTTTTTTTAAATTTTTAATTTCTAATACTTGTACTAATTTATATAATAAAATAAATTAATTTAATTAGTCTTCAATCCTAGAATTGAACCCGAAACCTCTGCGTGAAAGCCAAATGACCTAGTCACTGCTTCATTGCCACATATCATTTTAATTGATTTCATATAGTTTTATTAAAATGTATGGTTTATTTGTAAATAAATAATAATATAAATGCTATTATTTATCGATTCTATACAAGAATAACTCATTTTAATGTACATTTAATCTCAATAACCAAAAAATATACTGATTATTAGTTTGACAGAATAATTGCCCCGGGTAACCAAAATATGAACTGTGAATGGTGGATATTATTTTTTTTGCAGTATTCTTACTAGATAGAATGGATATGAAATATATTCGTTCTGTTAAATGCAATAGCGTACTTTTTCGTTTTCTGGTGTGTGTATAGAATAGCTAAGTCCTTGAGGGTACAGAAAAAATTATTTGCAGATTTTTGTTTCAAGTAAATAATATCAAGGAGTTTTTAATGGGAGGGTTGCCTGCATTTTTCTTAAATGTCTCTGAAGAGTGTTGTCTTCTCGTTGCACACATTTAAAGCTTTCGATATTTTCAGACACATTTCATGACTTCAGACGAAGTATTCCAGTGGCTTATACATAAATACAATTTTATATTATTTTTTTTTAAGTATTTAGTGTTGTGAAAGAGATTGTCTAAATATTTACAATATAATTAAAATGTCATACAAGGTGAATAAACATTCTAT
Source organism: Psylliodes chrysocephalus (assembly GCA_927349885.1). Taxonomy (NCBI): domain Eukaryota; kingdom Metazoa; phylum Arthropoda; class Insecta; order Coleoptera; family Chrysomelidae; genus Psylliodes; species Psylliodes chrysocephalus. The sequence continues at coordinate 35,888,151 of OV651813.1, forward strand.
GGCTACTTACAGATCAACACAAATAATAATTTTATACGTTATCACAAATAAAAAAAATTACAGAGATTCTATTATAATTTTATGGTTTAGTACCTTTCGCTTTATGTTGCAAGTCGACAGAATGACTGCCTTCTGGAGCTGCATAGAGAGGACTTTTATGTAGTCCAGCGACTACGAGACTCTTTGTTAATTTTATCGGGATCTCCTATGTTGCTCCTACCACTGTTGGGACGATTTTGATGGACTCGACCATGGAGGAAGGATAATTAAGAGTTGCAGATAGATTCCTCACAGAAATTTTGCAACATGTTTGCCTTCAGCGACATATGGGATAGTTTTTTGCAACTAATACTCAGTCGGTAATATAAAAAACTGTAATGCTATTTTAGTTTAAAAATTGGCGGGCTTTTGAATTTACTTCGACAAAATACAAGAATTTTACATTTTCAATAGCATTTTTTACACGCATCTCATTACACTGTTAAATAATTTTAGAGGTGTAAAATAAATAATACAAAATTGTATTAACTAAATATTATTTGTAGAATCATTATTAGTTACAACAATAAACATAATATACATTTTCTGAATAAACAACTATTTTAAATAACACAAAACTAACAAAATCTTTCTTTAATCGTGCAAAATAGAATAAGAGTTATTATTATTATTAATTTTTTTTCAGATTTTTAAAATAAAAGTAAAATTTATGGAAAAGATTTTATACCAAGATGTATCATGGTTTGACTTAAATCAGTGTGGTGATATTTCAACAACTCTAACACAGTAAGTTAATAAGCTTTTAGAATTATTTGGGTTTGGCACGCAAATAATATAATGTAATGATTTCATCTTGGGTTTGAAATTATTATAACAATAAATAATTTTGTATGTATTAATTTTAATATGTTCTTGTTCCCTTTTTTTTTTAATTACTTATATTGATTTTAATCATTTTAATTATTAATATTGATTTTACTTGTTTTAATATTATTAATACTGACTAACTGTTTTAGTTAATAATATTTACCTTACTTGTTTTAACAAAAATGTGTCTGTATTACACAGTGGCGCATCCAGGATTTTTGTTTGGGGGGGGTTTCATGATGATGAAGGCTGAACACAGAAAACCAACAAAAAAGCAGATTTCACAAGTTTTTTGTTATTTTTATTGACGAAAACTAAAAGAACATACTACATACATTTATTTGGATTGGGAAAATAAAATTTGAAGGAAAAAACATTCAAGCTATATTGGCAACAAAAAAGCCCTATTAAGCCAAGCAGAGTTTTAATTTTCTAGGCTTCTCGGCGAACCTATTTAAAATATTTTCTACAGACGGAGTCATATTTCTATAAATATGCAAAAGAGTCAGGCCATTTAACCGGTTTTCCGAGGTACTGTTTCTCAAATAACTTTTGAGTCGTCGCAGAGTTGAAAAACTACTTTCACCTTCAGCAGTAGAGACAGGCAGTTTAGCTAATATATGGAGTAATGTCCTGATATTTGTAAAGGTGTCAGTAACGTGTTGTAATGCGCTTAAGGCATCTCTGGGCCGCTTTTCATTTGGCAGTCTAGCAATTGCTCTGTACCAAAGTCTAAGTTCGACAACTAGCTCATCTTTGGTTCCTGTCAGGTCATGTTTATAAAATAATACCAACGATTGGAATTCAGTTATCGTTTCGTCGGTGAGAATGGACGGATCTTTGGGAAACAGGCTTTGAAATCCGGCCAATATTTGCTTATGTTTTGAAAATCTTTCTTTTATGTTACTTATAAAAGAGTCCAAAAATGGAATATATATTGCAATCCGGTAATAATCTTCGGTACTTTCCGTATCAACATCACACCTTTTTGTTTGATGTAGGCTAGTTCGCGGTTTATTTATAGGAAACTCAAACTTTTCGCCCAATTTTTTCACTTTTAAAAATAGTTTTTTGAATTCCAAATTTGCATTTTCTCGCAAGCTTTGAAGTTCAGCAATTGTATCTTCCGCCAAATTTGCAGCCTGTTTTAAATCAATATTTCGTTGCTGGAACGCTTTGCATAAAATACTGCTAAAGCTGAATACCTGACTTACACCTTCTAAAGAAATAACAAATTCGGGTTTTTTTATGGATGCTCCTAACTGATTTCCTTCATTGGCTGAATCTTTATCTGTCCATTCTGAAATTTTCTCCAGTGCTAATACAACAGAATCATAGAGCTCTAAAAAGACAGCAACAGAGTTATACCTTTCTGTCCACTTAGTAGCGCATAATTTAATTAATTTTTCATGGCCAGAAATTACATCCAATTGTGCTAAACACTGTTTAATAATGACTTGTCGTTTCGGGGTGTGAAAAAAGTCATACAATTTTCCTATAGTATCTAAGCAGTTTCTAATTAAAGGCAAGTCGCAGGAATTTGAAACAGCTAGGTTCAAAGAATGTGCCGCACAGTGCACATAAAGAGCCTTTGGATAAACAGCTTGAATGTGGGCCTGAACACCATTAAATTTTCCGTTCATAGCTGCTGCACCGTCATACCCTTGACCACGCAATTTATTTAGGTCGATTCCCATGTCTTTAAGTTTTTTTATAATTGCCATTGAAATTCCCTCTCCTATCACATTATCAAGTGGTACAAACTGCAAAAAAGCTCCTCTATAATGGAAGATGTTGAATCAATACAGCGAATACACAGGGTCATTTGTTCCATGCAGGAAATATCAGTTGTTTCATCGACAAGTACGGAAAAGTACAATGAAGAATTAATTTTTTTAACTAAATTTTCAAGAATTAAATCGTTACTAATTTCAATTATTTCGTTCTGTATCTTCCAACTAGTATACAATGCATTATTTTTAGCATTAGAAAGTACATGATATAGGTGGTCGTCATATTGTGCTCTATATTTTAGGAGTTCCCGAAAATTCCCCTCATTTGCATCAATAGATACATCATCATTATCAAGCACTCTTCCTCCATCGCGGTGGCCCCTTAGTGCTAGTCCTTGTCTTCCGCAGAATAAAATAGTCTCTATAATCGGTATTAACTTCTTTCTGTTTTCCATAATTTGTTTATTTTCTTCGCGATTTAACTGAAAATGAACTGGCTCTTGCACCTCTACAAAAAATAATCCTAAGTAACTCGTTAAATTAAATTATTTTTTTAAATTTATTACACGAACAAGAAACCCCCACCTGTTGTTATTTTGCACATTATATCAACTTTTTCGGTATTTTCTTTATGGTAGTGCTCGTGAAAACGTTCTGTTGCTTTCTTCCAATTATTAAAAGGTAGCATGCTTAACTGTCCTAAATTTTCGTGTTTTCCGAATCCTACACTGACTGATGTATGAAACAAAACACAATATTTGCAATAGGCATCATCATCTTTTTTAGAATAGCTTATCCATTTCCACTTGTGAAGCCATTTAGACTGAAATTTTAAGTTCCTCGTACCTGATGAAGGGTAGGAGAACGTCTCTGATGGATACCACAATTTGTCTAAAACTTCTTTCTTCCTAATATTTGTCAACGTTGTATTTACAAAATTAGCTATATCGTAGGAATCCCAGCATTCTTTACTTGTCATTTGATTATTTGCTTGCTCAGTCTGTAGCTCATTTTCAGGGATATCGTTTCCAGTCGCTAAAATTAAAATTAAAATAAGTATACTAAAAGTGAAAGCGGAAAAATACATTTAAGATCACGAATCACGCGTAATATCAAACTAACTTTTTTTAACAAATATTTTATTTAAATTAAAAGACCGATCATTGAGATAATTTTCAATTTTTATTTATTGCTTAAAGAAAAAATAAAATATAAAATTGATAAAACAAAAGTTTCGCTAAAAAAATAATAATTGCAAACTTAAAGTTACAAAGTGGCAACAACGCACCATCCAGTAAACTCTCATATTTTATTAATTTAAGGTTAGGTCATAGTTTTCCCCATTTTCTCCTAAACTTAAAATAATTATAATCAAATAAACACTGGATGCTTACCTTTAAAAGCTTTAATATGTTCTTTTTGAGGTTCTTCTGTAACTTGCAAAGAACTTTTAGGCTTTTTTGAAAAAAAGTCCAACATATCTAACTGCCGCTTTGACATTTTTATTATTGTAGCTTTTATACTCAACTATATTAAGTAGGTAAAGAATAAAACTAACACACACTTGCTATTTGTTTTTTAATTTATGACGCACGAGTGACGAAAAGATCTCTTCCAAGTTTTGAGTTTTTTTACGACGATAACACAGAGTAAATAACGATAGCAACTTGCTCACAATCATCACATGACTACTTGGAGCCAGCGTTGCCAGATGAACCAAAAAATATATGATCCGACACTCAAAAAAATGGTATTTTACTGACAAAAAATTGTATATTGAATATTAATCTTGATAACAATAAATAATGAAGTTTACACAATTAATAAACAAAGAAAAAAATCAAAAGTAATATAATTTTTTATTTTAAACTATGATTTAAATTTAAATAACAAGGTATTATTAAGAGCGGAAGAACATACAGTATAATATTCATATAAAATTCATTATATCAGTGTTAAATTTCGGGGGGGGGTTCTAACCCCCAAAACCCCCCCTTGGGTGCGCCACTGGTATTACACTAAATTTTATTTTGTATTTGACATAAACCATTCAGACTAATGTGAGCTTTAAATTTTTGAATTGGTTGTTAATATTATATTATGACTTTAATGTACTCAATGTATGAAATGGTCAATAAAAAATACTACTACAGTGCCCAACCACTTTCAATTCGATTACCTATAGGCAAAATCATTATTGAAAGACTAACCTTTACTCGGAATCTGATTGATTACAAATGTGCGAATTCGGATATGAAAGCGTATGTGCTCTGGTAGCTAAATCGGCAGACTGCGGACGGCCCATGTCCGAGGTTCCGGGTTCGACTCCCGGTCGACGCAGTTTTTTCTTTTCTTTAATTCTCAAATTTTTAAATTTTTCTATGGCTTGTTTTCACCTTAGGGATATGAAGTTATAATTTTCATAATTTCGTAGGGAGATTTAGGGAATTTTCATTTTTATAATTTTCAAAATTGCATTTATTTTTTGGATCTCAACCGATTTTTCTTCCAAAATACCCACTTTTGGATTCAAGACTGCATTCTCCATTTTCCGAAATCGATTTTTTTAAATTTGAAAATAACAATCGACCTCAATATTTTTACAAATTTCAAACAGCGGATGTAATAATACTTTATATAGGTATACCGTACTGTAACGATTATTTAATTTATTTATAGTTTATTTATTTAGAACACTTTATTTATAATTTATTTATAATGTACTAATTAATTTATATACTACTTAGGCACTAACTCACAATTCTAATTTATTTATTATAATTTATCTTTACTGTTCAACACTTAAATTCAATCTAATCTTTATCGGTAAACTCGCGCTATTTATACAAAGCCAGCTCTGTACCAGTAGTTTCTAGGCGATCTCGAATATCTGGGAACTCCCTCTATGACTCACCGGCCACGTACCGCTTCATATGGTAGCTTATCGAAGCAGTGCGTTTGTCTCTGTCCTGCGAATCGAAACATAGACGAAGCGACTTGCAAAGGCTGAGCGAAAGAGGGTTGGCTTAGGAGTTCTCACAACATTGACCCTTAAAAAATAGTTCCTCCTGGAACTAAATTTGAATGGTTGCATCTGCAACTCGATCCTCTTTTACAATTTCCAGTTGCATGGAAGTAACAAGGAACGGTCTTCGCTATAACCTGAACGCTGGGAGAATGTCTGCTGACCAGTATTTCAACCTGGACGTCTTGGAAGATTACTTCCATCATGTTTCTTATAATTCTCCAATTTAGCTGGTTGCTCTCGATCTTGGGCAAGGCTAGTTTTTGTGCATTGGATTCAAGTACGTGCTCCCTCAGACCAAGTAATGCTTCTTATACATTATGATAAGTAAGATCGATTTCGGAAGGTGTTTTTTGTTACCAAATAGAAAAGATAACGCGATCCATCTTGAAGTTTAAATGCTTTTCCAGGGGCTAGTAACTGATCTTGAAGTTCTGGCAATCGACCAAACTTCTTCCGGAACACAGATGCCAAACCTCGAGCGTCGTTGATGTTGGCTGAAGTGTTATGGACCTTCGAGTAGTCTTTAGGAACCGTGATCAGATCTTGTTGTGGCTCGGTTGTAACATCATATCTTGATTTTCTGGTACCTCCATATGCACCCATAAATTCTCCAAAGATAAGGACAGGTGATTCTTGGAGCTGGTTTATTTCTTCTTCCTCGTCATGGTTACCCTCAAATGGAGCCGGCCGGTTTTGGAGAACTATCTCCGGTTTACCGTTCGGAATCTTACTTATACGGTAAATGACGTCATTTATTTTAATAAGGTACGGACCTTCTCAAGACCTTTGAAGCTTCGGAGAATAACCCTTTTGTCTTTTTGGGTTATGGAGCCAGACTTTGTCGCCTTCCTTGAAACATCCTTCTGTGGCTTGCGTATCGAATCGCTTCTTTATTCTGTCGCTGGCGATTTAAAGATGCAAGCGAACTAATTCATGTATGGTGTTCATTTTTCTTTGTAGCGGGATCACATAATCTCCACCGGCATCCAAACTCGAGGTCACACGGTAATCTCATCTCACGCCCGAACAGGACTTTTACTGGTGTTTGGCCTGTTGATTCATTAACGGCGGATCTATATGCCCTTGCGAAGAGCGAAATATACTTATCCCAATCTCGCTGATGGTTGGAAACTACTTTTGACAGGTATATTCAAATCGTCTTATTCATTCGCTCTACCACTCCATCCGACTGTGAGTGCAATGCTGTAGTTCTCGTTTTCTTTATGCCCAGTCTGTCACAGATTCCTCGAAAAAGCCGACTTTTAAAATTTCTGCCGTTGTCACTGTGGATCTCCAAAGGCACTCCAAATCTACTGATGAATTATTTTATTAACACGTCTAAACAGCCTCTTAATTTGAAATGGCGTAGACTTCCACCCACTTCGTGAAATAATCCATAACCGCCATCATATATTTATTACCATCGTTTTTAAATTAAGTTTTTATTTGTGGTGGTCTAATAGACCACACGTTTCGTGTTGTCGTTAAAAACCTCATATTTCAGGTTTTATTCAATTATGTTTTGTTCCGTTGTGCATTGAAAAAGAAAAAAAAAAAATAGCTTTTGAATACACTTTCCATTACGTAACAGTTTTTTTCCGACCAGGAGGCACCAAAATCAAAAGTAACGTAATGAAGAGATATATTGCTAAATTCCCCATACAATTACCTTTCCAATGATGGCTCATACTTAGTATTTAAATGAGCTAGTTCAGTGTGATGTATTTTGGTTCCACTGACATTTAATTCTCACCAAACTTTTAACAAAAACATCAATAAATTTGACATATACGTTTTTACTGTGTTTAGTTTATTTCTAAATATTGTTAACAAGTCATAAAAAATAGTTTAAAGGTATGTAATTGGTAACTAAGCGATTGTATATTTAATGCATGCTATCTACTTACTTTATGAATATATTTATAAGTATTAAGTGAAAGAACGATATAATTTAGGTAAACAAAACGAACAAAACGCACTCAAAAAATCTACTGTCACTTTAATTGTCAGTGGAACCATAATTACATCATCACTGAACTAGCGCATTGTATTGGTTAGAATGACGATGTAGAGGGGAATGACGTATGACAGCTGATGATATGATGAAATATGTTGATCTTAGAATAAAACTTGACTTACCTTTGTGTTTAAAAAAAAATTCTCACTGTTTTCCCCACCTATTTTTATCACTTTTTCATAATTTGGAGGGATGAAAAGCAGCATTTTTAGCCTTGGCAGAAAAATTGAGGCACTAGAGAGGCCAAAAACTCTAAAACATTTTTGTAGCAAAGAGGAAGATCTATGGGAAGAATTTCTCTCCTTAAATTTAAAGAGAAAATCAATAAAAATTCGATGGTTTTGGGAAATAAGGGGATAAAGCCAAATTTGCTACTTTTTAGGAGATTTGAACTGCAGATTTTAAATGGGCATGAATTTATATAGATTTCAAATTAATTGCTAGGTTAAACTTTTGATTTACTTGTTTTGACCCAAAAATGACTTATCCCCTTATTCCTTGAAACCATGGAATTATCGATTTTTCTGTTTTTCCGCAATCTTTTGACTTATTTTCTACATATTCCAGTTTCCTCATCCGTCCCAACCATCCCAAATATTAAAAATATATAGAAACAATAACAAAATTATATAGCAACAGTTCGGAAGTGCAAAAGTTTGCACGGGAATTTTTTCCGGACCTGACATCATTCCTACTGATTCTTATGTAAAATGAAGTCCTGAATTCTAAACTGTCCCCCGTGTTTTCCCCCATCACCCACCATTTTCGGGGAAACCCCCTCCACCCATTTTTATCACTTTTCCATAATTGTATGGCCATGAATTTGATTTGGAGGGTTGAAAGGATTTTAACTGTAAAGAATAATAAATAAAAAGTAAAATAATAAATGTAAAAAGTAAAAGTAAAATAGTAATATAAAATGTAAATTATAATAAAAAAAAGGAAAAAATAATAAATAATAAAATGAGTACCTTCATTGGTGCTTGCAACAATCAATAGCACTCTGCCAATATGATCGCATTTCACTTCCTCCAAACTGTCGCTATATATTTTTTAATATTTGGTTGTGTTTGGGGTTGGATGAGGGGGATTGGAAACTGGAAGATGTAGAAAATAATAGATACGATTTCGAAAAAAGAAAAAAACGGAAAATCGATAATTTTTAATGATTTTTTCAATTTAAAGAGGCAAATCCCCGCAAGTTACTTTCGTGCTGCAAATGCTGATCTTTTGGAACTATTCATCTCTACGTATAGTCCCTCATAACAAAAGTGATAAAAAAGGTGCGGGTGGCTACCCCGAAAATGGTGGATGTTTTACATAAAAATCTGCAGGAATTGTGTCAGGACTCGAAAACATTTTTTTTTCCATAAAATAGTCTAACATAATTTATCGGGGTATAAAGTGTAAATTTTTACAATTAATTGATAAACAATATTATCTAGTTACAAAAGTGTTGAAATTATTTTTTTAGCAATCTTTCTAAAATGGAAGATGGAATGGGTGACTTGGTTGCCGTTTATCTTTATCTATCAACTACTATTGTAGCAGGAATTGTACTCAGTTTAATAAAAGGATGGAAGTTAGCTTTAGTAGGCTCACTATCCTTGGTACTGTTTATAACACTATCATTCATAATTTCATGGGTAAGTATGAACTATATACATAGCAGTTGAAGTCGCGTTGAAATGCAAAAAAAGCTGAAACGAATTTTTTAGTTTTCCAGAAAATTTACTGAACAAGAAATTGAATTATATGGGGCCGCAGGTGCAATAGCTGAGGAAGTTTTAACTTCCATAAAAACTGTAGTGGCCTTCGAAGGTCAAGAAAAAGAAAAATTAAGATACGAAAAACATTTGATTAAAGCTAAAGCCAATAATATAAAAAGAGGATTCTGGAATGGATTTGGAAAAGGAATATACTTGTTTTTGGGTTATAGCGGCTTCGCTTTGGCTTTTTGGGTCGGCGTTAAATTGATTATTGAAGATAAATATTTACCGCTTGAAGATCGAGTTTATACCCCATCATCTTTATTTACGGTAATGATTCTAACATCTACATTGTAACCCATAAAGTTTTTTCCATATTCAATTCTTTTTTATTATTTATATGTCAATGTTTCACTCATAGCAAAGATAGACCTGTTTCCCTTTTATGATAATTTTTTAAATTAATATCAAGATATTTTTCAATAGGTACTAAATGTAATGTTAACGACTTTGGATTTTAACTTTATTATATTATAAACAAATAGAGTAAGGAGTGAACTTTAATTTGCTAATAAGTATGAGGGTTCAAATTAATGCAATTAATTTAGAAAAGTTAAAATGTGTGTAATTTGGAGGAAAAATTGCCAATATTACAACAACCAGGATGATATATTCTAATTTTTGGACAGAAAACATTCCATCAGTTACCTTTATTATCTATTCAAAAATATAAGTAATTAATTATTGCATATTCCTTACTTTATGATAACCTAATATACATTCAGAATGTTATTCCTCATTCACCGTGATTTTTCAGATATTTTTCCTTATACTAACAGCATTTTGGAATTGGGAATTTATGCCGCCTTTATTTGAGAACATCGCCGGTGCCGTGGGGGCATCTAAAAAAGTATTTTTTGTTTTGAACAGTACATCCATTTTAAAGAGAGATGAAAATAATGGACAAACATTGAATGTACTCTCCTCGAATATAACGTTTGATAACGTTTACTTCAATTACCCATCGAGACCGGATGTTAAGGTAATATGCTTATTCAGGGTGTAATAGGTGTAATACGTGATTCCGACTTATTATTAGATCTGTTCCCACAACGATCAGAAATCAGTCTCTCACCAGGATCTGCGCAGTATATAATTTGATAGAAAAAATTAATCTAATGCGCAGAATCCTATTATTACTACGCGCACTGTGACTTCAAAATGTATGCGAGATCTTCACTAGACTCGTCAGTATAAGATCCCTCTGGATAATACGGCAAAAATAATGAATTTATAAGTATTATGGCGCCATATATGTATTGGTCCGTTACCTACAAGGAAAAGCCAGAGTATTATTTTGTATGAATTGATAAATTTTGTTTGATTCAACGACCGGATTTCTTAAAAAAGTGCTAGATAGTGAATTATAATAGAGGTAAGTTTAAGTTTACTTAATAATACACTTACTACTCCATTATTCAATGTTATAATGTTTGTTTTCAATTTAACTTGACCTCAAAATAATTTTATTGTGGATAATATTACCCTTTCTAATGGGCCATAGTACTCTGTACGTTTTTATAATTTTCTTGCAGGAATATGGGTAAGAAATGTCGCGGCATGAAGGACAATTGGACAGAAGAAGCCGTGCTTCTTCCTTCGCCAAGGAAGATAGTGTTATGTGGAAAAAAACATGTAGTATTCCACATCGCATCCTAAGAAAAATTGGAGCAAGATTTACATTGGCTAAGAATCAAGAAGCTCATTTAGTTCAGAAAATAGAATTTCCCTTGATACCCAAAGCACTATGAAGAAATGTAGAGATACGTGGAAAATGGAGGAACCTCCAGCCATTTCAACAATAAAAAAAATCTGGATGTAGCTGAAATAAAGCTTTTATAAAACGACATTCTTGCTTGACTCAACAAAAGATCCAATTGATGAATCCTGCTAGGACAGCGAAGCTTATTTCCTTTTTTATTAATAAATATTAAAAACTAAATAATCTTCTGGAAAAATATGGCTTAAAATATCAACCGGCAAAAATATTTAACATGAACTAACCTTGCACCAGCAAGTCATAGCCAAAAAAAGGGTAACAAATGAGTCCATCTAGTAGCCCCAGAACATGCGAAAATTGCACTTCTGCTGCTCGCGGGAATGTTTTAGGAAATGTTATTTCGCCCGTGATATTATTTTAAGGGCAAAGGCTCAAATCAACTTTCAGTGACAGATTACCACCGGGATCTCAAGTGACGGCAGCTCAATCACTTCCTTGTTTATTGAATGGCCAGTTTTCTTAATATTTGACGATGTTACGTCACATTTTTTTCAGACAATCCATTTTTAATAAGTGGATTTCCCGTTGCTGGCGTTTAAAGGAAGAGTTAATCTCTTTCTTTAAACACCACTAACGAACTGCAATCCTTAGACAAAAGCGTATTCTGTTCTTTCAAAAATTTTTGGGACGAGGGGTTGCTGCGTTATTGGAAAAAATAGTTTTTACACCGATTTGGGGAAGGCGAATGATTAATCGAAAGTAATCGGTTAATCAAAAATAATCGAAAATAGTCAATTAAACGAAAATAATCGTTTATTTCGAAAACAATCGATTAATTGAAAATAACCGAAAATAATCGATTATCGATTAAAAAAAAAAAATCGATTATCGATTAAAAAAATAATCGACTAATCGATTAATAATCGAGTAATCGATTAATCAATTATTTTGCCCACTTCAAATCATAACCCTGTATTGCACTGATTCGGTCAATCATTTTTGGGTTTTTATAACGTTGCCGTTTCAACTATAGGTAGCAGTTGGTCGGTTCCCTTGTTGGTCGCGACGTTTTACTGGCCTTCTGCATGTTGAGCAGATTTTCGTTGGCCGTCGTGACCTCTTGGTCGTGGTCGGTACTGCGCCCTGCATAGTTAACATGAATGGATAGTGGTCGCGACCTGATCGGCCAGTGCGTGCACGCTCTTATAGAAAACTTTCTGACAACTACTACCGCATGTTATAGTCTTATTCTCAAGCAAGGGCGGCTACAGGGTGGACATGGGGTCCATGCCACCCCCCCGAAAAGAAATTTCTTACGATTTATGGCAATGCCTCCCCCCACGCATTATGCCAAAAAACACGCGCTGCTTTAATCCGTCGCGAATTTCTCAAAATTAAAAAATAAAAAAATTAGATAAATTATATTTAAAGTTAATATTGACTCAAACCAGTGGCGGCTTGTAATAAAAATTTTAGGGTGTTCTGCAATTTTTGCAAAAAAAGCTTACCTTTCAGGGGCGTTGTCTTCTTAGTCAAAGTCCCATCGATTTTATCATACTTGCTGAATAATGGATTGCTGGAACGATTACCACACAAAAAAAAAAAAGAATCACCAAGCACTATTTTACTGTGCTCTATTTTCTTCAAGCAAAATACAAAATGTTTAATGTTATTAGCATTCTTGGATATCGAGGGTGCATTTGACAATACCTTCATTGAATCGATCATTAGATCTCTCAAACACAGAGGAATCGAGGACACATGCGTGTCCTGGATCGACTCTATGTTAAGGGAGAGAACTAAACACACAACCCTTATGGGAGAGACAACAGCGGCACGGGTAGCGAGAGGATGTCCACAGGGTGGAGTGCTGTCTCCACTCCTGTGGAACCTTGTAGTGGACGGGCTGCTTAGGGCTCTCAAAGATAAGGGACATAGAACCTTGGGATATGCCGATGATCTAGTGATCATAGCACAGGGAAAATACAACACTTTAGTAAGAGATCGAATGCAAGAGGCTCTAAATATAGTAACAAAATGGACAGAGGCGGAAGGACTAAACCTAAGAGGTGCAAGAATCCAGCTTAAGGGGGAGGTAAAATATCTCGGGGTAATGATTGACTCGAGACTTACCTGGAACCAGCATCTAGAAAGAACCACAAGGAGAGCGGAAACCTCATTAATGATGGCAAGGCGATCCTTTGGAAAAAAATGGGGGTTAAAACCAGACATGGTATACTGGCTTTATAACATGGTGGTGAGACCCATAATAACATACGCAGCTTTGGTGTGGTGGCCAAAGACACAGCAAAGGAAAGCAATAACGAGGCTAAGCAAGGTACAAAGACTTGCCTGCCTCGGAATAACGGTGGCAATGAAAACAACCCCCACTGCTGCAATGGAAGCACTAATAGGACTCCCACCTCTTCACTATGTGATACAAGGGGAGGCAAGATTAGGTGCTTACAGATTAGGGAATACACTGGGAAATCTTGACATTAGACCAGGTCACATGAGTATCTCAAGGTTAGTGACAGGAGACGTGCTAGACATGAGATCAGACCACATAACCAAGAGGTACTCTTTTAATACTCCCTTTGAGGTTTTAATACAGGAAAGAGCGGAGATCACCATAAGGGAGCCCAATGCCCAACGACAGAAACAAACCTGGTATACAGACGGGTCTAAGACTGCGGAAGGCACTGTGGCAGGAGTATTCTCCAAAAAACCCTGATACTAACCATAGCTATGCTATAGGAATACATTCCTCGGTATTTCAGGCCGAGGTATATGCAATTTTGCAATGTGCAAAAACGAACAATGAAAGAGCTGTCGAAAATCAGCATATTCAAATAATGTCAGACAGCCAAGCGGCACTTAAGGCCATATCGAGTCAGAAAGTTAGGTCGAGGCTGGTATGGGAATGCATCGAAGAATTAAGAACACTGGCAGACCGAAATAGAGTAAAACTATTTTGGGTGCCAGGTCACAAAGGGATCGAAGGCAACGAAAAGGCTGACGAACTTGCAAAAAGAGGGTCAGAAGAAACACCGGAACCAGACACAAACCCAGGAGTACCAAAAAGTACAGTTCGGGGTTTTATAAATGACTGGATTCGGTAACAACATATCAACTATTGGGGAAGCACCCCAAAATAGGCACATGGAAAAGCCTTCATAGGCAGACCATGTCCCAAAAGAACTGCAGAACTACTCTTAATGAATAGGAACCAGTTGAAAGTGATAACAGGGTTCATGACTGGGCACGCCCCAGTAAAGGGACACTTGAACAAAATTGGCATGTACAATGGGGAACTCATGTGCCGACTATGTCACAAGAAACCAGAAACGGCCAAACACATACTGTGCGAATGCGAAGCTCTAGATCGCAAAAGACAGGCTCTTTTTGGACAAACCCAGGTTGATCCAACAACGTATAGAACCCACTCACCCAAGGATCTGTACAAACTTGTACAAGGTACAAAGGTGATAGAGTGGGTGCTATGAACTAACATGGGGTAAAACACAATAAGCCAATAGGCTTCAGTGTTTTTCGGAGACACATAGACAGACGAGCCCAGGGAAAAAAAAATGTTATTAGGTTAGTTGCAAAGATGACTCCACGAAAACGTATAACTTAACCAAAGTTGTCTGTTGTTTGTTTTTACAAGGTTATTCCCATTCCCGAAATATTTACTACTTTTAGTCCGTTAAGTAAACGTTGTAACAACGTCCTAGTTTAACTAAAGATATGCTCAACGTTAAGACGACCTTGTCCGGTTGTTTAGAGTGCGTCGTTTCATAAATGACTAATTTATTCACCAAGACAAAGTTAATTTTTGGTGTATTATGTGGATAAGAGCCACATTTGAGAAAGTGTCATTCCTAACCACGCATATAGACAAAGTCTTCCCACATAGCAACAACAGATTCAGAATGAAACCCTAGGTCAACGGTCACGACGCTTCTGATTCAGATGATGAAGTGCCTTTTGCTGCTTTAAAGCGCCGTAAAACTGTGCAATATACCTCGATAAAATTAATCACTTTTTCGGAGATTTTTGTTACTTCTGATATGAATCCGGTGACTAAAAAACAAATCAATAGAAAAAAATCTGAATTACAGAGCACAAGAGGTCCACTCTAAAAAAGAAGCGACCTCTAGAGGTACTCGAATCAGAATCAGGATTTCAAGAAAGTTTACAGATTATTTAATTCATTTTATAAAAAGTAGGCAATCCGCAGAATATATTTTTTAATAATTCACAATTATTATTTTAACATTTTTTCCATGTTTGCCCATTTATTAATTACGAAAAAAACACGTTTTAAAACACTGATAGTGAAATTAGATTCTCAGAATAAATCCTCAGTGATTTTAATGAAATTTGAAAATATTGTACTGAGAAATATGTGTTTTCTTTAATGTGTTTATTAATAAAGATTAATCCACCAAAACTGTTTCTAAAGCAAGTAATGATTGACAAAAACAGAGATACTAGTAATGTCGTGGTAAGTACGCACGAATCTAAATTAAATTTAAACGTCATTCGTTACAGGAACCACAAGAAGTAGATGAAGCCATTGAATATATGACAAACCTCATTCAGAACGCTGCCTGGAAATCAACGCGAAAAATCCACAAAGAAACGGTGGAATCATACAATATCCCACTTAATATAAGACAATAATTGGTAACTGAGAAACGAACAGCTAGAAGAATATGGCAAGCAACCAGAAATCCTCGAGATAAATCAATTCTGAACAGACTCACCGTATAAAGAACGCTTTAAATGAAAACCGAAATGCTACATTTTATTACTACATTTCCAATTTATCACCCTAAAATCACACACTATGGAAAGCTACCAAAAATTCAAGAGATCCGTTGTTGCAATTCCACCATTAAGGAAACTTAGCTAAAGTTTTTACTGCAATACCATCAGTTAATCCAAATACAGATGCAGAGGTAGAAACATATTTGAGCTCTC
Organism: Psylliodes chrysocephalus; assembly: GCA_927349885.1. Taxonomy (NCBI): domain Eukaryota; kingdom Metazoa; phylum Arthropoda; class Insecta; order Coleoptera; family Chrysomelidae; genus Psylliodes; species Psylliodes chrysocephalus. Next base: position 35,904,274 of record OV651813.1, read on the forward strand.
CCAACCAACTATCACCTCCTTTAAGATCAATCTCCCCAGCTGAAGTATATCGAAAAATACAATTAATAAACCCACACAAAGCTCCTGGGTACGATCTCATTGTTGGAAAAGTTTTAAAATATCTACCAAGAAAAGCAATTGTACTTATTACCACAATATTTAATAGAATACTGCAGACTAATCATTTCCCAATACAACGGAAATATGCTCAAATAATTATGTTCGTGAAGCCAGGAAAATCTCTGCAAGACTCCAATTCATATAGACCTATAAGTTTACTGCCACAGTTATCTAAAGTTTTCGACAGGATCCTTCTCAACAGAATTAGCGAAATAATACCTAAAGATGAACTGATACCTATACATCAATTTGGTTTCAGAGAACAACATTCGACAATCCAACAATGCCATAGAATTGTAAACTGTATCAAAAGAAATTTAGAACAAAAGAGATTCTGTGCCTCTGTATTTTTAGAGATTCAACAGGCATTTGACAAAGTATGGCACCAAGGACTGCTAGACAAGATAAAGCAGCAAAGACATTACAAAATAATGTCTTTGTAAAGCAGCTATTACCTCACCACATTTTCCTATTACTCAAATACTATCTAAGCAACAGATTTATACAAGTCAAAGTTCAAACCTGTTTATCCAATTACCAATCCACAAAGTCAGGTGTTCCTCAAGGAAGCGTACTTGGCCTTTACCTCTACCTACTATATGCTGCTGATATTCGGACCAACGACAGTACAGTAAACGCCACCTTTGCAGACGATACGACAATTATGTCATCAGATCGAGATCCTATATGAGCATCAGAAAGGCTACAATTTCATTTAAATCTACTACAAGATTGGCTGCAACAGTGGAGGATAAAAGTTAACACTGATCAATCCACAGAAATCACGTTCACAACAAAACGCAGTGTTTGTCCACAAGTTTCCATCAAGAATATGAATCTTGGATTACATTTAGATCAAAAGTTAACCTGGCAAACTCCTGTCAAAGCTAAAAAAGAATATTAGAAGCTAAAAACCCAAAAAATGAACTGGTTAATTGGTCGTCGCTCACAGTTATCACTTGAAAACAAGGTACTTCTACAGGGTGAGGCACCGAAAACGAAACAGATCGCATGTCTTGAAGACACATTTTTTTTGGAGAAAATGCAAAAGAGGTCGATTTTTATTTCAAAAGGGACATCTTTCGATCATATCCTCAACTATCCTACATCCTTCCCCACCCTTCTGTCACTATTACCACTGAAATTGAAATAGGGAAAGAACTAAGTTTGACACATCATTGAAAAGGTATTTTATAAAGAATTTAACTGCGTGACAGTTTATTACGTAACTTTTGATTTTGGCGCCATCTTTCGGGAAAAGTTTCCGTATTTTAAATAATGATACTTCATTTGAAAGTAAAACTCATATAATAGACAATTCATAATAAAAATAAAAAAATAATAGAAAAGTGAACATAAAAATTAAATTGAAAAATTTAGGACAACTACTAAATTACTTCAAAGTAAATGCTCAAAGTGTTGTCCATTAACTTCCATACAACAATATAAATTATTCTAAAATCTTTGTCGGACGTTTTGGAGCATTTCTGGAGTTATTTGACGACTTTCGGTAATAATACGTTCACGTAACTCTTCTAAGGAACCTGGCTGAGTGGCGTATATTTTACTTTTCAGATATCCCCATAAAAAGTAATCTAAGGGGGACAGATCGGGAGATCGTGGGGGTTATTCAATAAATCCTCTTCGTCCAATCCAATGTCTAGGAAAGTTTTCATTTAAGTACTGACGAACCGCTGCAGCAAAATGTGGAGGAGCCCCGTCCTGTTGATCTTCAAGGTATTGGTTATCGTTTTCTATTGTGTCTGTTAACAGTGGATCAACGGTGTTTTCCAGTAATCTAAAAAACAAATGTTATAAAGAAAATGTGGATCTTGTATAGCATGCTCGCTCATGATTTCACAAAATTGCAAGCGGCGATCAAAATCGTCTTCGTTAAGTTCCTGAACTAAATGAATTTTATAGGGATGGAATTTGTTGGCTTTCAAAATTCTCCTGACGGTACGGTCACTTACTCCAGATAATTCTGCAAGCTTTCTTGTACTAAGAGTTGGATCTGCAACAACTTGTCCTAAAACGGCTACCTCTACGGCTTCGTTTCTTACTTGATTTTGAATCTGCCGTTTTTTATTTTGCACAGATCCTGTTTGTCGAAATTTTGAAATAAGTTCCAAAACGTACTTACGTTTAACCTGTTTGTTTGGGTGTCGCTCATTGAAAATTGTACAGGCAGTGTTAGCACATTCGTTATTTTTTAAATAACATTCAACAATTTCTACTCTCTCCTGAATAGAATAAACCATTTTTATGTTTTACTCGCTAATAGACTTGAAGTATCAATGACGCTAAACTAAAAACAGACCTGGTAGTTATGCAAATAAAAACCTTTATTTATATTTTACGAAAACATAGTTCAATTTTATTCCAAAGGTAATTATGCATTAAATTTTTAAATTTGGCTTTCACATGACAATACGCTTATTTCAACTGTCACATGTCACACAGTCAAATTCCTTATAAAATTACCTTTTTAATGATGTGTCACACTTAGTACTTTCCCTATTTCAATTTCATTGGTAATAGTGACAGATGGGTGGGGAGGGATGTAGGATAGTTGAGGATATGATCGAAATATGTCCCCTTTGAAATAAAAAACGACCTCTATAAAGTCATACTGAAGCCAATTTGGTCATATGGTATAGAGCTATAGGGTTGTAGCAAACCATCGAACACCAAAATATTACAAACGTTCCAATCCAAACCACTTCGAACGATAACTAGTGCTCCATGGTTCGTAAGCAACCACACAATACATAACGATCTTGGAATTCCAATAGTCAATGACCTTAGCTAACAAAAACAAAAGTAGGAATGAAAATCATACAAATCCATTGATAGCTAACCTATATACTGGATCGCAGAAGACTAAAACGTCACTGGCCAGAAGACCTCTCAGAATAAAACCCTGGAGACCCATCGATGGATGGTGCCAGCCTCATGTCATCTAACAAGAAACCAATTCATTTACTTATTACTTTGTATATTCTTGAGTAGATTGTAAATTTGCAATTATAGATATATAAAGAAAACCCCATTCGTGATTTTTTCCATTAACTACTTTAAAAACATTTTTGGAACACTCCGTAAATTTTTATCACACAAATGTCATTACCAGCTAGGTTTATAGATTGTTAACAAATTTTAATTATTAACATAAAACTAAATAATAATTTTTTTTTATTAAAATTTTCTAGGTTCTTCAAGGATTTAACCTTAAGATAAATAAAGGGGAAACAGTTGCTTTAGTAGGAAGTTCAGGATGTGGAAAAAGTACTTGTATCCAGTTAATTCAACGATTTTATGATCCTATGCAAGGAAGAGTAAGTATACAATTTTAAAAACGAATTACTAATTGTTCTTATAAGGGATTCTAAATTTAATTTTTTTTTACACAAGTAACCATAGATTTAGGTTCATTTGTCAGATGAATTTAAATATTTTCCAGATATCTTGCTTTTGCTGCTTCTATTATTTTTAAAATTGTACCTCTTGGTGGTAGCTAATAATTTTGGTAATTTAAAATTTTGTAAGAAAGTTTATTTCTTAATTATTTAAAGATTTTACGTATGCCTCAAGAGTTTTTTCGTGTTACACTAACTTCACTTATATTTGTGAGAAAATTCCAATTTTATTACATTTTAAGAATTATTAATTAGCTACAATTAATCATTAATATTAATTACATGACCTAATAAGAAAAAATAATTGCATATATTATTAAATAATATTTAATGGTACCATTATTTTTATAACCAGTTTTCTATAAAAAATCAAGGAGTAAAAACTCAGTGGTTTTCAGAAATTTTCTAAAGGTGGAAGCAATAATATTTTAAAGGTTTAATGTACTTCTTCGACGACCTGTTAAATGTCTAGGAGTCTACAGGTCTCGCAGCCACATAGTAGAACCCAACGACAAAAAACTACTAGACTAATCCATTTATTCACAATTAAACCCTTATTTAATTGCAAGTATTCAGATTGTTTTATATTGTAGTCTAAGTAAAAGAGGAGTGCATTAAAAGTGGGGATATAACGTCACATTCCATAGGCGCACTTTGCAAAATAATTTTCTATAATGTAAACACATAAAATAGTGTATACGCACTTTGTAGATTTTGAATGAAAAAAGTTATTATTTACAAAAAATAAAAATAAACCTTTTGTAGCACACTTTAACATTGAACAAATTAAATATAACCAATAAATAACACGGATGATTATATTGTGACAGGCTTCTGGTTCACCTACAGTGAATCAGCGAGTCTGCGTGGCGCTATGATGGTGATTCCCGAATAGGGGTTGCTCAGACGCCAGTTTTGGTATCGCAGTTTGCTCTGCGACCCTGTGGTACACCAGAGTGTACTCAAGGTAAACTCAGTGGAGGTAAAAATAATTCTAGGCGGTACCCTGAAAGAGAACGGTTAAGAACCAGTAATAAGAGAAACACAGGAATAGGTAATAAAATATATCTTTACAAAAAAAAATACAACGGTGGTAGTGCACGGTTCTGGCACGGCTGTAAACGGAAAATTAAATAAAATGAATGATTACAATTGAATAAGCTTAAAGACAAATAATTAAAATTAAAGTATTACAATTGAAAAACTAGTCAAATATTAACGGGTCCCTGTATTTGGAAAATTTATTAAAAATAAATTATTACCAATGAAAACTAATTAAATATTAACGGCTCCTTGTATTCGGAAAATTTATTAAAAATAAATTATTACAATTGAAAACTATTTAAATATTGGGAAATATTTACGGTGCGCTAGCACAGGAGGCTAAGCGGTCCGGGAATTATGAAACTCCCTGTATACGGAAAATTTATTAAAAATAAATTATTTCAAATGAAAACTAATTAAATATTGGGAAATATTTACGGTTCGTTAGCACAGGAAGCTAAGCGGTCCGGGAATTATGAAACTCCCTGTATACGGAAAATTTATTAAAAATAATTTATTTAAATATGACGGTAATCAAATGTAAGCAAATAAATGAAAGTTTTCGGAACGTCCCTGTATCTTAGTTCAGACCGATTGAAACTCTGACAATTACATTGAACGAGAATGATAATTTTTAGCGCGGTGTTTGGAACAAGAATGCGATGGTTAACGTAAAAATTATTTTGAGATTTGCCCAAAAGCGATCAAGACGGTGTGTGAATTGATTTTACAGAAATCGTCTGTCTTCGTTCGATAATTAGTTGTGGACGGGGAACGGAATGATTCAAATACAGCTGAATGAATAGATAAAAGAAAAGAAAATTACATGGAGTGAGGCGCGAAAATTAGTTTAGACGTCTTTTTGGGAAATTAGATAAAGCCGTCAGGACAGAGATCACTCTTAATCCGGGGACGGATCGAATCTCCGAAAAAGAAAATAACGAGCCGGTTTTTTTCCCCAAAAGTAATAAAATAAAATAAAAAAAAATTAAAACGGGTTGAACCTCTCACTTCAATGTTAACTGGGCGCTTTAAAAGAGAGATTGGATTTAGTCGTTGACAACGAGAGCACTCAGAGTCTAGCCTATATCCAGCCTCAAATAAAAAAATTGCCAACGGTTTTCCACTGAGGGATGAAATGAAATATACTGGATATGAATCAACATTTTTCACGTGTCGCACGGGTGTCCCAACTAATTATATAAAAAAAATAAAAAATAATATGCGGTTTCCTACTTTAGGAAAATAAACGGAGTTGTTCAATATTCTTTCGATATCACGGTCACTCACAGAGTATTTCACTCGACACTGCAGGAGATAAGAGTTTACGGCTACTAGAAATCAAGAGAGAGTAATTCCCAGATGTGATTGAATTTATGCTTTTCGGTAAGTCCGAGTGGGGGATACCACTACTACAGCCGACTGTTCACAATTTAAAAATAAAAAAAAATGTCCTTCTAGTACCTTGACAAATAAAGGTAGATAATTGGTACTAAATCGACTCTACAAAATGCCCATTCGGATTTCGACCAATATAGGAATATTTTAATCTACGAGGGTACTCGCAATTGTTGAAAAACGGTAATTCCTGGGAAACAGAAATACATGTCCTCAGACGGGAATTAATTGAAATATACATTTTTAAAATTAATTGAGAGCAAAATTTAGTGACTTCGTCACAATATGTTGTTAATGGGATTACACTTTTTTAATCTATTGGCATTAAAAGTAACAATTCAGTACATAAAATCAAAGATTAACAAAAATAAAAAGTTAAACTATCTTTAAAAGTATCATTATCATTGTCTTTTTTGAGGTTTATTATTATAGGGTCTATTAAGGTTTCCATTGCTATATCCACTTTCCAAAATAAATTTTCCACCTTTTTAACATGATCAATGCATTTTCTGTAATGTTCTCCATTTACATCTGAAACATAATTTTTTAATTGTGACCAGAACAGTTCAGTGGAATTTAACTCTGCGAGGTAAGAGGCAATCTGAGAATTTCAATTCCTTCTTCTCGGCTATCTCGTCTATAATATTGTTACGCAGCACCCTGCAGTAGCATGTGGCTGTTATAGGAAACGTACGAATATAAAAAGAAGTGCAATGTTACTCATCGCCCTACAATGTGCTACGGTCGTCATAAGTAAAAGTACTAGCAAAAGAAGAGAGAATAGTCCAGAAATGTCTGGAAATGTCATTCCACGTCAAGGAAAAGTCTAGACAGTTCGAGAAGATTCGAGAAGGTTAAAGCAAGCTATATATGAAGTGATCCTGATGTCAGTTTTTCAGTTTTATGAAAGACGTTATACGTTAATGTTATCAGTTGTATAATTATTGTTAAAGTTGAGTTGAAATAAATTGAGATACCAAAAACCTGCGTAACATTGGTGACAGCGGTGAGATATAAAATAGAAGTTCATGGTAAATACTAGATCCATTGAGTATGAAACAGATATGGATACTTCAGGTCCACCAGCATGGTTTTTGAAGATGAAAGAGGAAAAGGAAAAGTGTAGGAAGGAAGAAGAGAAGAAAAAGGAAAGGCGAGAAGAAGAGAAAAAGGAAAGGGGAGAAGGGAAGGAAAGACGCAGGAAGGAGAAAGAAGAGAAGGAAGAGAGGCGTAGAAAAGAAGCGATTGAAATTATGAATGGTTTGCTGCAAATTTAAGAAAACTTTAAGCAAGAGGTAGGTCAGCTAAACAGCCGAGTAGATCTCTTAACGCAACAACAAGATAATTTAGAACAGCAGCAAGATAATCTAAAAACTAATTTAGAGTACTTAAAAACGAATTTAGAACAACAACAAGAAGGGAATTTGAAGACTAATTTAGAACATCAACAAGAACAGGTCATAGTAGAGTTAAAAAGGAAAATTAGAGCTAAAATGGCAGAGATAGAGAAAAGAATTGGTAGTTAAGCTTCCGTAAGCAACATTGAAGCTGAAAACACTACCTCGTCTTCATCTGTAACCGATCCAAGCTGAATTAGAACCCTTGTCTCACAAGACTATAGTAGCAAGACTCTGAAACCACTCACCTTTGACGGTCAGACAACATGGGAAACATATCGACTCCAATTTGAAGCTGCAGCTAGAGCCAATGGCTGGACCGAGAAAGAAATAGCGGCTTCATTGATAGTGTCGCTGCGAGGTCAGGCGGCAACCGTTTTACAGTTATTTCCCCAAGAAGAACCCAGATATTCATCTCTCGTCCAAGCTTCGGAAACAAGGTATGGCCAACAGCATTTGAAACAGGTATTTCAAAGCCAGCTAAAAGTTCGTAGTTAAACACCCAATGAGAGTCTTCTACAAGAATTTGAAGCCGATATAAAAAGATTGCTGCATCTGGCCTATCCACAGGCGCCCAGAGATTTCTTAGAAAAATCGACATACAGGCATTTATTGATGGACTACAGGATGTGGAAATGCAGCAGGCTCTTTGGCTACAACACCACAAGACGTTGAGTGAGACACTGATTGCAGCCCAGGAATACGAAGCAGCAAAAACTATATCTAGATCTTCTCGCGCAAAATTGAGAGAAATTAGATTCCAGGAAAGTGAAGAAGCCACTACTAATACTATCCTTCAACCTACCCTCTCACAAATCTTAAATATCCTGCAAAATATGCAACGATATAGCCAAAATGAGAGCAGAAGTTGCTTTAATTGCAGAAGAATATTGGACATCTTCAAAGAACCTGTCGAGGCAGGGCTCGTTCTATGAATAGGGAATCGGAGAATATTAGAAATTCGCCCAAATCAACCTCCCGAAGTCCGTCACGAAGTCCAACAAGAAATAATTACAGCGGATATGTCTCCCGGAGAAGCTGGTCACCCACACCTAGCCGGCTTTCTAGCAATAATCAGGGAAACAAAAAGGTCGATTATGAGGCAGGCGTCGACTGTAACAGAGCGCCCTAAAATTCGAACTTACACCATAAATAAAAATGAACAAAATATCGACAATCAAAAAAGCACCTTCGTCATAGATACTGGTGCAACTAAGTATTTCATTCGAACGGGGATCCTGCATCGAAAACTAAGACCAACTCAAAGAAGTTTAGTTCTGGAAACCGCTGCAGGGCACACTACTCCTGTTTTAGGCGAGATACCATCCCATACAGATTGGTAATACCCTGATAGAACACTTATTCCTGGTATCGGCCAATGCGTCCTTGGTATGGACATTGTGCAAAATAAGTTTATCATCGACCTTCAAAATAAGATTTTGGTAATTGGGAACGAGGAAATTGTCCTAAATTCGGAGGAAAAGACTCAACCGATAAAAGTCCTAGTGGCAGAAGACAGAAGTACCACAAAATGCTGAAGCTGTTGTCTCGGCTAGGCTTAGCGAGAAATCACATGTGTGGGTATTGTGGAAAGTAAAGAATTTGTGAGTGAAGGAATTCTGGTAGCTAGATGTCTCGTTAACGTTGATCAATCAATTCCTGTAAGGGTTGCCAATCAAGTGCGAAGACGGTTCTACGGGGAAAGCCATTACAAGTAACCCAGTTGACGCCAGCTTTGTGGAACGTCTGGTTCAAAATTATGACCATCTGACAGGAAAATCCACAGGGCGTACAAGTCTTGTCCAGCATAGAATTTATACAGGCGATGCAAGGCCCATACGGCAAGCGCCAAGAAGACTCCCATTGGCTAAACAGAGAGAAGTGGAAAATATGATACAGGGCATGATGGATGCAAATATTATTGAAGAATCTTCTGGTCCCTGTTGCTCACCTGTGATTCTTGTAACTAAGAAAGACGGATCTACTCGTTTCTGTGTAGACTATAGAAGATTAAATCAGATAACACAGAAAGACAGCTATCCACTCCCTCGAATAGATGATAGACTAAACACTATCAGGTGCAAAATGGTTTTCTACGCTAGACTTGAATAACGGATACTGGCAAGTGGAAGTACATCCTGACGATCGAGACAAAACTGCTTTTTCAACTGACAGTGGATTATACAGATTTCAGGTCCTCCCGTTTGGTCTCTGTAATGCCCGAGATACCTTTGAACGTCTAATGAAAATGGTTCTGAAAGGATTAACCAAGAAAACTTATAGTATATCTCGATGACATAATGATCATGTCAAAAACTTTTAAAGAACATCTACTAAATGTTCACTGTCGTTTCCGCAGAGTGAATCAAAACTGATCCGGAGAAAATTGCAGCTGTCAGAGATTGGCCGAAACCAAGAGACAAAAAGAAAATTAGAAATTTTCTTGGACTATGCTCATTGCTCATATTACCGAAAATATAGTGGAAATATAGTGAAAAGGGCTCAAAACAAGAAGTCGAGATAAAGTGGCACAGTACCTTTCCGGAAAGGCTTTCGAACGAATCGCCATAGATGTCTTCGGACCTTTTCCCTTAACAGAAAGAGGAAACAAATACTTGATGGTTGTTATGGATTATTTTTCAAAGTGGCCCAAAATAGTGCCTATTCCTAATCAGAAAGCGACGACAGTAGCAGAAATATTTATGATGAACGTTATTGCGAGACACGGAGCCTCCCTAGAATTACATTCTGACCAAGGACGAAATTTTGAATCCGAATTATGGCAAGAATTGATGGAACTGTTAGGCATCAGGAAAACATGCACTACGCCTCTTCTCCCACAGTCCAATGGAATGGTAGAAAGACACAATAGAGAGATATGCCAGTATCTTTCAATGTTCGTCTCTGATAATCCAAAGGACTGGGATAATTTAATTCCTCTATTTCTGCTAGCCTACCGAAGTTATGAACATAAAACGACCAGTTATACTCCATCCATCATGATAAAACTTCTTTTTGGAAGCCAGCCTCCTGGTGAAAAAAAGGGCCGTACACCTCCCAAGAGAAAGATTAGAGAAGATATACGAATTCGCTTGGCAACGTTTGAAAGTTAATAGCGATAAAGCAAAAACTAGAATCGACATTCATGCCACAGGAACACATTTTGAGAGAGGCGATCCAGTATAGCTGCACAATCCTAAGCGTCGAAAAGGACTTTGTCAGGAATTGCAACGGAACTGGGAAGGCCCCTACACCATCCTCAAGAAAATCAACGACCTGATCTACCTCATTCAGTTGTCAGCGGGAAATAAACCCAAGGTAGTTCACATTGAAAAGTTAGCGCCATATCGTGATCCGGATCCTCCCCATTGGCTCCATCTACGTCCCGGTAATCAAGTTATTCGGGACGAATAACTAGATAGGAGGGAACAATGTTACGCAGCACCCTGAAGTAGCATACGGCTGTTATAGGAAACGTACGAATACAAAAAGAAATGCAATGTTACTCATCGCCCTACAGTGTGTTGCGGTCGTCATAAGTAAAAGTACTAGCAAAAGAAGATAGAATAGTCCAGTAATGTCTGGAAATGCCATTCCACGTCAAGGAAAAGTCTAGACATTTCGAGAAGGTTCGAGGTTAAAGCAAGCTATATATGCAGTGATCCTGACGTCAGTTTTTCAGTTTTATGAAAGACGTTATACGTCAATGTTATCAGTTGTATAATTATTGTTAAAGTTGAGTTGAAATAAATTGAGATACTAAAAACCTGCGTAACAATATTTTTTTTGAATTTGTTTTCTGTTGCCTTGCTACTACGAGTAATTCTGCATTCAAGGATTTAGGAGGACTAATAATATTTTTAAAATGAAACCATTTTGAAATGTCTTTTGTCCATCTTGTAGATAGTGACTCCTTTGATCGACTGTGATAGGATGCATTTATCCAAAACAATAATAATTTTTTATTAATTTTTATTAGTTTTTATTAATGATAGGTGTATCTAATGACACCAAAAACGTTTGCTGAATTTAGCAAAATTATTCTGTGTAATAAAAAAATTATATAGCCATTAATTTTTGAATTTTCAACTTTAACACCTTGTATTTTGGAGTCCAGTAACATTTTACCTATACATGTTTCGTCTTATTTTTAGTCAGATAATCTTTAGTTGTTCTTGTCTCAATCGCTCAATATATTTATTTTTATATTTAGCCCAAACCCAGGGCCCCCGCCGCCCCCCATGTCGGAAATATTTTGGCGCCCTTTGAATATATGTAGTACTTATGTAAATAATGTTTTGAAACCAATTTTCTTTGACTCGAACATTAATAAACCATTTTTCAAAAATCTATCGATGCTTTCAATGTGGGTTATTATTAAACGATTTCCTTTTCCTGTTATATTTTTTAATCCACAATAGCTTGTTTTTTTTTGTTTTAATAGAGGTACCTTGACAAATTTTCGTTACTATATGTCCAGATTGACCCATGTTTCATCTAAATAAAATAACTGTTTATGCTGATTCCTTGCGCCCACTATTTTCCTTAAATAATCATGGCTGCACGTAATGATTTCATCTTTCGTTGGAAAAACGCTGCTTCTGTCACGTTTTTTGTTACGAAAATTTAATTCATTAATATGTTTTGCAGATGAAAATATGATATATTTGGTAGAATGTGACTATTTTTTATTTCTGAGTGTAACTTTTTAACTGCAGGAATTTCATTTCGAAAGAAAAAAGTATGTACCATTTTCCTTTTTACATTCTTTACCCAAGTTTCAATAAAGGTCTTGTTTCTTCCTGGGAGCTTTTGCAGATGTGAGACTTCTCCAATAACTGTATCTTCTTTTATAATATTATACACTGTCCGCTTAGATACTCCAGTATAGGTCTCATATTTAGTGGTTTTTTCATCCACAGAAAGTGAAACAAACTCTTTTCGAATATTATTAAATACATTAAGTACCATATTGTTTTCGTCTAAAGATAATGCTTTATGTCCACTAGGTCGTTTACGCGTTCTTGTGCTTACTATATTTTCTAATACACTCGCCATTCTTATACAACTGTAAAATTGTAATATATACTAATACAAAATTCCGAATCAATTAAAATACATACAATACGGCTATAAGTAAATAAAGTCTGACTTATCTGTCAAAAGAAAAGGTTTATTACAGTAAAAACCATGGACACCTAAAATCTAAATCTAAACACAAACTTCTATTAGGCCGATCAATAGTTAAAATGAAAACAACTACAAATAAGCATTGAAGGATGCGGTATAAATAAAATGTCTACCTCTTGAACCTGTACTACGTTCTGCAAATTAAAGTACTGTACTCCTTTCTTCTCTAGACTATAGGACGCCAGAGCTGTTGCACCGGCTGCCGCATTAGAAAGAGATGGACGGCTGCTAATTTGAGTGGGGATGATTTGTGATAGCTTGGTTATCTGAGGTGCGAGGTCGCGTTTTATGAATGAATCAGTATTTGCGTTTGCTACGCTTGCTTTGACACTGGTTATACTACTATGATTGCTGCTGTACACAGTTGTCACACTGGAAAATAAAAGGTGTACTTTCCTGTAAATCATCTTTAGCTACAATAATTTTACCAATTTTTTTAATATTTTAATGCCGTATATTTTGGACCTATCATTATTGTCGTGTATTCTAAATTTCATGGGCGTTCCCATGGGGCAAGTATATTATTGGAAATGTATCGTTTTCAGACATATATGTTCATTAAGCAAAGATGTCTATTTTGATGTCCCCTTCCACCTCTAAAAGTTTGTCAGTATATAATCGGCTACTAAATACTTAAAAAAATAAATTATGATCACTCTGGTTACAGAATCAACAGCTTTTTATAATAATAAAATGTTTATTTTGATTTTTGATATACGTGAAGTATTAGTAGTTTTGTAAAAATGTTCATGTCCTTTTATATAAAAAGTAGAGTTCTTTTCATGAAGCAAGTTGAAAAGTTAAACACTTTAATAGAAAAGCCTTGTAGCTTTTGGAAAACTTAAGTTCTATGGTCAGTGAAAGATATGACTATCGTACATATTGCTTTTTAATAGTTTAATTTGATAATAATTTAAAGCAATAATATTTTGTAGATACTTATTGACAATATTGACTTAAAAGATGTAAATTCAAAATCTTTAAAGAAAATTATTGGCGTAGTTGGTCAGGAACCCGCTTTATTTGGCACAACAATATATGAAAATATAAGATATGGAAAATTAACCGCAACACGAGAAGAAATAGAAGACGCTGCTCAAAAAGCCAATGTGCATACGTTTATTTTAAGCTTGCCGATGGGTTACCAAACTCTGCTTGGTGAAAGAGGAACACAAATTTCTGGAGGACAGAAACAAAAGATAGCGATAGCCAGAGCGTTAGTTAAACAACCACAAATTTTGCTATTAGATGAAGCAACGTCTGCTTTAGATACAACAAGTGAAAAAGAAATTCAAGATTCCTTAAATTCGGTAAGAGTTTTATAAATTTTATTAGCTTCAAATTATAGTGGTCCTACTAGCAAATAATTATTGGTGTATATAATTTTTTAAGGTTAGTGATACATGTACGACAATAATTGTAGCTCATCGGTTGACAACGATAAAACAAGCAAATAAAATAGTTGTTGTACAGAAAGGAAAAGTTATAGAAGTTGGATCTCATATTGAATTATTGGACAGAAAAGGAGCATACTACGATTTGGTCAATTCTCAAATCAAATCTATTGAGGAAGTTGAAGGTATATATACTTAAATATGAACATTTTTATAAATAAATTCGATAGTAACATTGCAGATGAAGAAAAAATAATAAGCAAAATCGGCACCAAAAATGTAGAATCAATATCAATAGTAAATGATTTTGAAGAAGAGGAAGAAGTTAAAGATGGAATAAATGTAAGTTGTAAGTTATAGATACGGGAGTCGACCATTCTGTTTACACTGTTTACAAATTTTATTGAAGGTGGATGAAAAATTCAAATCAAAAAGGGTGTTTTGGAAAATCATGAAAATGAATTCGTCTCAATGGTATTACGTTCTTCCAGGGTGTATTTGTGCCGTGATTTCTGGAACTGCTCTACCATTTTATGGAATGATTTTAGGTATCATCATGCAGGTAAAGTCTAGGTTTATACAGTATAACTTTTATAAAGTAAGGAAAGTAACAAGGGAAAGCACATAGACACTTCCAAAATTTGTTTTATACAAAATCTTTATAATTTAAAATGAATAATATTTCAATTTAGGTGCTTTCAAATCAAAATGATGAAGAACTCATTGCTGGTATGAATACTTGCTGCGTATATTATTTAATACTAGGTATTGTCATAGGGATATCTGCATTTCTTCAGGTAAATTTCATTCATACGAAATTCAGGTATATTTTTAACTTTCGTTTTGATTTTAGTCGTTTAGTTTGTGTCTAGCTAGTGAAAAATTGTCTTTGAATATTAAATCCCAATCATTTGACGCTATGTTGAAGCAAGAAATCGGATGGTTCGACAGAAAAGAAAATAGAGTTGGTGCTCTTTGTTCTCAACTATCAGGAGATGCAATGCATATCCAAGGGGTAGGTAACATTTTTGTTTCTTTTTATGGACATAAACGCTGAAAAAATATATTTTTAATCTTTAAAATACTCTCCTTTTTTAGGTATCTGGTTATCAGCTGGGAATGATTTGCCAAGTGTTCTCGATACTATTTTTCTCTATTGCATTTTCTTTCTATAGCGAATGGCGGGTAGCGTTGTTATTATTTATATTTTCAATGCTAATTTTTCTTGTTTCCTATTTCCAACAAAAGATGTTAGAATATGACGCTAAGAAGAACAGGAAAATGTTGGTAGCTTCAGTTAAAGTAAGTACTTACTAACACTTTTTATGTTAAAGAAAACAATTTTGTATAAGTAGCTGACTTTAAGGGTAGGCAATTGGCACTGGCTACCCTACAAAAGAGATATACAGACATCAATGTATATTATTAAACAGAATGAAATTACAACTTGCTTAGGTCAGTAATTCAACTTCTTTACCTTATCTGTTCTCTTCACATTTGTCTATCTTGTACTGTTTGTTTTTGTATGGAGTGTAGAGGTAAAGAGTGCTATCTGTGTTAAAAAACCTTTAACATATTACAAATACGGCGAATTATATACAAGAATAGTTAAAAGCCGCTCCTGTTGAATTTATTTAAAGTAAGGTATACAAATCGAACAAAACAAAAATATCTAACGCAATTATAATACTTAATGACAGAAACCGTATCCAATAGAAATGATCAATTAAAAATGCTTAGCGGCAATTCGCCAAGACCATCGCAGTTGGTAATAATATGTAAGCGCGAATCAATAGCATGTACCTCTCTAACAAGTTATGAAAAGAGTGAGAACGAGCCCGCCTTTCAGCGACCTCAGGCCAGACCAGGGTTGTTACAGGCTACACAATTGTGTAGAATGCTATACATTTCATCGAGAAACTGCACAGATGCACCCCAATCGCCAATTTCGTTGTTTTGCTACACATTTTCAACAAACTGCACAAAAAAGTACACTATAAACCAAAAATATCAATAATATCGGTTTTTTCTTCTCTTTATTCGAATAAAATTACTTTAACTGTCACTTTTACCATCGTAGGTGCACAATGCTGCATAATTTTTTTACAGATGGCTCACTCTGAAAAATAAGTCCGTAACAACCCTGGGCCAGACACAAATTTACCGGTTAACGAGCAACATAAACGAGCTCAAGCCACCCACGCCTCTTTGGTGAAAAAAATTACGATATAAGAGCTAGACGCTCATCGTAATATAAATGTTCTGAGCAACTAATGTAAATGTGTAAAATTTAATGTTGTGTTCAACTTCCTGATTACAATAATAAAATAAACAGTGATGAGGTGCCTTTCTATTAATGATCGTCGAAGAAACTACGAACCAGCAACCTGTTGGATAAGTAACAGGTAACAAATTTATTATGGAATACAGTCCACCCCGGTTTAATAAACTTATTTAATGTGCAGAAGTCAACTAGCTTTAGTGCATATTAAAACAATGTTTATAGTTATATAGACTGTTCATCCATGTGTAAATAACAATCACTTTTCTCTGTGTAAACCAGCAAAGGTACATACAAAGTAATAAAGTTAGGTAAAAAAAAATATAGTAATGCAAGTTATCTGTTTTAAGAAGTTAACCTAAATATAAAATTATGCAATACTCAACTAAATTATTTTCAATATAAAGTGAAAACAAGGTATCAAATGATATTGCTAAGAGCATAAATTCTCAAATTATAATTGAAGAAAGAATAAAAATATACAAACTTTTACTACCTGTATTAAAATATAATTTAAAGTTGGTTCGGAATCAATTAATTATGCACTAGTGAGCCATATAAAGAAAAATACGAAATTCTAGATAATATAGTTCAAAGTCAACTTAAGTATTTTAAGACTGAATTTAAGGAAAAGGTAATCATGTTCAAACAAATTAAAATATTACTCAAGTTCAATAACAATATATAATTTTTTTTCCAATCAAGAAAAAAAAATTCCTAATAAATATATCAATTAAATAGTCATATTAAAGAATAAATTATAAAGAGAATAAATTCAAAATCTAAAGAAAATGTAGAATGTAATTTACTAAATTTAATAAAAAGTAGGTAAAGACATTGAATATAAAGATATTGAGGATTCAATAGCAAGACAAAATTATAAATATATTTCTACACTCTCCTAATATGGTAAATGCAAATTGACGTCTTAGTTTCAAAAACTTGTACAGAATTATAATAAGAACCGACAGATACAGTGTTAAGCAAGCAAATGAAAAGAAAGTAAAAAAAAGCAAATTTATTAATATAATTCGGACACCCTCCTAAATCGGTAATTGCAAACTAGATAGTTTCAAATACTTATCCAAAATTATACTAACAAATAAAGAAAAATGTAAAGAGAAAATTATGTTAACTAGGAAATTAGGCGAACATTTTTTTGTTAAATTACTATTAGTAACTGAATACATATTACAAAAAATTACTTTACAAAATAAGCAGTATCAGACAATTAAAAGTTAGAAGGTAATATCTGGTCTGACACAAATATTCCAATGGTGTAAAAGGAAAAAATTGACTACAGGCGGTATTACTTGGTCGTGTAGGTAATAGCAGAATAATAAAAAGCTAGATACAATATTCTGGCCTGACAGTAGTTTTTATAATTCTGGCCTGACAGTAGTTTTTATTATTCTGGCCTGACAGTATACTAGAAAATTAGTAATATTTTAACTTACTAAGAGGAACGGTATGGAAATCAAGGAAGGAGACATAATTCTAAATTACAGAATATATTATTCACTGTCAGAAGTATTCATATTGACGTTAGGCATGACTTCATTATCATCATCCTCAGATAAATCGTTATCAACATCAACTTTTTTTTAAATCAGAAACATGGTCTTTTCCATCTAAGTCTTTAATATTATACACTAGTTTAGAGAGAACCTTATGTACTATACACGCAGTGTATTTATGTATGTAACATGAATACATGGTTATTTTATCTACTTTGATATATATGTATTTGTGCTCAATTTATAGGGCGTGGGTTAGGTTTTTAAATAATTCTAATAACTTTGAAAAAGAAGTTGGGCACCACTATATTTAAATCTTATACACTTAACTCTAAATTAGTGATAAAAATATAGAAAATCACTAACCACTAACAAATTATACTTAAAACATGCTTTAGATAAGGTAGGTATCAAATTCTACTTCACATAAGTTTGCACATAATTCAAATTTAAAACAATAGATATGGAATTTTCGGGTGACATTCGAAAGCGTCTGGAAAGTATTCTGGTTACAGAGTTGGCTTGATATAAATATCGCTAGTTTGAAGACGGAAGGGCAGATTCGAATAAAGTGTTGGACAGAAAAGTTAAATTGTAATAAATAAATTAGTGCCTAAGTATTATATAAATGAATTAGTACCTCATAAGTAAATTATAGTGTGTTTTAAATAAATAAACAATAAATAAATTGAACTATCCCTACAAAAATATATAATCCCCAATTCCTCCTATGAAATTATGAAAATATCACTAAAGTGACAACAAATCAATTGACAAAGCTGAGAATTAAAAAAAAAGAAAAAGTGATTGCATCGACTAGAGATCGAACCTGGTACGTGCCGACTAGACTCGTCGGCGCCTCTACCAGTTAGGCCATTGAAGAACATCATTGCGACAGTCGAACTCGTAGATTTAAAATCAATCAGACACCGATTCTCGTCAGCTTTTTCAATTTTTCTTTGGTTTGTTTTCACTTTTTCATAATTTGTAGGGGAGATTGGGGATTATATATTTTCATATTTTTAAAATCTCTGTTTTTTGGATCTCATCCTATTTTCTCACTTCACTTTTCTTTCTCATTTTACTTCATGTTACTTACATTTTTGCAATTTTTAACTTATAATTTTTTTTTAATGTTAGATGTTATTACTGTATTATTTGCAATACAGAGTATATATACAATGACATTTTATTATGAAGCGTTAGGAGAATATTGAACAGTTTTAGCAAGTCGAGAAATTTAAGCATTTTCGGAAAGAACCGCGAAAAGTAAGTTTTTGAATACTTTACCATTCCCTAAACATAAATGCTCAGGTTGTTTTCATTTATACTTGTTTATTCTCGTTCATGCTCATTCGTGCTCGGGGAACGTTCTCCAAAAATACGTGCTCGAAAATTTTACATCACTACCTGGAAAGGGGTCGGTGAGCCGAGTTTAAAAATATAACTTTTGTAAAACTGCACTATGTCGACATATTGCAGTTTATCTCTGAGATACTGTGTTGTTAATTAATTATTGCATAGGTGCTCATAATTTATTACTTTCTTATTTTCCAAATATGAGTAAATAAATATTCATCCTTTATATTGCTGCTGTTTTCTTTGTTTTTCGTTAGCTCAGGTTTTTTTTCAGATATAAGACTCTCCCAACTCTCGCTACTAATCGCTATTTTCTTCAAAGGTTTTCCTATGTAATCCTACAATATTTTTGTTTTATTGTGATCCATGTTTTTTTTTAATTTTTAGCTAGCTGCAGAAGCAATAAGTAACATAAGAACAGTAGCATCATTGGGATGTGAAAAAGCTTTTCTCGATCAATATGTAAAAGAATTGCTAAAGTATCAAAAAGTAGCAATTAAAAAGTCGCATATACGAGGTATTGTAATTGGTTTGGTGAATAGCTTGATAATTTGGCTGTACCCACTGGGATTGTGGTATGGTGTACAATTAATCATTACTGAAAATGTTGCTTATGGAAAAGTGCTTACGTAAGTATTCGTTTTGTTTTTGTTTACAATTTTAGTATAATTTAAAAATGGGCAGTAATATTACAAGTTTCGGTTAATATACAAATACAAATTGTATGTTTATTAACATATTGGTCGATAGTAAAAACAAAAAAAAAAGAAAAGCATGTATTTAAATAAGTAGCTCAATAAAGTATTAGGACTATAAAAGTAAAATATTATACAATTTAGAAAAAGACCCATACTTAAATATTAAAATCATAAACTTGTTAAAAGAAACCAAGAGATTAGAGACCAAAAGCACAATTTTATTATGGTATTAATAAAGGTTAAAGAAACAAAATAATTCAAATTCCAAATTTAATACAGTGCACATTTCTTTTGTGACGAAATTACACTGTGACCCTGAATCTAGCAAAACACCACATTTAGATGTTTCACCATTTTTATGGAAAACATTTACTAGGGCCGTACCCAATAAAACATGTTACAAGTTAACGTTTGCGAAATTTGAACATTCTTTGTCCTGTGATTGTGAACACAAGACGTGAGATGTGTTTATCATGTTTTTCTCTGGAGTTGGCAACCTTGAATGTTCAGGTTCAGAATTAATTTCAGGTGCATCTGTTTGATTGGCTTCCTGATATAAAATATGGTTTGAGCTTTATATGTGTATTATCAATTTAATCTGCAGAATTGTCAAAATGTAGTAAACTATTCGTCTTCCCCGCTACAAAATCGACAGTCCGATGTTTGTTGCAGACTTATCCTTCTCATATACTTACCTAGATGACAATGTCCTGTCGTCAATCTCGTGAGAATGCGTAGATCTTTCCTCTACTTCATTTCTGGATCTGGGCGGAATCGTTCATAGAAGGGTTGGGTATAAATACCATTGAATGAGTTAGTATGACTTTTCTATGTGCTGTCAGGGAACTAGCGAGTCTGAGACCATGCCGAGGATGTGATGATTATTAATCTCACTCATCAACAACCCCGTTTTGTCATATCGCAGTTCTTGACTGCATGGACTACTCTTTGTCATAGACGACCATCCTGGCCTCTATTTCTAGAAAAATGTAGAAATAGGGTAGATACTGGCTTCTGTAGGTTGGGCAACATTGCCCTAGTGATGGCGACGCACTCAAGCTCCTCGATTCCAGCCAACTTTGCTCTAGCCGTCCGTTATCTCACTAGAGGACCAAGCCGTTTCTAGCCATGAGTTTTACCACGGTTTAGTACATCCAGTAAATTAATGGAGTCTGATCCTTCACATATCCTTCTGAAAATCCAGAGAGATAATCTGACTTTGTTGGTGTTTTCTCCAATTGGAGGTTTCAGGTGAGTTTCTTATCTAGGATAATTCCAGGATACTTCACCTACACCGCAAAAGGAATGGTTTTCCCGGTCAACTTATGTTATCGAAGCTTGTCTCTAATTATGAGAACCGTCCGCATAGCATTGAAAATTTACCCCCTGCCGAGAGAGATCTTCTAGCAGGTTATCCACCAGAATGGTCCACAGTAGGGGTGAAAGTAAATTGAGTTTGTCGATTACTCTTTTTTCAATAGGAGCGAACAGAGGCTGAAGAAGGGCTTCTATAACTAGGAAGGCACCCAGCGCGATCTCTCCGTATATTAGGGAATGGCTGATTTTGTTCACAAGATTGTTCATCGTACAGAGCATGATCTGTCGATATTGGAGGGAGTTTAATGGGCATGCCTGTAGGCTTTTTTTCTCTAATACGCTTATCTAGAATAATTCTTTCTAGTATCTTAAAAAAAAAGGATGTTAGGCACATTGGACGATAGGAGTTTGGTAGGAAGGTATCTACTCTACCAGCTTTATGTATATACACAACTTTCGTTATGTTCCATCCTAGCGGGATATATCTTCACGCCAGGCATGCTCTACATAGCCCTATGGCACTTAGACTGACAACTTGTGCAACGTAATTTCCGTCCTCGACCTCAGAGAATACAAAAAAATCCTCAGACAAAAACAGAGATGCATGGAGATCCTACTGCGAAGAAATCGAAGATTTCCCGCAGGCAGCAAGGCTTCAAAAAGCTTTCTCACAAGATCCACACCGAAGTATTGGTGCGCTAATCAAAGAGGATGGTACGAAAACTGTCAACCTCGAAGATAGCATCAAACTTCTGCTGTCAACACCCTTCCCTGACTCGGTCACCACAGACGTGGCCGACTGGGCAGAGGAAGAATACAATCCATCTGACTATGATTGGCAAACTGCCAAACACATTGTAGACTATGAAAAAATTAGATGGGAAATATCCAGCTTCTCTCCATTTAAATCGCCAGGACCTGACGGTATCTATGCAGCCCTACTTCAGTGGGGTCTGGAAGAACTCACACCGCACCTGGTGGGTATATTCAGATCCTCGTTGGCTCTGAGGCATATCCCCAAAAAATGGAGAGAGGTAAAAGTGATATTTATACCCAAAACTGGAAGGATGGATTACACTGTCCCAAAAACCTACCGACCAATTAGTCTGACATCGTTTTCCATGAAGACATTGAAAAGGCTATGCGAAAAATACATAAGGGATGCGGTGATTACAACACCACCACTTCAACATGCATACACCCCATGCAGATCTACTGATTCAGCCCTTGATCTAGTTGCTGGCCGGATAGGAAAATCCCTGGACAATAAGGAGTCCGCCTTGGGTTTTTTCATAGACATAGAAGGTGCTTTTGATAAAACCACCTTCCCAAAGATAATACACTCACTAACCAACAGGAGCGTTCCACAAATGGTTAGTAGGTGGATACATAACATGCTCTCAAAGCGAGCAGTAAACATAAGTGTTGAAGATGTTAATATAAGAAGCTTGGTTGTGAGGGGATGACCACAGGGAGGGGTGCTATCACCTCTACTGTGGAATATTGTCCTCGACACCCCATTAGCCGCCTCAATAATGACAGTCACTACATAATTGCATATGCAGATAACCTGGTCATTCTGAAACAGGGAATTTTGAGAACATACTCTGCGAAAGAATGCAAGTAGTTCTAAAAATTATAGAACACTGGTGCTAGGACCATTCACTGTCTATCAATCCTAAGAAGACAGAAATGGTGCTTTTCACAAGGAAAAGGATAAAAATGGAATTAAAACCTCAAGAACTCCTAAACACAAAACTAAACTTTGCGACAGAGGTGAAGTACCTAGGTCTCACCTTTGACAGCAAGTTAACATGGAACTCGCATTTAGAAAACATAGTTAAAAGAACATACATTGCTTATGAACAATGCCGCCGAACCGTGGGACGCACCTGGGGTTTTTCCCCCAGAGTCGTCGCATGGACTTACACGGCTATCACAAGACTTGTGCTAACATACGGTGCAGTTATCTGGTTACCGAAAACCCAAAAATTAACAGCTATCCGTAAACTAGAACAAATTCAAAGAACAGCATATCTCAACATAATAGGAGCCATGAAAACAACACCGACCAGAGTGATGGAAGTTATTCTTAGTATCACTCCCCTTGATATTTACATTAAGGAGGTTGTTCTGACGACAATGACATGCCTCCGCACGGTTGGAATAGAACCTGATGTAGGATCTGGTGAGGCGAGACGTCACTTTTGGCAGGAGGCGCTCGATACGCTCCCACTGCTTCAAGCGAACATGGACTCCATTTCACCGAGATATATCTTCCATAAGCCATATAAAGTTATAATAGAACAAATAGAAGAGCCAAAAGTGGCTCATCTATACAGATAGCAGGCAAGCACTACTCATCCTGAAAAGACCACGAATTTATTCAGGGTTAGTACTAGAATCTCACGAAGCTTCGGCTGAAGTATCCATCAACAATGTGATCACCTTAAGATGGTTCAAAGGTCACGCCACATCGACAGACCTAATTAAAGAATATTCCCTTGTGAAATTCAAGGAAAGATGGGATGAAACAAGAAACAAGTTATCCTGACAACACTGCAGCAAACAAATACTTGACTATAACTAGACAGAATCTGCGCCTAGTTACAGGCATTCTGACTGGTCATTGCGAAGTAGGGAAGCATCTCCATATCATGGGGCTGTCAGAATCCGTACTCTGCAGAGGGTGCGAACAAGAAGATGAGACCATCGAGCATATCCTTTACGATTGCTCGACGCTCTCATTTATTAGAAGATTTGTGTTCGGCGAGTATCGGCTAACACCGGCCGATATAAGAGAAGCACCTCTTGGCGACGTTGTCAACTACATTGAATCTGTAGGCTGGCTCACGAGCTAGGAGGCGGCTATCATCTTAGGAGGATGCACAATGGGCCTAATAAGGCCTAAGTGACGTGGGGGTAACCCACCCTCCACACGTTGCAGATACAGATTTCAGTCCTCCTTCTTGAGTTGTGTGGTCGATTCCCCAGAAGGAAGGAGTACAGATTGCATGTCCTCCAAAATTCGACTACCTCGGAAGTGTTTCTGTAAAAGATGGTGAAGGAATGACTCGCCTGTGTATATTTTCGATTTTTAATCATATTTCTATATTTATTTGGCCCATGTCGTAGCGGACCTCATTTTGGACACTCCTGATTTAGAACAATTTTTGTCTATGTAATAATAACGATGATAAAGGGTGGTAATTTATAATGTAGATTTAAATTTTAAGAGTATGCGAACTTATGCTGTTTGGTCTATGGTGTGCCGGTAACATGATGGCTGCTTGTCCAAATTTTCAAAAAGGTCTTATAGCTGCATCAAGAGTTATACGCTTACTGGAACGAGTACCTGATATCCGGAACAGTACTAACCCTTTACAGATCTCGTGGGTGAGTTAAAACAGTTTTAAATGAATAAAAATAATATACAGTGCTTATTTTTTCGTGTTAGGCATACGACTAGTATACAAGTTAATAAAATGGCAACAGGGCAAGAGAGCCAGTCATCGCGGTGGAACAGAATTAGAAGATATTATGATGATGGGATATTAGCCGAACCGAATATGATATCATAGTGATAGCGGGGATATCGTAGTTGCCACATGTTCGCTGTAAAAGCATGGCTATGTCTAATACAAAATAATAAGTACTGTATTTTTTTACCAAAGATGTACAGAAACATATACAGATCCATTCACGATACTACGAACACGGTCAAACTGATGACCAATTTACCCTTGTCCGCTACTGTCATTCCAAAGCTTTCGCATGTGACATATTTGGAATAACTTTATACATTTCACGACAGAGTTGAGTATTAATGAATATTTTATAAATAAATGAAGATAAAGAACAAACATAACATATTCAGACATGAAAATAGCGAAATTTAATAATGCAACCATCAACCAGAATTTGTAATAATAGACAAAATTTTGAACAACTTTTTCGGCGCCGACGTTTTTTTTTCTTTTTTTTTATTTTATTAATTTTCATTTTCTTTTTTCATTTCTTTTTTTCCTCTTTTTTTGAGACCCTCCACAATAGTAAGAACAGCAACAGTTTAAAATTTATAAAAAACAACTTTGATTTTGTTTTCAAATGGAAAAAAATTCAATACAAACATTAAAAAATAGAGAACAAACATTGAACAAAAAAAAAAACAAAACGAACTTTAAAAAATTACATAACTAAGATTAAAAAGAAATACAAAACTAAGATTTAAAAATTACAAAAAAATAAAAATTATAAAATGGAATCCAATAGACAATAATAAATTACAATCAATAATAAAAGAACACGAATTTATTTTTAATGTAATAGGTGCTCAAATAGACCTCTTTCTTGGGCAAGACAGTACCCCACAGTACCCCAAACGATCGTAAAATGATCGCCTTACTTCAGCCAACATATTGGGACTAATAAGTTGAACGGCTTCTGAAATTTTCACTTTCAGCTCATCTAAGTCGTTAGCTCTATCTTCCCTGAATTTGTATATCTGAGACAATAACCCCACAAAAAAAATCACAAGGTGCGAGATCCGGCGATCTAGCTGGGCACAGAATTGTACCTTTCCCTGATAATAATCTGTTGGGAAATGTTTCATTTAAAAAGTGCTACACCGTCACACGATTGTGCACAGAACATCCGTCTTGTTGAAACCAAATATTGTTAAATCGAGCTCCTGCCAATAGCCGTATGTCAGGGACAATATGGTATCTGAGTAAATCCAAATATTTAACACTATTTAAATTACCCTCAATATAAAAAGGACCGATTACATTTTCACCTAGTATTCCCATCCAAACATTCAACTTTTGCGGGAACTGCGTGCGAACTGTTACAAATTTATGTAAATTTTCTCGAGACCAATATCGGACTTGGGATGGATTATGCCTGGCAAGTAATGGAAAAGTCGACCCATCGGTGAACACAACATTGTAAAGAAAATTGTTGTCATTGTTAACTTTATCCATTACTGCCTCGCTAAATTCCATTCATCTGATTTTGTCAGTTTCATAAATTTCTTGGCATTTTCTTACTTTATAAGATCGATATCCATGTTTTTTTAAAATTCTATTTACTGTGGTTTCACTGGAACCTACAACTTCCGCAACCTCTCTCTGAGATCATCGTATTTTCTTCCACAGTTGCACAAATCATAATATCCCTATCTTCTTGTTCATTCTGATTATTATTAACTCGAGCCTTTTTATGTTCATTGGGAGAAACGCAGCCATGAATTTCAAAATTTTTAACAATACGATGTACTGTTGAGAGTGATGGTATGGGCCTATTTTGAAATGTCGCCTCAAACAAACCGCTTATTTGTCGAATTGTATTGCCTTGAAAATGTCATTTCACAATTTGTACTTTCTCAGCAATTTCGTAAACATTAATTTTAAATCTAAAGAAATACTTTTCGCCCGCGATAAAAGCACAAAATTTGAATGTGACAGTTGCGGACAAGCGTCAATTGGTCATCATGTTTACCATGTTCCTAGTACGATGGATGAATCTGTATGTATAGGCTTAATCCAATAATTACATTAGTAAAGATCAAAGAAATACAAGTTCCCAACGGCTCCTTTAAATTCTTCGTCTTGTAGTCTATAAAAGATACTTTTAAATTAAATATCAAAATATTGTTGAATTATCTGTAGGTACCTAATTTATTATGCTTGTTTATCTAATAAAAACTTATCTATTAAAAATAATAAAGTAGAACTTAAAACGACGACCAAATCTACATAATTTATTAACAATTTTAACATAAGCATAAAATCAAAATAAAATATAATGAGATAAACAGAAAATTAATAATAAATAAAAAAAAATATTGAAATGGTTGAGGCTGGTGGAGTTTTGAAAATTTGTTAATTTCGAGTTCAAACAATTTGTTAATGTCGAGTTCCATTTGTGTTAACATCAATCTCAGAAGGTACAGAAACACATATGTGTAGAAATAGATACTTACATTACTAAAAATCGAAGAATTCGGCCAGTGTATAAACAATATCATTAAAGAGATAATTCTTAAGTTAAGGTAAGCTGGGTAAATGCAACAGGTTTTTCGAATAGTTACATTTCATAGGTATCTTAAAAATATTGAACATTGAGGATAAAATCTGCCAATTTTTCCTTGTTAAGTATAACTATCTATAAATGTATTTATAGCAGTATATTTATTCAATGTGTCTCTGTTTTGTTTTTAGAATATATTTTTTTAAATTATGTCAACATGTTACATTTGCCCCTGAAAAAGGGGTAAATGTAACACTTGAGCTTCAGGTGCGGATAAACGTTGTATTATTGGCAGAAAGGGGTAAATGTAAAAGAAATATATATTACGAAAAATGTTGTGCAAAAATTATTTAAATCGGTTAATATTTAAGAAAGCAACAAGCTTTTCAAAAAATACGTGTAAAGAAGTGGCATTTATTAAAACACAAAAGTAGAGAGAAAAATCGAAAATGTATTACATAAACGAAGGAAAAACCTCTAACAAACTATTTTCCTTAAAAAATAGCAACTCTTCCAAATGCAACCTAAAAAAGCTGATTTATTAAACATTTTAGCAGCTAAACCTCAAGTAAAACACCGAAATATTTATAAAAAAATACGTGTGGCACTCGGGGACTGCCGCGGTAAAGCTATTGCATAGCATTTTTTATCAACTTATGCAATTACAATTATTTATTTATTTTATTTATGCAGTATTTTTTTTTCTTTGATTTTAATTCAAGTTTTTTCTTTGATATTAATTCAAGTTACACTTTTTGAGCGTGGTGACCGATAAGAAAACAAATTTTTTTCTTTTATTGAATAAATGAGAAGTTAATATTGTTTAAAATATTTTTATTATCTTACAATTACATGTAGGTTATGCAGGATTTTTTATCATTGAAACTATAGGTTTATGGTAACTGAAATAAGAAACATAATTGTGAGATTTGATATCCTCTAAATATCTGGAAAATACCGCGTCAATGGTGGTCCCATATTTTGTTGTGGATTCTTGGAGATCATTATTCATTTTCAAATTTAATTTTTCCGAAATTGTGTCTAAAAGAGATAGAATCAGTTAGCAGCTAGTCTACACGCATACGTCTAGTCCCACGCACACAAACACCGTGCTGAAGTCTGCCGAACTGAAACGACGTTAGACGATGCACGGCTTTCAACGCCGCACCGCTGTGCCGGTCGGAGTGGGGGGTGTTAGGTTTATTTTCGTTACGGAATTTCTTTTTCGATTTTCGATTTTTCGATTTTTTTTTATTGAATAAATGAGAAGTTAATATTGTTTAACGCCGCATCGCTGTGCCGGTCGGAGTGGGGGGTGTTAGGTTTTTTTCGTTACGGAATTTCTTGATTCGGTCGCCGCGCTCAAAGCCCGCGATAAAAGCTATGCAATAGCTTAAAATTAACATATACATCTTGAGGTGTTAACTAAAATTTTGACTAAGTAAGTAGTTTAAATTGTAAGACATAAAACAAAAAGGTTACTCTATTCAAGTTACAGAAGATGTTTATAAGAAACATTTTAAATATTAGATCCATCAAAGATATTAAAATACAGTAACCCTCTTCTATCTTCGAGTAGTTCTGGCAAAGTCAATGCTATATCTGCTTCGTTTACCGTGTCAATATCGTCTGCAGGAGGCCAATCAAACATTATCGTATCTTGTCGTTTAGTTGAAATTCGTTTTAAAAATTTTATTTCCCATTTATCTTCCACACGTCGTGTTACACGGCCAACATAGTGATTCGTGTTCTTCTTTGACGTATACTTTATTAAAACCCATTTAATTTCCTTTATTTCTTGATTTAATTCGTTTTCTTCTCTGTCCTGAATTTCCCTTTCTTGCACTATATTCTGTAGTAACTCCCCTTCATTATCTGATTCTCTGTATTCTATTTCTTCCTCTTCGTCTTCATCATTGCTACTAATATTTTCCTTCTTGCGGCACCTTGATTTAACTGTGTTTTGTTTTTTGAGTTGTTTACCCTCTTTAGTTTTTGGTAGACGCTCTAACACATCTTGAGACGTTAAGACTTCTGAGCCTGTACCTACTCTCTTGCGCCGTACACTTTCTGGTCGACGGCTTTGCTTGATCATTTCCAATAGCAATGTTTCAAAGTTTTTTGCTCCATCTTTGATAGTATCTGCAGTAGACGACGTGACGGTAGTGGTTCTGCATTTGAAGTTAACTTGTTTCATTAACAGATCCTATAATCTGGATGTTTTGTTTTATCAGAATTGGTCCCTTGGTTTATTTTCATTTTGTGCCAACGACGTAATGCCTCTGGACAAAATTTTTCATCTGGTATGACTGTTTTGTCAAATGGGTATATTCCTCCTTTTATAAAACCATTCTGTATCACCTCAGGGGACAGAAGTCTCCAGGTGTCCCCTAAAAACTTTGAAAATAGAGATTTTGGTATGTTATGTCCAATATTTTGGCGTTGCCATGATACTAGTTTTTCATCACATTTATCTTTAAAAGGCTTGAATACTGACAAGTCTAACGGTTGAAGCAAATGGCTGCTGTGCGGAGGTAATTTAAGAATTGTTATGTTTTCTTGAATTGCTAACTGTATTACCTCAGGGCTAATATGAGTCGAATGTACATCATATATGATAATAGCAGGACGATTTTCACCCAGAGTTGGTAAAACAGTGCGCTGAAAATAGTTTTTAAATATATCCATCCAGCCCTTTTTTGATGCCGCGTAAACAGTTCCAGGGTAACCAGATCTTTGCGGAGCATACCATTGATCCCACATATGTAGTCCTTTATAGATAATTAATGGCGGAGCCTTTTCGCCTGCAGCATTCGCCATTAATAAAATTGTTGTGTTTTCCCTCCCTGGACCACTAGTAATTCTGATTGCAGATTTTCCCTTTTCCCCCACAACACGGATCTTGGTAGGATCAATACACAGACTGGATTCGTCAAGATTCCAAATATTAGATGGCTTGTCTCTAATTTGAAGTTTGTCTAATGTTGATTCGAGAAGATCAACATATTCAAAAATTGTAAAAGGATCTGCAGCTTTTTGCCTGGCGTACTCCATATTTTGTGGATTTTTTATGCTTAAGCCATGTCGTTTTTTAAATCTAATGTCCTAGTGACTGATTTTTGGAGGGGGTTGGTAAATTATTTGATTTCATATGTTGTCCCACAAGGTGTAGCACCTCCTTCCTCGATAAACCATAGCCCCATTTTTCTAGTGTTTTCAGTCCGGTAGCTAATGTCTGTTCAAGTTGAGGTGAAAGAATCGTGCGATGCCCTTTTCCTTTTTTTATTTGCCCGCGGGAACCTTTACAGTTAGTGTATATTGTTGAATAAGGTACATCATTAAATACCTTTCAGCTTTCCCAGCAGTCAAACGACCTGCCTTTACTTCCAAAGAGGCTTCT
Organism: Psylliodes chrysocephalus; assembly: GCA_927349885.1. Taxonomy (NCBI): domain Eukaryota; kingdom Metazoa; phylum Arthropoda; class Insecta; order Coleoptera; family Chrysomelidae; genus Psylliodes; species Psylliodes chrysocephalus. The sequence goes on from OV651813.1 coordinate 35,934,838, forward strand.
TTTAAGATATTTTCATTATAGGTAGGGCCGTTGGTCGTTTTAATATAGTTCCAAACCATGACTCTTAAAACGAAGAAGATACTATTGGAGCAGCAACCTTTACAATTTATCCTTTTTTTTTTAGGGGTGAATGTAACATGAGCTGTTGCAATTACTATATACAGGGTGTCTGTAAAAGGTGTTTACAAAAACATACCACATATTCCTTAGACCAAAATAAGTCGATTTAAGTAAAATTACCTTAGTACAAAGTTGCTTCGTTTGGGCTCCAGAGGGCCTTGCATTTACAATTTTTAAATCGTTTTTCCCATATAAATTTAAAACGGCATATGCGATTTTGCTGAAATTTGGTATATTGGTAGAGTTTTATGTGGCAAAAAAAATGGTATTAAAATTTTATTCGATAATAATACATAGGCGTAGAACTTGATTTTTTAAATAATTGCACCTTTAAAAATTCTACGCCAATGGAAGAAAAGGAGTTTGAGTATGAAATTTAGATTGCGCAACTCATTTACTTTAAAAAAGGTACTCTTGATAAGACTCGATTACTCTCATGGTTTTGACGAAATTTGCATTTTAGTAATTTTAGAACATAAACAATAATTATTAAAATACAAACTTTGTCAAAACCATGAGAGTAAATCGAGTGTTATCAAGGGTACTTTTTTGTAGTAAATGAGTACCCAATTCAAATTTCATACTTAAAACCCTTTTCTGCCATTGGCGTAGAATTTTTAAAGGTGCAATTATTTAAAAATCAAGTTCTACGCCTATGTATTATCGGACAAAATTTTATACGATGAAAAACATAAAAATGTACTTTTTTCATATCTTCTTCAACACCTCTAATCGAGACTTTTAACAAAAATACTCGATTCTTGCCATGTACGATTTTTTGAGGAATATTAATTATTCGCCTGCAATACGTATACAAAAACATTTATTGTTGATTTCCATAGTTTCATCTAAATAAAAATATTGTCAAGTTTTAACACCTAATCTCTTGTTAACGATTGAAAGTGTTCTGACTCAATAATTAAAAAACAAATGCGTGGTTTATTAATATGGCTGTACATACCAATGCAGAATATACCGATATGTTACTGATATTAGGATGTTGTGAAGGAAATGCACGAGAGAGTGTCAGGGTGTACTCTGAAAGGTTTCCAAATCGTCGTGTACCTAGCCACCCAAATTTTGCTGCTGTTGAGAGACGTCTTCGGGAGACCGGTTCCTTTGCTCCCAACACTGAAGAGAACGTTTTGTAAGGATTCCTGAAGTTGAAGAAGACATTTTAGAACGTGTTGAAGAAGATCCAGAATTAAGCACCAGACGAATTGGAAGGGAACTAGGAGTAAGTAAAGATGTCGTTCATAAAGTGCTTAGAGAACAATTGCTATATCCATACCATAAGAAGCCTGTACAAGAATTATTAGTCCATGATCCTCAAATTCGTTTGGGTTTTTGTCGATTTAATAATATGCAAAGAGAAAGAGATCCAAACTTTGTCAAGAAGGTTCTCTTTACCGATGAAGCGGGTTTTACAAGAAGAGGTATAACTAATACCCATAATAAACATGCCGTTGAAAATCCGCATGCAATAAAGGTAAACCATTTTCAGCACGAATTCAAAATTAATGTGTGGGCTGGAATAATTGGTAATTTCATTGTTGGTCCTGTCATACTTCCACGAAGATTAACTGGAGAAAATTATTTGGATTTTTTACAAAATACGTTGCCAGAATTGTTAGAAGATTTACCTCTCCAACTTCGGAGAGATATGTGGTTTATGCAAGATGGAGCTCCACCACATTTTTCTTTAATCGTTAGAAACCACTTGAATGAACAATATCCACACAAATGGATAGGCAGAGGTAATGACGCACCTGTAAACTGGCCACCACGTTCCCCAGACCTAACACCGATGGATTACTTTTTATCGGGACATCTGAAATCCACAGTTTACAGGGAACCTGTAGAAAATGAGGAAAAACTCTGGCAACGTATTCAAGATGCAATAAACAATCTTAGAGGTGATGAAGAAGTTATGGAAAGGATACATTTTAATTTTCTTCGACGTATAAATCTTTGTATGCGTGAAAATGGTGAACATTTTGAACAATTTTTGTAAAATCTCTATCATGATTATGTTGTAAATAAATATTTTTGTGAAACCTATACATTCTAAATTATTAAAACAGAAATTTAGCGAAAACCATGAGAGTAATTGAGTCTTATCAAGAGTCCCTTTTTTAAAGTAAATGAGTTGCGCAATCTAAATTTTATACTCAAACTCCTTTTCTTCCATTGGCGTAGAATTTTTATAGGTGCAATTATTTAAAAAATCAAGTTCTACGCCTATGTATTATTATCTGACAAAATTTTAATACCATTTTTTTGCCACATAAAACTCTACCGATATATCAAATTTCAGCAAAATCGCATATGCCGTTTTAAATTTATATGGGAAAAACGATTTAAAAATTGTAACTTCAAGGCCCTCTGGAGCCCAAACGAAGCAACTTTGTACTAAGGTAATTTTACTTAAATCGACTTATTTTGGTCTAAGGAATATGTGGTATGTTTTTGTAAAGACCTTTTACAGACACCCTGTATAACATGTTACATTAGCCCCGAATCACATTTTTTTAGGGGCATTTGTACCATCAACAATAATCATTACTAAAACAAAAATGCTGCTAAAAACATTTTTACACAATAAACATACCACCTAAAGTGTAATTCTAAGATCAAACTTACCTGTCTAATATTTACTCAGTCCTAGAAATAGGCTTTGGCATTTATTAACTCGAACTGAAAACTGCTGCGTAAAAATCACTATGACTTTGATCGTTTTTAATGGCAGACTAACAAGTCGCAGCAAAGAGTGGTCAGTCTAGAATAGAAGCAGCATACTCCCTCACAACAAAACATGCTCATGGCGCCCTCACAAAAACACATCTACATAACTGTTATTACTGAATAATACATTTATTCCATTATTACATTTACCCCAGCTTACCTTACATTAATTTTTTTTACAAAAATAAGAAAGCTGGAACTATGATCATTATACAGCGATTAGCCTACTTTAAGTTTTTTTTGTTTTATATTAATGGTTGAAAATTATTAAGTTTAACTCATTTATTTTTTATACAGGGTATTAAGTATAAAATTTTTTGAAAAATCCTCCTTGGAGTTACACCCTTAGGAAGATTTAAAAAAAACTATATATTGAGGTAAAGACACGAAACTTGGTAAATATTATTTGTCAATAAAACAACACTTTTGAATTTTTTTATCCCTGAAGTATGCTTAGAAGGGGTTGAAATAGTCAACCCCTAAGACATTTTTTCTTACAACTTTTTTTAGATAAAATTTTTTCGTTAAAAAAAATATGGCTGAAAAGCCCAATTGATTTACTAACTTTCTTATCCCTACAAGTTTTTTTTCGAAAACTTTGTTTTAAATAAAAAATGGTAAGAAAAAATATCTTAGGTGTTGACTATTTCAGCCCCTTCTAAATATACTTCAGGTTTTTAAAAAATTTCAGAAAGTATAGTTTTATTGACAAATAATATTTACCAAGGTTTGTGTCTTTAGCTTGATATACAGGGCAGGGAAAGTAAAACAGAAAAACCATTTGTGTAACTTTTACACATAATCATCATAATTTCGGTATTATTTAGATACACCCTATATACCATGTTTATTAATATATTAATGCATTTTAGGAAAACGACACTATTGACTATTCGAAAATATATTTTTCGTATCCCACTCGGCCTTCAAAATTAATTCTAAAGGAGCTTTTCCTCACCGTAACAAAAGGGAAAACTATCGCGTTAGTTGGATCTAGTGGCTGTGGAAAATCTACTATTATTCAATTGTTACAAAGATTCTATGATCCAAATTCTGGAGAAATTATAATAAGTGGTACAGATACTAAGAAAATTGATTTGAAATTACTAAGATCTCAGTGGGGAGTAGTGTCTCAAGAACCAAACCTATTTGATAAAACAATAGCTGAAAATATAGCATACGGTGCTAATTTTAAGAATGTTGAAATGGATGCTATAATTGCAGCTGCAAAGGATGCTAATATTCATAATTTTATTGCTAGTCTTCCAAAGGTAATTACGAATATATGATTTCTAAATCGAGTACTGCTAAGATTGCGGATTGTATTGCTAGCTTTATGCAATTGCCATATTCGTAAAGATTTAAAGTGATTTAGATACCGTAATTTGTGTTTTGTTTTACATTTTCCGCAAACTTTAGTAGTGCCCTTCGTATTGTACCAGAAATGTATCTCTGATTGCTAGCAATAATTTCTTTTTGGCCAACAATTATTGCTGGTCCTTGGATTTAACATTGCCTTACAAGGGCGGCTTCAGTGAACAACCCCTTCCTCCCCCGCCTTCCCCGAGCTTAAAATTCATACCATCCATGAGCCTTTTATTAAAAAAAAATGCTAAAAAGGGAATTGTTATTGGCAATAACCCCCACTTCCCGAAAAATCAGTTTTGAGCCGCCTTTGTTGCTCAGAGCAAATTTACATCTTTGTTTAGGGCTATGAAACGAGAATCGGGAGCAAAGGAAGCCAGCTTTCTGGGGGCCAAAAACAAAGAATCGCAATAGCCCGTGCTTTGGTTAGGAATCCGAAGATTCTGCTGTTAGATGAAGCTACATCCGCTTTAGATAATGATAGCGAAAAGGTTTGTAATCAATCTTCTTTTATTCTAGATCAGCCATACTCAACCTGCGGCCCTCCAAGCTTTTTTGCGGCCCCAATCACAATTATTAAAACTATAAGTTTCTATTTTTATAATCTTGAGCGAAATGCGCGAAAACATTTATTGGTCGCAGCGCTAAATAGCGCGCTAATTATTAAATAAACGTTTGGAATGTTGTGGGGTTACTTCAAAAACAATATAGCTTCTTTTTTAGAATTTTTTTGAGTTAAGTACACTTTCTACAAGTGTGAACAAAGTCTATATTCATGATTAACAGAGCCATTAAAAACTAACTCCATATTAATACATTAACAAATATTCACAAAGAAGATGGAGTGGCATTTATACCAAAACATAATCATAACATTGTGTTCAATTGCTAAGTGTGTCTACCAAAACCATAGAATAAGCATATAACTTATTTTTGCTAAATATATTTAGTCCGATTCCTAATAGTGTTTTTGCCAAAACAAGATAAAGGCCAGAACCGAGGGGAAACCACTAAGGTCAAAACGTACCTGTATTTCGAAAATCACATAGAAGCGTTTTATGTGATTTCGGTGATTTCACTGAAAATCCACCTTAATTTTATACGATGATATTTTTTCTCGGCATTTACAGTTTTGAGCGACGAATTGATTTCGGTGATAATTTCGACCATTATTTTCGATGATGATTTTGGAATTTTCGAGAAAATTTGTACTTATTTCGAGTGAAATCGAACCAGCATTTCGGGAGTGGTTTACCGCCACTTATTTTTTACTTTCCTATCTGTATACAGATATAAGGAAAGTATAGGAATCATGATTTTTTTCGACCTCGAGTTTTCGACGGATTTTTACGTTTTGAGGTCCCCTGAATCCGTTTGTGTGTCTGTGTGTGTCTGTAGGTCGCATAACTCATGAACCGATACACAGAAAAACACCAAATTTTAAACTTAAGCTTTATTCCAACGTCTAATGAGCTGATTAGATTTTGAGCAGAGTCGGAACATCTGGGGGGGTACTTTATGGGTGGTCATTTTTATATTTTATGGAATATATCTGTTATTTACGTTTGGAGAAAAAAATTCTTCAAATAAAAGTTACTTCTAATATAATTATCTATAATTTTTGTTTTATACAAAATTTTCCTAAAATGGTCCGTATTCGAGAAATTTGACAAAATGTAAAAAAAATATTTTTTTATAAAAATTGTTCAAATAAAAGTTGTTTGTTATATAATTCTCTATAATTTTTATTCTATACATAATTTCTCTAAAATGGACCGTATTCGAGATATTTGAGAAAATGTGTAAATTTCGAATTTTGAAGAAAACTCAAAAACGGATAAAGAAAAAAACATTAAATTTTAAACTTAAGGTTTATTTCGGCCTGACGTAAAATGATTAGATTTTGGACAAAGTCGGAACATCTAGGGGGGTACTTTATGGGAGGCCGTCTTTATATTTTATAGAATATATCTGTTATTTATGTTTGGAGAAGAAAATTGTTCAAATAAAAGTTACTTCTAATATTATTATCTATAATTTTTGTTTTATGTCAAAATTTCCTGAAATGGTCCGTATTCGAGAAATTTGACAAAATGTGCAAAATTCTGATTTTTATGAAAATTGTTGAACTTAAAGTTGTTTGCGATATCGATCTCTATAATTTTTGTTATAACATGATTTTTCTAAAATGGACCGTAATGGAAAAATTGTAGGAAATGTGGTAAATTTAAATTTTCAGTATTTTAATTTTCAATGAATATCTATAGAAAAATATTTCGAGGTAGATGTATGTGGAAAATGTATATATTTATTTTATCCTCTAAACATTTATGGAGGTGCTGCAATAGGTTGTACAAAATAACCGGAAAAAGCCTGTAATAACTAGATAGGAAAGTCATGTGTTGGACACATCAGATTTTTTTCCCTGGGCTCGTCTGACTATGTGTCTCCGAATAACACTGAAGCCTATTGGCTTATTGTGTTTTATCCCATGTTAGTTCATAGCACCCACTCTATCACCTTTGTACCTTGTACAAGTTTGTACAGATCTTTGGGTGAGTGGGTTCTATACGTTGTTGGATCAACCTGGAATTGTCCAAAAAGAGCCTGTCTTTTGCGATCTAGAGCTTCGCATTCGCACAGTATGTGTTTGGCCGTTTCTGGTTTTCTTGTGACATAGTCGGCACATGAGTTCCCCATTGTACATGCCAATTTTGTTCAAGTGTCCCTTTACTGGGGCGTGCCCAGTCATGAACCCTGTTATCACTTTCAACTGGTTCCTATTCATTAAGAGTAGTTCTCTAGTTCTTTTGGGTCATGGTCTGCCTATGAAGGCTTTTCCATGTGCCTGTTTTAGGGTGCTTCCCCAATAGTTGATATGTTGTTCCCGAATCCAGTCATTTATAAAACCCCGGACTGTACTTTTTGGTACTCCTGGGTTTGTGTCTGGTTCCGGTGTTTCTTCTGACCCTCTTTTTGCAAGTTCGTCAGCCTTTTCGTTGCCTTCGATCCCTTTGTGACCTGGCACCCAAAATAGTTTTACTCTATTTCGGTCTGCTAGTGTTCTTAGTTCGACGATGCATTCCCATACCAGCCTCGACGTAACTTTCTGACTCGATATGGCCTTAAGTGCCGCTTGGCTGTCTGACATTATTTGAATATGCTGATTTTCGACAGCTCTTTCATTGTTCGTTTTTGCACATTGCAAAATTGCGTATACCTCGGCCTGAAAGACCGATGAATGTATTCCTATAGCATAGCTATGGTTAGTATCAGGGTTTTTGGAGAATACTCCTGCCCCAGTGCCTTCCGCAGTCTTAGACCCGTCTGTATACCAGGTTTTTTCCTGTTGTTGGGCATTGGGCTCCCTTATGGTGATCTCCGCTCTTTCCTGTATTAAAACCTCAAAGGGAGTATTAAAAGAGTACCTCTTGGTTATGTGGTCTGATCTCATGTCTAGCACGTCTCCTGTCACTAACCTTGAGATACTCATGTGACCTGGCCTAATGTCAAGATTTCGCAGTGTATTCCCTAATCTGTAAGCACCTAATCTTGCCTCCCCTTTGTGACGAAGTCACTAAATTTTATTTTTAATTCATCTTAAAAATGTATATTTCAATTAATTCCCGCCTGAGAACATGTAGAAGTTCCCCCGTATTTCTGTTTCCCAAGAATTACCGTTTTTCAACAATTGCGAGTACCCCCGTAGATTAAAATATTCTTATATTTGCCGAAATCCGAATGGGCATTTTTAGAGTCGATTTCGTATGGATTATCTACCTTTTATTTGTCAAGGACTAGAAGGACATTTTTTGTATTTCTGAATTGTAAACAGTCAGCTGTGGTGGTGGTATTCTCCCACTCCCTACTAATCTTCCATCTTGCTTTACCGAAAAAGCATAAATTAAATCCCATCTAGGAATTAACTCTCTCCTCGCTTGACAGCCGCCGTAAGCTCTTCTCTCGTGATTGCCGACAGCCGAAAACTATTCACCCTTAGTTAGTACCTAGTGCCGTGAGTTCCGTGAATTAGTTCATCGATCAACCCCGTTTATTTTTCTAAAGGGTACCGTAGGATACGAGGTGTAAAGGAGATAAGTGTTTTATTTTTATTTATTCTAGTATAGTGGTTACCTAGCAGTGACCGCCTGGAATTATTTTTACCTCCACTGAGTTCACCTTGAGTACACTCTGGTGTACCACAGGGTCGCAGAGCAAACTGCGATACCAAAACTGGCGCCTGAGTAACCCCTATTCGGGAATTACATTCATAGTGCCACACAGACTCGCTGATTCACTGTAGGTGAACCAGGAGCCTGTCACAAATGGCGCCCGAGCAGGGACCGTACTGCTAAAGGTTTTCCACCCCCAGAATAAGGGTAGATTTTTTTCTCTCTCCTTTTTCTCCGAATTTATTTTCTGTTAATCTTCTTTTTCTCCGAATTTTTTTTCTCTTTTTTCTTTTCTGTGAGAAAACCGTTCTACCCCGCCATGACACCCCCACTGCCCTCCGTTAGGCCCGTACCTATCCAAACGCACGAGTGGAACCTGTCGTTTGTAAACCGTGATGATCCAGCCGCATTTTTGGAACGCCTTGACGAAATTTGCATTTCCAAGGGAATTGCCAAGGACCGACTACTGCCGTACATCCCCGAACTACTAACCGATGAACCCGCCTTGTGGTTCCGTAATAACCGAAAATTGGTCAACCTGGGAGGCCTTCGAGGCCGATTTCAGTATATTCTTTTTTTCAGTGTCCTATCAGTTGGACCTGGAATCCGAGATTAGCCGTCGACTGCAACGTAGGAACGAACCCGTCACTTCTTACATTACCGACTTGCAGACCCTCATGAGGAGACATGGGTCGTTTACCAGTGAACAGCAATTAGAGTGATTGTACAGGTATCGTTGAAAGCGCTAGTGACTGTGTCATTAAACTCATCCACAGCCATTTCTAGGTCGGTTGTTGTTCTTATCGTCTTTCTCATCTTCGGAAGATTACATTCCAGGGAAGTATTGTATGCCTCCCAGTCTGTTTTCCTGGGATTCCGATAAGTTTCTTTTGCAATATTACCTTTAATATTGAAGTTTATGTGTCTGTGATCTGATAAACTCTCTTCGTCAGACGCATGCCAGTCTGTAACAAAATTACTCAAGTATGTTGATGCTATTGTTACATCTAGTACCTTCTTTCTGTTTTTTGTTATAAAGGTCGGTTTATTGCCTACATTTGTTATGTCTAAATTATTTGCCATAATAAATTGTAGTAAAGACTCACCTCTTTCGTTGGTATCAGTGCTCCCCCAGATCCTGTGGTGTGCGTTTGCATCACAGCCAATGATCATCTGCATTCCGTTGCGCCTGCAGAATCTCACCAGCTCCTCCACTTCTCTGGTAGGTGTTGCTTCAGGATCGTCTGAAGGTAGATATGCCGATCCGAGTATTACCTCCTTCGGTCCATTTCCTGCATCGATCTCGACTGCTGTCAAATCTCTGGAACAGAAATTAGTTAACGGCAGTATTTTTATGCCTTTTTTGACAATTATGCAGGTTCAAGGGGTGTCTGTAGATCTGTCATATATTAACTCTCCACCCAACCCTCCTAAACCTCTTATTGTACCGTGTCTAATCCACGGTTCTTGTACCAGGGCCACTTCAAACCTCCCCATCGCCACTGTAAGTACCTCCGAAGCAGCTTTACAGTGCTGGAGGTTGATCTGGATTATCCTGATCCTCGCCAGGCCGCCTTAGGACCCTGAAGGTCACCCTTCCTAGCTTATAATAGGCCCGGAATTGTGACCTCTCGAGGGCCCTGTACTTATTTTTGTTGAATGTGTTTGTGGAAATACTGCAACATTGTGTCCAAGGCATTTGTTTTGTTATGACTAGAGCCGTCCCTGGCCGTTCTCAATTGTTCCGAAATCCACGAGATGATTACGTCACCCTTTCTTTCCGCGATACAGCTAATCTTCAATAACCACTAGATAATAACACGTGATGTCCGGATCTCCGTGGTGAACGAGTGATTGGTCAAGATGTAACGGGTTATTGGTCGAGCTGTAACGAGTGATTGGTCAAGCTGAAAATTCGTAAATAAAAGTATTAGTGGTAACAGGTGAATTTGAATTTTAACCATATTCTCTAATAGACAACTTGTATCGAAAGATTCGGGCTATCTTAAATACATTTCACCAGAAAAATAGATTTAATTTATTAATGGGCGAGAGTGGCATTCGGATTTATATGCCAAATTCGCACACTATTTATTCAGAGGGATGCATGAAACGATGAAACAAAGTTTTGAAAATACAAAAAAGCGCAAGAAGAAAGATTTACTAAAATTTTGCTAAATCAGGTGTTACACCCGATGAATTTCACCATTATTATCACAATCTACCTGTATCCATGTTAAGGGCACCGTATCTGAATCTTCGATTGAAGATAGTGACACATACATTGAATTATGATTTGTATGTAGAGCTAAAATAAGCTAAGTGACGTTTTTTCCTTTTTTTTTGACCAATTATTGATAGTTTCTTTGTGAACTATGTTTTTAATACATTTTTCATTGAAGTTATTATTTAATATACACTTTGAAGGTTTTACTAATTTGTTATTTAATTTTAAACTTTTAAACAGTGTTCTATCGAAACTCTAAAAAAGTGAGTTATCTTGTTTTTGAAGTAACCCGACGGGATATATTTATGTTTGTGTGTTATCAAAACTCTAAAAATGTGAGTTATCTTGTTTTTGCAGTAACCCGACGGGATATATTTATGTTTAGTGTTTTATTGCGGCCCGTGTAACATAGCAAACATACGAATGTGGCCCTAAGGGAAAAAAGGTTGAGTATGGCTGTTCTAGATTGTAGTGTTGTTATTTATTTTTTTAAATCGACCAAAAATATACACTTTCTGAACAATTTTTCGTCCAGACAATAAAGTTTTACCGATCAAGACCGGAAAGTAAACGTTAGGGACTGGTAATAGTAATTTAAGTCGCAAGACTGGAAAGTATTGTTTTGCAGGTCAAGACAAGCAGATTCCAGGGCGAGCCATAGGCGAGACCTGGAAGCTTGGAGAGACCTGCTTAACACTAATTTTCGGTCGCGTGACGTATATTTTGTTAAGACCGACACTTCGATGTAAACTCAATTATATTTCTTCTGGAATTTCAATTTCTATGTCAGATAATTCAAAATCTGAATCCATATTTCTGCGGCTGCGTGGTAAAACTTTTTAAGACGTTGATTCTTGTTTTAAGATAACAAAAGATTCTTAGCAGTTTTAAGAAGAAGCGTCTTGATACTTTGGTTGTTTTAATCAAAGAAAATCAAGAAATTCTCCTAGATACTGTAATTAACTCAATATGGTCATATCTCGATTTAAGCAGTTTTACCCTGCAACCACAGATATTTAAATTTGCGAAAACAAGTTTCACATAAACAACAAATTAAAACTTAACGAACTGTCACTAGGCAAAAACTCGAAACGTTGTTACTATACTATACCAAGGCAGACTGTATTATCAAACAGCGATCGGAGAAATGAAAAACAGGGATCGGTAAAGCTTATATCGGTCCCTAACGTCTACTTTCCGGTCTTGATCGGCAAAACGTTATTTTCTGGACGAAATATTGTCCAGAAAATAACATTGTACGTCACGCGACCGAAAATTAGTGTTAAGCAGTTCTCTCACTACTTTCCGGTCTTGTAAAGTAAATTAATACTTATTGTATTATTTTTTAGATTGTTCAAGAAGCTTTGGATAAGGCAAGAAAAGGACGTACTTGCATAACAATAGCTCATCGTTTGACGACAATACAAGATGCCGATATTATTTGCGTTCTAAAGGATGGTGCTATTGTAGAAATGGGAACACATGAAGAACTTTTCAAAATAAAAGGATTTTATTATAAGTTCTATAGATTACAGAGTGAATCTTTAACAAGCTGATGTATCAACACTAAATATATTTTTTTCTCCATATTTAAATATGGAATAAACATATTCTCATCATATTCTCCGTTGGACAAAACTTACTTAGATATAGTTAAGAGAGTGTAAATATCCATAATTAAATAAGAAAATATTTTTTATTTTAATAAATATACTACGAAATGTTGTAGTCTTTAATTTCGCTTTATCTTGAAAATGCACGTCTATGGTTTACTGGTTTTGAGGTTAATTATTGCAAAACATAATTTGTCCTCACAAATGTTCCAATTAACTAATATGTTTTCGAAGCTCATATGTATACGACGAATAACAACAGTCCAAAAATAGACCCCTGCGGAACTTCGTTCTCCACTAATAAAAGATCTGAAAGTTTATTACTAGATAATCCGGACATCTAGCAGTTCATTACAATGAGCTATCACCTCAGAACACTATACAGTGAAGGTAACATACCTTGTTGAAGGCGAAGGCATGAATTCCAGGTCACCGATTATATTACAAATCGCACCGTTAATCCAGGAAATAAATGGTAGTCAATTTAAGGGCCACGATCACATGGGGCGCGGTTGATCATTGTTTTTGAACCAGTTGCGATTTGTGGTTATAATTTAAAATATACCTTGTAAGCTGACTTCTGGTGTTGATACTGCTGAGAAATATTGGTTTCCATACTTGCATACAAGTTTTAATCTACAAAGCTAAGGATTGGGTTAAAAGTAGATATTACCTACCTTGAAAAATTCCGATAAAATTCTAGATTTATTAAACGAAAGGAATAAGTTCTCTATAGGACGTATAACTTAGCTTGAATCGCAAATGAACGTCGGTCGATCTGGGACGACCATCGAGATAGAACAAAGTAGTGACCACATAAACACTATTTTGCTATATGACAGGTGAATGCACAGAACACTTACTCTTAGAACGGTATCTCCCATGTTAAAAAGGATGATATAATTTTCAGCGGCACCTGGTGGACGTGGTTGATTTTTTCAATTAAGTCCTTGTCTGGTAAGAGGCCATATGAAAGAAGAGAAAATAATAAAAAGAAGAAGAGAAAAAAAGCGCGGGGCTATTCAAATTTGACAGTAAAAATTATCCGCATTAAAAACTGTTAGCCAAATTAAGATTTGTTCACAATTCGCTATAATAAAGCAAAAATGCAGTATGTGTGAACAAATCTTAATTTGGCTAACACTTTTTAGATAAAAAAAGCATATTCAAAAAATAAATTTATTAAAGAATATATATAAAATAAAAAATCCAATATTTAAAAAATGTAATGTATATGAAAATTGTAATATGTATGAAGTAGCTGGATGGCTGCTACATATTCCAGGATACAACACTGTCCATCATTTTGTGAAGAACTTTATCTGTGAAAAAAGAAAGACAGTATAAGTACAATCTCATTAAAATAAATGTATTAATAAAAAATTATAAGTCCGAGGAATACTTTATTTTTTAATAAGTCCAACATCTATGATACAGCTTTGAAACCCCAAACGTCATGAAACAGAGATTACACAGTATATGCCGCGTTTGAGAATCCACATCAAATGCATCTGAGATGTAGTAAATCTTTGATCACCTGATTCAGTATACGTAAATGTAATGGGACAGATGTGTCCGATTTAAAATAAACTATTTGAGGCGATGTTCTCCACATCTCAGCAAATGGGCTAAAATAATAATTTATAATACTCTATTATTACCTCATTTTAATTATTGTGCCACTATACTGTATTTGCTCAACCAGAATGAGTTGCAACGATTGCAAAAGTTGCAGAATAGAGGTATGAGGATAATACTCAGCTGCTCGAGATTGGAACCAATCAATTCCATGTTGAATGTGCTTCAGTGGTTGCCTGTTAAAAAATATTTGCTATTCTATTCCCTGCTTTTTATATTTAAAATTAAATCAGGAATCTCCCCAGTATATTTACAAAATATTTTAAGTTATAATCAGGATGTTCATGAACATAATACAAGTAATAAGAAAAATTTTAGAGTTTATAAGGCCACGAAAAAATGTACACAAAATTCAGTGTTTTTTAAAGGTGTACAGACTTTTAATAATTTGCCTGAATATATTAAATGTTCTTCAAACGCGGCAATATTTAAAATAAAACTGCCTGAATACCTGTTGACCTATTGACGTTTTTTTCTCTTTCTTGTCCTTTTATTATGTTTTGTAAAGTTGACATGTAAGTGTACTGTATCTTATGTATTTTTTATTGCAAAAAAATACAAAGTATAAGTATAAAATAAATGAGTAGATTACTAACTTTCCTTCTCGAAAAGAAGCTCAACATATATTATTAGTCTGCTTCTTCTTCGAACCTTTACTTGAAGTAGAAGGTATTTGATCAACATATTCAATTTCTACGTTATTTGAGGAAAGTCCATCCGCTACTCTTCCAGGAACTGCTGGGAGGAATAGCATTGGAAAGCTTCAGGCGTTAGACCTCGACGAGAGCCAACTACTTTATACTTCTCTTCAAAATGTTTATGACATACTACAAAGGTGGAATAAATTTGTAGTCTTGTTTTATTATTAAATCTTGGACAACGAACAGCAAGTGCCCAAATATCAAATAAATCGGGTGAATTCGTAGGGTAGGGCAGGCAATGCATCTTGTTGTCCACATCAAGGCAATTCGGTACACAACATTTTCTATAATTACGAATCTTTATGGAAAAGCACAAAATAACAGCGGAAAAAGCACAAGATAACAGCTCAAAAAGCACTTTATAATGGAAAAACAAGCTTATTAACTGTGGTCAACTAAATCACTTAAGCAAATTGGAAATGAAAACACAACTGAATACAACCACAATATAAATAAACAACATTCTCGTTTGGTTTAAGCCAAGACACCATGACACACTTCACAAAAATCAATATTCACTTCACCCACTTCACCTGTCCGTTACACTCCCACCACATATTCCACCACACGACGGCAGCGCCACCTTGCGGACGTGGTTGATTTTTGCTCTATCCCAGGCCTGCGCATACCAGTTTCACACCCCTGACTTCGAGTAACAGAAAAGTGTAATGAAAAAGTTGTACTTTGATTTGTCAAGACTGACTGAATGAAAATAATTTTATATAATTTAAAAGAAGCTTTTTTAATAAAACTGACTAGCTTCACTATCTTCAGTTTGACTTACGTATGACGCAACAGTATAATGCAAAGGTGCGGACTGTTGTTAAAGTTGTTGAGGATGGGGTAAAAACTGAAGAAAGTTGTTGAGGATGGGGTAAAAACTAAAGAAAGATGTTGAAAATACTTTACTAACACATGTGTTTTTAGTATGACAATATAAAGACAAGTGACAAGTGAAATTTTTGGATAAGTTAGAAAATCTTCTTTTTCTTCTTATTTCAAATATGTTTCTACACCCTCCCTATTTGAAATAAGTCCTTGACTTTTCACACACTTTAAAAACTTAAATCTGTCCGAAGATTTTGTCAACGAATCGGCAATCATGGATTAGTAGGCACGTATTTTAAAATTAAAAGTCCATCATTTATTTTTCCTTTAAAAAATGATGACGCACATCGATATGTTTAGAGCGGGCTTGATAGGCTCCATTTAAAGCTAACTTCTGAGCTGCTTGATTATCAACAAGTTATATAAAGACATTTTGCCATATCACATAAATAATAGTGACGTTGTACAGATATCATATTTCTTGTAGATAATTCTTGTTAACATTAGATTCATTCTTGTTTTAACCTCTGTCGAGTAAACCACTATTCCGTTGTACAATAAAAATAAAGTTTTGTTTTTAAAAATAAGTTTTAATACTAAAATAACTTAACTAACATATAACAGAGTTGGTTCTGAGGTCAAACTTAACTCTCTGCTTAATCCACGAAGCCATAAAGCCTCTTGAGCTGCTGATGACATAGACATATATTCAGCTTCCGTAGTGGAGAGCGCTACATTGTTTTGAAATTGTGACAATATCCAGTCACCGATCTTCTATCATCTTGATCATAAGCCCAGTCTGCATCACAATAACCAATTATATATTCGAGTTTATAATCAATAGTCCCTTTTAGATATCGAAGTATTCGTTTTACAGCAGACCAATGAGCAGGACCAGGATTCTGATTAAATCTACTCACACAATTGACAGCATGACAAATATCAGGTCTTGAACTTGAAATTTGTGAAGCAAATAACAAACTGCCAACAGCTTCTTGATATGGCACTGACTCCATTTTTTTTATGTTCATCGGCACTGATAGGTGATTGACTTTCTGACAATTTTTCACTTACTGATGAAGGAGTATCCACTGGATTTGAATTGTCCATGTTAAATCTGTTTAACATTTTTTCTATGTATGGACGCTGACTTAATGAGCGTTTTCAGACCTAACGACACGACAGCAACACTGATACGATATCGGCTATTGATCTTTCACACCAAAAAAATTTATTCGACAATACAGTCCCGAGATATGGCCGGATTTTTTTATGGTGGTTGATAAAAAAGAATAAACATACCTAAATAATAATATATAAAGAAAAGTAATAATGCCAGCAGGTAACAATTTATATTTGCTATATTTATTGTACTTAAGGCGAAAAACAAAGAGAAACCGAAGACGGTTTTGGGTGCATCCTATTATCAAAACTAGGTATTTGGAGGGCACCTTCTATACATTGTTTGAAAAGTTAGTTGAGGCCCCGAACAAGTTTTTTAATTATTTTCGAACGAGTAAGGATACATTTGATTATATATTGACGAATCTATATGCTGTCAGCACGACACGATAGGGAAGGCTGCTACCCACCGACATGTTGGCACCTGTAACGACATGACGCCGATATGATGGCAAGTGCGAAAGCGTTACATTGCATTAATGGCTCCATGACAAAACAGCGCAGGACAAAATAGCGCAAGGACAAAATAGCGCAGGACAAAATAGCGCAAGACAAAATAGCGCAAGGACAAAATAGCGCAGGACAAAATAGCGCAAGGACAAAACAGCGCAAAGACAAAATAGCGCAAAGACAAAATAACGCAAAGACAAAATAGCGCAGAACAAAATAGCGTAAGGACAAAAGGCAAGGAGAAAAATAGTGCTCAACTATAATTACTACCACTATTTTAATTTACAAAATTCGCATACAGTTCTAAAGTTTAAGTTAGTAATAAGTCAGATTTTTATAATTTTATTCTTTTTATATCAAATAAAATAATATCAGTGTAATAATTTAATTGAAAATTTTACAAGATGTCTAATAACAAATTATAACGGTACGCAAGTATACACTTAGTCGAACAAACCACAAAAATTCAGACTAAATACTAAGTAAAGGAGCAATATTTCTTAGATAATCCAGCGATGATACAGTGCCCCAAGTCTTTATCAGTGCTTTTATTTTTCGGTTTAGTGTAATATATTTCTTTTTAGAAGCTTCTGGTCTCCGCTCGCCGTTATTAAAACGTTGTATGATAATTTCGTAATAATCAATTTCTCTTCTAATTTGACTAACTAATTTAAACATTGATGGACGATGACAGTCTAAAGTTTTTTGAAATGCATTATGCCATGCTTCTACTGAATTATTCGTTCTCGGAAGATCCATTAAAACTCGATCCCACATATTCTTCCAGTGGGTAATTGGAAAAAGAGGAACTTCGCGCGTTCCTAACTTAACCCGACCAATATAATAGTTTTCCCAATAAGTCAAAAGAGGTCGTAAATCTGGCACACATATTTCAGAGAGAACGTCAAAAACAGAAGCCACTTCTCTTGGAGGAACAAAACATAACGCTAATATCATTTTAGCATTAATACGAAATTGTTCGTTTTCTCTATAAGTTTTCGTTAAATGCAATTTTTGAATTTTTCTCCACAAGCTTTGTCCCAAATGAAACAAACAACCAATAATCTTCAAATTAGGAAAAACAGAAGCGGCTGCATTACATATCGCTTCTTCAAAATCGAGCATCATTGTAACTGGTGTTAAATTTGGTTCAATCTCTTTGATTGTTCGAAAAAATCTTACATAAGTGTCTTCGGATTTATTCAATAAAAAAGCATAAATTAAAGGAATTGCTCTGTTGTCGATCAACGCATGTAAAGTAAATACTTGGGTAAAAAATTCTGGAGCAACTTTGAATGTACCGTCTGCAAACCAATTTTCGTATTTTTGTAAGAGACTTACATTTTCCCTTGTCCCAAAAATTATCATTCTCTTAGGGTCTTTGACACCAGAATCCCATAGAAGCATATGTTTTCCTCTAGTTGTAACTTGTAGATCTTCTGGAATTATTAATTCACGTAACGATCTGTAATTAGTGTAATGTAATATACATTTATTCCTTTGGCGATGAATATTTTTTTGTAGAGACGTATATTTCGGCAGTGAAGATGATGCGAGCAGAGACATTCCTTGAGTTGCTTCTTGAATTACTTCTCTAGCCTTAACTCGTGTTTGGTTTGCTTTTTCTCTAATTTTATTTACTACAGTACGGGCATTATTATCCTCTATATCAGGTGCATGGTTATGCATAGTTATAATCTTTGGAGTCTCTTTAATTGTCTTCACACGTCCTTTACACCATACCTTAATGCATCTCCATGATTTTGATTCATCAACATTGACTCTATCTAACCTGTAGCGATAGGTTTCAAATATTAAAATATCTCTGCCTTTTTGTGATTGAATGAATTTCATATTTAAATGACTGCTATTTCAAAATAAAAGTCAAATACCTATATCCAAGGAAACCAAATTATTCAATAATAAAAGAGATGAATCGTAGTTCACCATAGATTAGGTAACAGGGGTCGGTCAGACCATACGAATAAAATGTTAGAGAGACGGAGCTACAGTCCAAACATTTAATACATAGGGGTCGCCGATACAGTATTCGTTACGCATTATTTCAAGGAATTACATTAAAAATTTCTTGTTCGTTTGCCCTAGTTTTTCCTTGTAAGTATTCTAATTGAAATAAAAAAAAACAACCAATTTACCTAACCTGTGCTACCTGGTGCCATTGCATGTTGCACAAGGCACAGGTTAGGTAAATCAATTAAGTTTTGTTTTATTTTAAATAGAACACTAGAATATTTTGATCTTGCGCTATTTTGTCCTGCGCTGTTTTGTCCTTGCGCTATTT
Organism: Psylliodes chrysocephalus; assembly: GCA_927349885.1. Lineage (NCBI taxonomy): Eukaryota > Metazoa > Arthropoda > Insecta > Coleoptera > Chrysomelidae > Psylliodes > Psylliodes chrysocephalus. Next base: position 35,954,181 of record OV651813.1, read on the forward strand.
TGTCTTGCGCTATTTTGTCCTTGCGCTATTTTGTCTGCGCTATTTTGTCCTGCGCCATTTTGTCCTGCGCTGTTTTGTCATGGAGCCTGCATTAATATATTTTTGCACGCTTCGATATCGTTGCCGGTGTCGGTATTTAAGGAATTTATACAACGAAATAGAAGGTATAAATAAGGTTAAATAAAAAAGAACATAATTTACGTTTTTAATAAACTTTATTTCCCAATTAGACAAGTAACAAAATAAGAAATACCTATAGATACAATATACAGAACAAAGATAATTTCAGAACCGTAGTAGACTTTTATGCCTACAAATAATTTTTTTTTGGTATTATCGGTCATAGTTATCATTTAAAGAGCACTACATACCTACTAGTATGTTTCTGATTTATTTCCATCTTTCAGTGCAATTAGAAATATATATATTTTTTAATATTGAGGGACAAAAAATAAACAATTTAAAATTTTAAAAACACCAAAAACCAATTTTTTTTGTTTCTTAACGTGTTTATACAAAATATAATTTGGTTTAACAGAACTAGTGAGGAAACAAAAAGAAGAAAATTATCAGTGGTGTTACATTAAAAATTAAAAAGATTACAATTAGTTGATTAGAATAAAATAAACATTTGACAAATCTTTTTTGTTTGTTTTATTATTTACAATTAATATTTTTTCGGCAAAATTTATACCACACCGTTGTTAAATTAATTTAAAAAAGTACTGAAATGGAAACAAAAAAAAAATAGGTCCATTGGAACCTTCTCCTTGTGAACTCTTCTTTTTACTTTTATCTTTGAAGAAAATATTTTTATAAATAAGGTCTAATATCAAATTTGCAGCTGTTACATATTTGACCGTTCAGCAATTCGTTAATTTCTCACTGGATGAGAGAAACACATACTTAATACCCTGAAAAGGTTAATGTTTGGTCAGGAATTTTTGGCGATCATATCATAGGTCCCTTTTTCATTGAAGGCAATTTGAATGGCGATAATTATTTAGCACTTCTCCAAAATAATGTCGTGCCAACTTTAACGAACTTATATCCCGATCTAGTAAACCCACAAATTCCAACGAATATGATATAGTTTCAGCAAGATGGAGCGCCGCTGAATTACCAAATCAATGTCCGGCAGTACCTCAATCGAGTATTTCTAAATCGGTGGTAAGGGAGGCGAGGATCGATGGAATGGCCAGCACGATCCCCTAATCTGACATCACTAGACTCTTTCTTTTGGGGATATGTCAAAAGTATTGCATACAAAAATAAATCTCTCGACCTAGCGGACTTAAGAAGACCAGTAACGCTTGAGATGTTGAATAACGGGGACGTCACTCGCCAATGCGGAAATCAAGGGACGCCACGATCTCCGTTCTGGCGATGGATTCCATCGTTCAGTCGAGTAAAATAGTTATACACAGACATAGACTATACAAAATGACGCACATACATACAAGGACAACCCTGGTTTTTCAAAATTTTTCCCAGGGAAGACAATCACAAAAAATTCCCATCAAAAACGAACATCAAACTCAATTATCGATCGCAAACTCGCCAATATTGCCATATAATATCGTATGACAAGGAGATGACACGCTAAAATCATAAAATATAAATTGGGTATTAGATATTACGGGCTAGGGCGTCGCCCTCAGGCAGCCAAGCATCCGAATTTTCGCGAGTGTGAAATATATCTTTGAATGTTTATATCCTATCCAATTACACTACATATTTAACTGTAAATAAATAGATTTTTAAAGTAAAAAAGGTGTGGCATAGGTCAAAAAACCATGGTCAGCGATTCGCCGGCGTATCACCAGCGATCCGCTGGCGAAAGCCCGAAAATGTGGCGACTTGCTGGAGATTGTCACCGGCATCTCTAGCATGGTATTCATGATTCATTTCTTAAAACTCAAAAAACAATAAACAAATATCAAATTTTTCTCCATAAAAGAACATGAAAATTAATTTTTCCTATAAAATAATATGAAAATTTGCGAGAGATCACATGCCGGTGACAATCCCAGCAAGTCGCCAGAGATTCATCTCGGCGTTATCAGCAGCGATCCGCTGGCGATCGACTATGCATACGGCTGTAAAATTCCACAAAAATATCTTATACCCGTTCTTCCATAATTAATACTGGAGTAAAATATAAAATCCCCTTTAATAGGATAACTCGACGGTTATAGAAAAATATTGATTTTACTACCGAGACAAAACTTAGTCTCTCCTTTCTACCCTGTCGAAAAGCAACCACACCAACAAACCTCGCACGATGTCTTCACTTCCGCTTTGAAAAATGATAAGCCGAGTGGGTTCAGAAATTCATCCTTAAGAATTTACCAGTATATTTCTTTACTATTTACAAAAGATTAACCTAACAAACTATATCTTTGTACAATAGAACGACATTCGGAAATTGCTCCTGACAAAAATCGAACACAACAAATCTACAATTAAACGAACGCACCTCGTAAAGCGAATCGCATCTTCAAATCGCCAACTGTGAAGCTTTCATACCAGACTGAATGTCATCAAATGCGACAACATTGACAATTATCGTGTTCCATGTCCACTGACATAGGGTCCTATGGTTGAACGTTTATGTTATACGTAACGTACATGTTAGGTCGAGTTTTAACGGTAACGAGGCAAGTTCGTATGATGGAAAACTGTTAAATTAGAACATAACAGGCGGAAAATAACAGTAATGTGTTGGAAAAAGTTTTCCATCATACGAACTTGCCTCGTTACTGTTAAAACTCAAACTAACATGTACGTTACGGATAACGTAAACGTTCAATCATAGGACCCATATACAGTCAAATATAAAGCTTAATTTATAACCGCCGTAACGTAACTTAACGTAAGAAGTTGAACTATTTAATTTACGTAACTTATTTATAATGTTCATAACGTAACTTAAGAACTTAACGACCGTAGAAAGTTCGCCAACTTTTAACTTAACAACTTAAGACCTTACGGTTAGCCAATGAGATAGTTCAGCATGTGATAACTGTCAATTATTCTCTTATTTTTTTTTTTATAAATGAATGGACAAATACCATTTGTAAACTATCATTCTCCTTTTTGATGGACATACATTATCATGAATGATTTGTGTTTATGTTATTGGAGATAAACTATTTATGAGATATGAGTGTTGCTGCATATACCTATAAACATCAAGTCTAGAACTGAAATAAGACACAAAACTAGTGTGCTAGGAAAGATTAAATTCTCATTATTGCTCAAAAACAATCAACATCTTCGGTAAACTATTCTGTTTTATTTTTTTTTATATTATTGCTTTTAAAGTAGTTAATATATTCTTTCTATATAGCAAAATCATAATTTATAAGTTTTATTTAGAGGTTAGGTACATAGTTTACACTTGTTTATTTCATAAGGTTGTCAGTAATTTGATAAATTCTGAAATACAACACGCATGCTCAACCCTTACGTTACGGACATTTATAAATAGACTATATTTTTATATCTTAGGTTAAGTTTCTACGGCGTTAAGTTAAGTTACGGTGGTTATAAATTATACTTAACATAACACAAGGTCATAAATTAACTAATTTAGAGATTATAATACATAATATATAAATAAACTCGCAACGAGATATTGTCTACTTTTAGGTGAATCTAACAAGTTGAAATAACCCAGTCGGGTCAAAAACTACAACAATAAAATGTACAATTAAGGTAGGGTCCGATTACAATTAGAAGAACACCGCTACGTCATAACCATTACTTCGAATTTCGAATACATTTTATCTATATCTATCAATAACTAAAAAATAAGTAAGTTGTAAGGTACCGTAAAGTGGGGTTACTTTGCCAGCCGGGGCAACTTTGCTTAAAAAACTAAATAAATATTTTCTGTAAATCTGGCAACGCTGCTCTAATGCAGTTGGCGCCAAAATACTACGCGATCAACAGGTTTTAGGCAATACGAGTCCGGAGCTCGGTGAAGCGGTGCGCCATATTTGAAAATCACGTGGGTAAAATTTTATTTTGACCTCGTAAAATCATGTTGCTATGTTAAGGGTTGTGTAATAAAAACTAATAAATCTTGAATTCTGGTTTTAACATCACCTATTCCTGTGCATATGTGAGTACTATTTCTGATATAAACAGTTTTCCAGATGCAAAATTTCCAATAATTTTTGCGGTTGGCAAAGTTGCCCCACATTGTGTGTTTTTTTTAGAAAATGGTTCGAACGTATAAAAGACAAGTGGGTGCACGGCGTTATAAAGATTATACCGAAGAGCAGTTGCATACAGCTATTCTACTGATTAAAAGTAATCAACTGGGATATACCAAAGCATCCAAAACCTTCAATATTTCTAGAAGAACCCTAGTAAATAAAGTAAAAAAAAAACATGTATATCCTGTTGGAGCACCTCAGCTAATCGCCCCGGAGATTGAACGGTCCATTGTTGACGTTATAATAGCCAGCTCCGAATATGGCTGCCCCCTAACCATGACAGAATTGCGAGTAGGGTTGAAGAGTCATTTAGACAAAGAAGGTGTCCTCCTAAAGAAGTTCAAAGACAATTTACCAGGTGTAGACTGGTGCAAGAATTTTATTCATAGACACAAACATGAATTATCCAACAGACAATGCCAAAATAGAGAATTAGAAAATAGATGAAGAATTGAACAATTACTTTGATAATTTAGAAAGAAATGTGGCAGGAATTTCACCTGGTTCCATCATTAACTACGACGAGACCAATCTGAGACGATCCTGGATCGTCAAAATGTATTTTTAGAAAAGGGATTAAATACCCTGAACGCATTATGAACTCAACAAAGTCCTCAATATCCGTCATGTTTGCTGCCGCTGCAGATGGAACTTTGTTTGCCCCATATGTTGTGTATAAGGCGCATAGATTATTTGATTCCTGGTGTATCGGGGAACCCCCTGGAACTCGTTATAATAGAACCAAACCTGGGTGGTTTGATCAGTACGCATTTGAAGACTGTTTACACAAATGGTTATACCGTGGGACAAAAAAATTGATGGGCCGAAACTTCTAATCGGAGATAATCTATCGAGTCATTTAAACATAACAATCCTTAGATAGTGTCAAAGAAACAATATTAGATTTATCTTTCTACCCTCAAATTCAACACATTTGACAACCTTTGGATGTGAGCTTTTTTAAGCCATTGAAAGTAGTTTGACGCCGTATAATAACCTACAAAACCAAAAATCCACGAGACAGTACAGTAAACAAAAGCACTTTTCCTCATTTATTGAAAAAGCTCATTGATGAAATAAAATTAAAAGACGAACAAATCATTCAAAATGGATTTAGAGCAACGGGAATATACCCATGTAACAGAGGAGGTTCTTAATAGAATGCCAAATAAAAGATTTGATAGAACCAACACTGATATTAGCGAGACCTTGTTGGATTTCCTTAAGGAAAGTAGAGCTCCTTCAAAAGCAAGCAACCCAAAGAGAAAGATGATAAGAATTGAACCTGGCAAATCTGTTGCAAGTGAGGATTTCACGACAAGTATTCCCAAAGAAAAGAAACGTAATAAAGTAAATAAAGAAACTGAAGAATATGACTGGACCATTAGAATTAGATGAAGTCGAGGATTTCAAAAAGAATGATGACCGCAATGACGAGCCTCAAGCCCATTGCTCCCGTGATATTGTAACTAGCAAGACTGAAGATGAATCAAAATTAGAGTTAAAAATTCCGATTTTCTACTTGTAGCACTTTTAGGGGAAAAATAATACAAGCATTTTGTTGCACAAGTTATTGACAAAGAAAAAGACTGCTGTAATGTAAAGTTTATAAGACTAAAATCACAAAACAATTTTTGTTTTCCTAATATCGATGACACAGGCCTTGAACACGATATAGACCTTTTCATCACAATTTTTTTTTGTGCGCATGCGTCAGTACCGGCCATCTTTTTCGTACTGTTTTTGTAAACAAGCATGTTAAAATACCCACGTGAAAAAAATTATAATCGATAAATAATAATTTAAGTATATTCATTTAAAAAAAGGAAGAAAAAGCAAAGTAATAATAAGTTTAGTGTCTTAATTGAAAAATACATTTTTGCAATCAATTATAATTATGTTATCTTTACGGAAAGGAACAACGAAACGGGGTTGTTATGGAGTATGTAAAAGTGACACACGGTATAAATCATTCAAAGGCAATAAATATTATTTTATAAATTTTCCAAAGCCGTGGCTGCAATATCGTACAAAATTATCAAATTATCAGGCAAAATCCATATTAAAACATGTTCAAAATGTGCATTAGGTGTGAAAAAATGTGGTCGAAGTGACAACGGTTTTCGATAGATTGATACTTATATTTGTTCACTACATTTTCATAGAGAAAGTGGTTTAACAGAAGAAAATTCTTATTTGGTATTTAACAATATTGTTTTAATATTAAATACTACTTCGGTAAACACAGTAATATGATTAAAAATGAATCGGTTATTGTATAACGGGAACAAGTCCATGATAACTACTTTTGAGAAAAATGAAAAAACCAACTAGCTTCGAAATTTGAATACCTATTAAGTTATGTTCTATGGATGAAATGTATTAATTGAGTAGCAGAATGATATGCGATAAAGCTATTGGGATTTTGAGAAGTATTAAGATCATAAGGGCGATTTTTAACCCTTGGACTTGTTTCCTTCATATAATAAATGAAAAAAACATAGAACAATATTACTGATGCTTTACTGTTAATTATTTTATTTATAAAAAAGGGATTAAATGATATAAAAAACCAAATCTGCATTTTAAAACTTTAAACAATTATTAGTCAGACTCATATTCTCTGTCGGTTGTTGGCCATTCCTTGAACTGTTCAAAAAATTCTTGATCTTCCTCAGGAATGTAGGTTAAAACCTTCATGAGATCCTCCAGCTTTTTAGCCTTGATTGGTACTTTTCCGTTATGAGCCCTTTCATTTGGAAAAGGAGGAGCTGTAACATTATTTTTTGATAAACGAAACTTGGATGTCGTAATGCCGTCTATAAATTCCCGTGTTACTATGAAACCGGGATGTTCACTTTCATAAGTCAAGTATTTATATTTTGCTATGCTAAAACTTTCTTTTATTGTCTCTTTATCTGTAACTATTTCCTTCGTAGTCTTTTTAAAATAAGCTGGCCACCATGCTTTAAAGTTTAACACTTCATGTGTATCTATCACTTTTATAGCAAAGTTTGGCTTGGATGTTTTAGCTTTTGCTAGTATTGACACATATTGCGATGGTGTATATATCCTATCATGGCGCCTAATAGCTCTTTTGATTATTCCGAAGTCTCTGTCGCATGGCAGAAATGAATGCCCTCGAATAGGAAAATATTGGTGAATCACTTTAAATCTTCTATTTAGGGTAAGATTCAGGAAAAATCGAACAAGGGTATGATTTCGATTCTGGCCTCCGCATGCATCACTAAACACGTATAATTCGGTGACAGTTTCTGGAATTTGCTTAATGTAGTCCTGTAGGAAAGAAGTTACTTCGTTCGCTCCGCGTTTAGCTGTGCCTTCATGGTATGTATAAAATGTTGCACCATTAGTTTTTATATCATGGATCCCAAAAACATATTGCCATACTTTTCGTAGGTAAAACATGTCATTCACTGGCATAAAAGGTAATGGCAAATTCTGCATGTAATCGAAAACGATTGCTGCTACATTTTCGTTGTTATTGCACAAATCTTTTACAGATTTAATTTTATTGTAGAACTTAGCAGCCCTTCTTTTATGCACAACTAATTCCGCAGCTGCTACTCGTTTTGCAGTATCGTTTAATACCGACGATTTTAATTTCACCCCTAATTCCTCGCACTTCTGGCATACGTCCACCTGTGGTCTACCAAATCTGTATCCAAAATTTTCATTAAAATGTTTTAAATAGTACTCATACTTAACAATGTTCACCAAATCTGCATTTTCCCAGCAAAACATCTCGAACATCTTTTTTACGGTCAACGAAGAATCAAGATAGTTAAGCGGTTTGCTTCCATAATGAGTCTCTTTTTTTGGAAATTTTCTGATATGCTCATTTATTTTTAAAATATCAGAATCAGGTAAAGCATTACCACGTTTAAGGTGTTGGCCTATCGCCATTTAACAGAAGTGAAGTTAAACGGAAAACTGCCTTTACTGACAAGAAATGCTTTTTTGCATACTTGGACACGCTCTTTTCCGTTCAATACGTGAAACACAAAATTGCTTTGGCGCTCTTGCTTAGGCTCTTGATTCCTTGACCTACGTCTCTTAATTTCTTTAGCATCAAGAAGACCCATTAAAAAAGTGTCTTGTTCATTCTTTGGCTTCCCAGAATACAGCGATTTAAAAATTGTCTTCTTCTGCTCATCAGAGAACTTCTCTGTGCATTTAAATTTACACCTGCAAAAAATATCGTCTTTAAACTGACTAAAAACCTCATAAATACATAAAAAAAGGCGAGATCCTATGACTAGTCTAACACCCTGTACAAGTACATACCTGCAGTCTGGCCCAGTTTGTCGAGCTGGTTTTGCAACGCCTTTTTGACTAACATAGTTTTTTCCAAGTAATCGGGATTTAATTCGTACATTATTTTCATATTTTTCACAGTTTCGCACACCCTTTTTCCGTTTCGGTTGTAACTCACTACTTGTATCAGAGATATCAGACATAATTCTAATAAATAATGTTGTTTATATTCACAAAAAATGATATTGCAATAATTGCCGAACCAGGCACATGCATGTATTTTCTTTAAATGAAGTAATAAAGTAATATATTGTAAACAAAACACAAGTAGCGACGCTAGCGCCACGAAAATTATTTTATAAAGGTAACAAGTCCTTGAATAGTTCCCTTTATAGACTCAACAATAAATTTCTGCCCATGATATTTCGAAACAGGCGAGCGGTATAAGTTTCTTTTATAGACCCACAGGTCCGTTGACTTCGATTTTACAAAATGTATATCTCAGTTTAATTTTGAAGAAATGTGGACTTGTTCCCTTTATACAATAACCGATTCAAATGTCATGTTGATCCTCAAAATATTAAATAATTTATTTTATTAATTATACTCGTGATTAACTTTCATGTTAATTAAAGTATTTTTGCATACTAATTAATTAGAATAGAGTTACAATTATTAATTTGTTTTTATTAATTGATACACTTAACCTCTCAATCAATCCACTTTTTCCTTTGTAGCAGACGTCCAAGACACTTCAACCACCTTTTCAACTGTTCACAACTATGCGCTTTCACAGAGTTATAAAAAAGTTAATCACCATCAACGATTTTTTCTAATGATTAATTTTTCTGTAGAGATAATATTGCTTTCCCAGCCATTGTCGATCAAAAGAGTACGAAACTTTTGAATTACCGCTATTTCAACATGGTGGCTCCGCTTGCGCTCATCACATGATGAAAAGGTCTATTGTGGCTATTTTAGAATCGCCAAAACTTGCATCGACATCAATTTTTACATTCGAAAATTTTGATTTTCCAAATATAACATGTTTTAGTTTTTTGTTTCGTAAAAATTTAAATGTTTATTTTGAAGCATTTAATAAGTTTCTTTTGTGAATTACTACCTACTTGGAATAGTTAAGAATTGTTCTTATTATTTTGTTACCTAATAGTTACTATTATTTTACCAAAGAGTTATTATAATTTTATAAGAGTTGTTTGTTGGCTTGCAAAGAGGTAAATGTTCCTTTATTTTCTTAGCAATATACATTTTTAATGTAAAAATTAATTATGTTTATCAAAATATATTTTTTAAACACATTAAAGGAGGGTAAAGTAACTCTTCGAGACTGTTAACTTGGCCTATACGCTTAAAAACGTGCAAAAATGCCAGTCGGCAAAGTAACCCCAAAGTCGAGGTAACTTTGCCAACATTTTAAACTTTTTTTTATGCTTTCTAATTACAAAACTATTTAGTCAAAGTATTAAATTTTCATATAGTTTGTTGAAATATAATATTATATTTGAACTTCCCGCCATGTTGGTAAAACTGTTTCTGTTAATAAAGTTCAGTCTGTGCCAGAGTTGCCAGATCTTTGTAATGAAACAGCGGGACACTGTCGTTTCAGCAAACGGGCCACAAATTTTTTAGAGCCACGCTTAATTTTGTTAGGAATTCAACCAAAACTTAAAAATGAGGACAAAAAACAAAATATTCTTTATTAGAATAACAAAATAAACGCTATACAATAAAACAACAGAAGGCATTATTTATACCCTATAAATACAGGGTGTTACTTAATGATAGGCCGTAATTCCAAGGGCGCATGCTTGAACCAAGGTGAAAAGTTTAACGATCTAAGTTAACTTGATCTTATTGTTAATTTTAATAAAAGTGGTTTTTATGTTTTCCTTAAAAACGAAGTAAGTTAAAAAAAGTTGTATTTTTAGCTGCTTAATCGAAAACGAAATATATAAAAGTTGAAAAGTCAGTGGCGTACATTTTTTGTAAATAATATTCATAAGACTTCTCCTCATCGCGACGCCACTGAAACTCATAATTATCTTCTAGTCAGTGTAAACTTAGCGTCTTATCAGCGGTTATTTTTTATTTTTGAAGATCCGGCTTTATTTTTCTGAAAAGTACAACAATACGTTTAATTTTTTGTTAACAAAAAAAAGTTAGATCTACAAGGCAAGGATAATATTATTTGCAGTTAAAAATTTAGTTAGGTGGGATGTTTAAAATGATTAAACTTTACCGAATTTTCGTGAATGTCCACAAATACCAACGGTGACGGCGCAATTTCCTCTGCATTTTCATTTAAACAATCCACTATATCGTCAGAAATAATGGAAGAATCCGATCCTGAAGCTATTTTAGCTTTACAAAAATTATCGTAAAATTAGCGTTATTATTGTAAAATTGTTTGCCAAAAGCTTCTCCTTTCTAACGGTTAAATGCAATGGGATAGAATCTGACTCGCACAGGTACAATGGTAAAATAAAAAAAATTTCCACACGGTAATTCATCGAAAAAAATGAAATCGACAACGAAAAATCAAATGTTTGACCTACAATGCTTGAGAGGCCGGAATAGTGTGGCAAATAATACGGCCGGAAAAGTGTTGCATTTTCTGCGACTTCTGCGAGAGAGTGGAAAAGGCGGGAAAACCGGGACAATTTACGTGAAAAGCGGGACTTGGAATTATTAAAAAAAGGCGGAACAGATTAGCAAAAAGCCTCCTATGGCGGGACGTCTGGCAACCCTGGTCTGTGCTGATAATTCAACAGAAGTGTTTCATTTTTAGAGGTTATGGGCACAGACCCGCGTTTTTAATTAGTTTTTAAAGTTGTTGAATTGCACAAGTATGAATAGTAGTTATCTTTCGAGCGTTCCTAAGTTACTAGGACGAGAGAACTATGGTGAGTGGGCTTTTGCCGTAGAGAGTTACCTGACGCTGGATGGCCTTGAAAACACCATCACCGGTACGGAGACGTTAGCTGCGAAATTAATACTAACTCTTGATCCTCCTCTCTATGTCCTCATCAAAGAGTGCACGACCGCCGAAGAGATATGGAATAAGTTTAAATCTCTATTCGACGATTGCGGCTTTACGAGAAAAATATTCCTGTTGCGCATGTCATCTCAACAAGGTTGGAAAATTGTGGATCAATGGCGAGTTATGTTAACCAGATTGTGGAAAATTCACAGAAATTAAGAACTGGTTTTAAAATAGACGAGAAATTGGTGGGATCGCTACAACTGGCAGGTTTACCGGAGAAATTTTCCCCAATGATAATGGCTGTGGAACATTTAGGCATGAATATCAGCGTGGACGCCATTAAAACAAAGTTATTGGACATGGCCGATGATATTCTTGATGTCGGTAAAACAGGTGGTGCCTTTGCCTGCAAATCATTCGGTAATAAATCAAAACGTAATGTTGGCTACATTGGACACCATGAGCAGTCGTCTGTCAATTTCAAAAGAGATGTCAGTAACGTCAAGTGTTATAAATGTAAACAAATGGGTCATTTTAAAAGCCGATGTACAAATAAATATAATACCGAACAAAATAAGAATGTAAACGCTTTTAGCGCAATATTTATGAGTGGGCAGTTTAATAAAAATGACTGGTACATCGATTCTGGTGCGAGTTTTCACCTAACTCAGGATGCAAGCCAGCTAAGAAATGTTTCAAACCATTCAGATATTGATGCGATTATGGTCGCAAATGAAACAAAACTTAGTGTTACCTGTGTTGGAGATGTAAATATAACATGTTTAGTAGCTGATGAGAGACATAAGATAGTAATAAAAAATATCCTGCATGTCCCAGGCTTAACCACTAACCTATTATCAGTAAGCCAGCTAATAAAGAATGGAAACTCTGTTAGTTTTGACAAAGAATATTGTAAGATTTTTAACAAAGAGGGAATACTAGTGGCAGTAGCAAATCTAGTTAATAATGTCTATCGATTAAACCTTGAGATGATAAATCACTGTTTGTTAACTAAAGTATCAGCCGATACTTGGCATAGAAGATTTGGCCACATAAATTCCTCAGATTTGACAAAAATGAAAAATGGAGCAGTAAATGGTATGGTCTGTTATGGTGAAATTAATCGGGCTAGTAAAAACTGTGTTGTTGGTTGTGAAGGTAAACAGTCAAGATTGCCTTTCAAGCATCCTGGTACCAGAGCAAAATCTTTATTGGAAATTGTACATAGTGACCTATGCGGGCCCATGGAAATTAAATCAATAGGTGGATCCAAATACTTTTTGATATTTGAGGATGATTTTAACCGAATGATTTTTGTTTATTTTCTGAGCTCCAAAGACCAGGTATTGGAATATTTTAAGAAATTTAAAAATGAAGTTGAAAACCAAATAAATTGTAAAATAAATATTTTGAGATCAGATAATGGGGGCGAATATTACAGTAAAGAATTTAATAATTATTTGCAAATGAATGGTATAATACACCTAAGAACAAACCTCCCATTCACCGGAGCAAAACGGTTTAACTGAAAGAACAAATCGAAGTTTAGTTGAAAAAGCAAGATGCTTACTATTCGATGCAAGTTTAGAGAAACCGTTCTGGGCAGAGGCAGTTAACACTGCTGTACATTTGAAAAATAGGTCAGTATGTTCTGGATTACAAAATAGAACGCCCTTCGAGCTGTGGACTGGCCAAAAACCAGATGTTGGCAATATAAGAATTTTTGGAAGCCAAGTCATGACCCACGTATCCAAGGCAAATAGATTGAAATGGGAGAAAAAAATCGATTAAAATGATTCTCGTTGGTTTTGTTGATAACACAAAAGGTTACAGGTTGTATAATCCTACAAATAAGTTGGTAGTCACTAGTAGATATGTGATGGAAGATTTAAAAGAACCACAGATAATATCTACAGTAGAAGAAGAAACAACCGAAGTAGTGGATTCAGTGGGGGAGAGTGGTAAAATGAAATATCAAGGAATTCTTGATAATTCTGAAGATTTCACAGACTGTCAAAGTGAAAAAGATAATGATAGTGATTATACCTTAGAAGATGAATAAATTTCAACCCCAGAAACACTGAGAAGGTCAACTAGATAACCAAAACCAAAAATATTTAATGAATATGTGCACTGCTGATACTTCAGACAGAAATGGAAGGAAGATATGTTAGAGGAAATGAATTCTTTCCAAGGAAATGATGCTTGGGAACTAACAGATCCACCTCAAGATGGTTGTGTAGTGCGGTGCAAGTGGGTATTTAAAAAAAACGGGATGTGAAGTGCGGTATCGGGCAAGATTGGTAGCGAAAGGTTTTACGCAGAAACAAGGAGTCGATTATGACGAAACTTTTTCACCTGTAGTTCGTCACTCGACCTTGGGTTTGTTAATTGCTCTTTCGGCTAAATTAGATTTATGCATTACTCATATAGACGTAACTACTGCTTTCCTGAATGGAGTTTTGGAGGAAACTGTCTTTATGCGTCAGCCAGAAGGCTTTGAAATACCAGGCAATGAAAATATGGTGTTTAAATTAAAAAAGGCCATTAACGGACTCAAACAGTCCTCCAGAACTTGGAACAGAAAAGTAGATGATGTATTGATGCTTTTAGGTCATAACAAATCTGCTTTGGAACCCTGTGTATATGTTAAAAATAGTAAAAATAACTCTCTAACGTTTATTGCATTATATGTTGATGACTTTTTTATATTTTCAAATAATTATAAAGAAACTGAATTTTTGAAAAGAGAGTTGGGTTCTAAATTTAAAACTAAGGATTTGGGTGAGGCAAAAATATGTATCGGGATGCGAATTATGAGAAATAAGGATGGTTCAATCACTTTGGATCAAGAACAATACATAAACCAACTGTTGTGTAAGTTTAAAATGGAAAATTGTAACCCAGTAAAAACACCTTTAGAAACAAAGGTAAGTTTTAGTGAAAATGTTGGTAGCCTTATGTATTTAGCTGTACTGACCCGTCCTGATATCTCTTATAGTGTAAGCTTTTTGAGCCAATACAATAATAGTTATAATGAATCACACTGGAAATGTGCAAAACGTGTGCTTAGGTACTTGCTTGGTACTAAAAACTGTTTAAGATTTGTGAAAAAAAATACAGAACTGGAAGCTTATGTTGATGCAGATTGGACAGGTAATGAAAAGGACCGAAATTCTTATACTGGTTTTGCCTTTAAGCTTTGCAATTCTGTAATCTCCTGGGAAAGTAAGAAGCAAGTAACAGTGGCTCTATCAAGCACTGAAGCCGAATATATGGCACTGTCTGAGGCTCCTAAAGAGGCTATCTATTTTATAAACCTAATGTATGAGTTGTTAGGGTCTTTGAATTGTATAACACTATTTAATGATTGTCGAAGCGCTCAAAAATTATCGTTAAATCATATTTACCATAAGAGGACCAAACATATTGATGTGAGGCATCACTTTGTTCGTGAGGCCGTTGTTAATGGTTTTATTAAAATTGTTCATTTACCTACTACAGATATGCCTGCGGATGTGCTTAAGTTGTGAAAAGCACTATCATTTTCTGTCTAGTATGGGATTAGTAAATATGAATTTTTAAATTTAATAAAGTGGGGGTGTTGAAATATAATATCATATTTGAAATTCCCGCCCTCTTGTCTTTGTTCTGTAACATGTTGGTGAAACTGTTTCGGTTAATAAAATTCAGTCTGTGCCGATAATTCAACACAAGTGTTTCATTTTTAGATAGTTAGAGCGGGCTTTATAATTCCCAATAGAACCATAGATATTAAAAAAAAAAACAACAAAAATGTTGTGCAAAGTAATCTCACTTTACGGTATAAAACAATATTTTCTATATTCCTATAGAATAGAATAATTTATTAACCTTCATTACATAAAAAAATACACAAGGCAAGTCGTATGTAAATGTAAAATTTAACAATAATAATAACAATTTATTTTTATTTTTGCAGACCTGGATCACACAGTTTTATTGATAAATTCCGTAATAGAGTAAAGAGCTTTTTTGTAGGTATATTTTAACTTTTTTTTTTAAAGATTCGTATGTTGCTTGTGATTTTAGTTCTTCAGGCAAAGCATTATAGATAGTAATACAGTTATATAAAGTAGACCTTCTGAAAGTCATTTTCTGGTAGCTAGGGAGTCTTAAATTGTCATTCCTTGTGTGATGAGAATGAATTTGAGATTGTTTAATAAATTCAGAGAGGTACTTCCTTGTAAACGTAGTACATTTGAAAATATATATACACGGAAATGTTAAAATTGATTTCGTTTTAAAAATGTTTTTGCAACTTTCAATATTTTTTAGATTAAATATTAAACGAAGTATTCTTTTTTGGGACACAAACACCCTATTACTCTCTGTGGATTTTCCCCATGACAAAACATAAGATAAATGAGAATAAACGAATGCATAATAAAGATCAAGCAAGCCTTTTTCATCCAAATAGTCTATCATCTGAAATATTGCATAAAAAATTTTTATTCAGTTGTCCACATACATAGTCTATGTGATGTTCAAAGCTCATGTTTGAGTCCAACTGTGTACCCAATAGCTTGGCATGCGTTTCAAATTTAAACGGAAGTTCTTTACTTATTGACTCTGGTAAAAATTTCTTTATATGGAAGTTTAAACATACCGTTTTGTCTTCATTAAGAATTTAAGAGTTTTTATGGCACCATTGTTTCATTTGACTGAATACAGACAAGGCATTCTTTTGAAGCTCCTCCGGAGTCCTGCCTGTGACCGTTATTGTAGTATCATCTGCAAACATTATGGTCTTACCTCCATGTATATGTGTGGGCAAGTCATTTACAAAAAGCAAGAATATTAACGGTCCCAAAACAGAACCCTGAGGAACCCCGAGAGATACAGGGTACATTTTTGAAATTTCAGAGTTTATTTTAACTAACAATTTATCTATCTATCCAGTCTAGCAGTTTCCCACGAATTCCCAATGTAGTTAGCTTATTTAAAATTAATTCTTTCTTTAGGGTATCAAATGCCTTTGACAGATCGAACATAATTGAAATGACATATTTACCTTTGTCCAATTCATTATATACATGAGTTAATAATTCATTAGTTGCAGTTTCGATAGATTAATTTTTTTCTAAGCCCATGTTGGCTAATTGTGAGTATTTTATACTTATCATTAAAATCAGTTATAATATTATATACACATCTCTCAAGTATTTTTGATAATTCTGATAACAATGAAATTGGTCGATAGTTATCTATATTTGATGTTTCTCCTTTTTTTATGGAGAGGAATTACAACTGCCAGTTTAAATGCCTCTGGAAAAATTCCTTTTTGTAACGATAAGTTTATTAAATAGGTAAGTGGTTGCAGAATTATAATTTTAATTGATTTCAGTATTTTGGGCGATAATTCATCGATTCCAGCACAATTTTTCTTTTTAATTTTATCAAACGCTATTTTTATGTCTTCCATAGGAATGTAATTAACAAAAATAGAGTTTACAATATGTTGACCTACTGTACAACTCTGTGATATATTGTTTTGAAAATGATCACTAACCATATTGGTACATATGCCAGAAAAGTGAGAAGCAAATAAGTTACTTATTTCTTTTGTGTCTGTGATCTGTATGTTATTATAGTGCAAGGAGATACTAGTGGTACGTTTAGGTTTTCTGTTAAGATTTTCATTTATAATTTTCCACGTCTCTTTTATTTTTTTGTCGGCTCTGCTCACTCGATCATTTAAAAAGTGTCTTTTAGATTTTTTTACTTCCGATTTAAAGTGTTTTTTCAGGTTTGCAAATTCAATTTTTTAGTTGTGCACTATTTGATAATCGAGTAAGTTGATGCATATCTATTAGTTCATTGTGTAAGTGAGCTATGTCCCTAGTGTACCAATTATTCGCACATGCACTTTGAGTTAAGTTTTTTAAACTCTTCAAAGGACAGCTTGCATCTAGAGCCCATTGAAGGGTTTTTGTAAAGACAGTCCATGCCTCATTCACATCTTGTAGCAAATATAGGGCATCCCACTCGAAATTTGCTAAATATGATGATAAATTATTTAGATTACTAAAGCTAAAATCCCTGATTTTTATATCCGGAATTACTCGCTTGTTATTACATCTTGATTCTAGTTTTACTGAGAGGATATGTCCCTTGTGATCCCCTAAGTATGGATCAATTACACAACAGTCGTAGGTTGCGAGAGGAAAATTAGTAATCATATAATCAATTGTGCTAGTAGAAGTAACTCCCTTAATATTTGTAAATATACGAGTTGGTTCAAAGCATGTTATATTTAACTGAAATAAGTGTATAATATCCATAAGCAACTTTGTATTACTATCATTTTGCTTGTCATAATGAATGTTGAAATCACCGGTTAAAACTATGTTTTTATACTTACTAATTGCATAGGTTAAAGTAGACGTTAATCTCTGTTCAAATATGTCTGTAAATACATATTGCTACATCTCTTTGATCTATTATAAACTTACAGCTAGAAACTTCATAGTGGCATTCTATAGCAAATTGATTTATGGGTGTTATCTCCTCTACTACAGTAATATTAAAATTCCACTAAACCCCCAGTAGGCGACGATAATCAATTAAAATTACCTTGCCAAATGATGACGTAGCTGTGTTCTTCTAATTTTCTTGAACCGTTTCTCATCATCGGTATGAATAAAATTTAAATGTTCCTTCAAATTGATTTTATGTTTAAAGTCTTGTCGCTGTAACTCATAATTCAATCTAAATTCTTTGTAATAAATTTCGCACATTATTCATTTTTTTGGTACATGTGAGTTTTAAAATGTACTGTTAAATGATAGTTTCGGGTAAATTCCTTGTAGCAAATGTTACATTTAAACGATTTTTCGTGAGTGTGAGAATTTAAATGTTTTCTAAAGTCAGATCTTCGTTTAAATTTTTTGGAACAAACGGCGCATTCGAATCGTCTCTCATCGGTATGAATATATTTTAAATGTTGCTGCAAACTCATTTTACGTTTAAATTCTTTGAAGCAAATGTCACACTTAAACTGCTTTTCATCAAAGTGAAAGACTAAATGTCGGTTCATTTGGTATTTCTTTTTAAACGCTTTGGAACATATGTCGCACTTAAATGGTTTTTCCTCAGAGGGACTTACTATTAAATTTTTCTTTAAATCGTTATTACCATTCAATTTTGTGTAACAAATTTTACATTGGAATGGTTTTCCATCGGAATTAACTATTAAATGTGGTCCTAACTTGGATAGGTCCTTAAATTCTTTGGAACAAATTTCACACTTGAACGATTTTTCGTTAGCGTGAGTTTTAAAATGTAGTCTTAAAGAATACTGTCGAGTAAATTCCTTGTAGCAAATGTTACATTTAAACGATTTTTTACGAGTGTGAGTATTTAAATGTGATCTTAGGTCGGATTTTCGTTTAAATTTATTCAAACAAACGTCGCATTCGAACTGTCTCTCATCGGTATGAATAAATTTTAAATGATCCTTTAAACTCATTTTATTTTTTAATTCTTTGAAGCAAATGTCACACTTAAACTGCTTTCCATCAAAGTGAAAGGCTAAATGTTGGTTCAAGTCATATTTCTTTTTAAACGCTTTGGAACATATGTCGCACTTAAATGGTTTTATCTCAGAGGGAATTACTGTTAAATTTTCCTGTAAATGGTTATTACCATTAAATTTTGTGTAACAAATTTCACACTGGAATCGTTTTTCATCGGAATTAACTATTAAATGTGGATGTAACTTGGATAGTTTAAATTCTTTGGAACAAATTTCACACTTGAACGATTTTTCGTTAGTGTGAGTTTTAAAATGTAGTTTTAAAGAATACTGTCGAGTAAATTCCTTGTAGCAAATGTTACATTTAAATGATTTGTTGTGAGTGTGAGTATTTAAATGTTTTACAAAGTCAGATCTTCGTTTAAATTTTTTAGAACAAGCGTTGCATTCGAACCGTCTCTCATCGGTATGAATATATTTTAAATGTTCCTGCAAACTCATTTTATGTTTAAATTCTTTGAAGCAAATGTCACACTTCAATGGCTTTTCAACAGAGTGAAAGACTAAATGTCGGTTCATTTCGTATTTCTTTTTAAACGCTTTGGAACATATGTCGCACTTAAATGGTTTTTTCTCAGAGGGAATTACTATTAAATTTTCCTGTAAATCGTTATTACCATTACATTTTGTGTAACAAACTTCACACTGGAATCGTTTTCCATCGGAATTAACTATTAAATGTGGAAGTAACTTGGATAGTTCCTTAAATTCTTTGGAACAAATTTCACACTTGAACGATTTTTGGTTAGTGTGAGTTTTAAAATGTAGTTTTAAAGAATACTGTCGTGTAAATTCCTTGTAGCAAATGTTACATTTAAACGATTTTTCGTGAGTGTGAGTATTTAAATGTGATCTTAGGTCGGATTTTCGTTTAAATTTATTCAAACAAACGTCGCATTCGAACTGTCTCTCATCATCGCTATGAATAAATTTCAAATGTCCCCGCAAACTGATTTCATGTTTAAATTCTTTGAGGCAAATGTCACACTGGACTCGTTTTTCATCGGAATGAACTATTAAATGTCGCTGTAACTCATAATTAATTTTAAATTCTTTGTAACAAATTTTGCACTTTATTTTTGGTGTTGATTTTTTTTTGTAAATGTGGGTTTTATAATGTTCTTGTAAATTAAAATTTCGGGTAAATTCCTTGTAGCAAATATTACATTTAAACGATTTTTCGTGTGTGTGAGTATTTAAATGTTTTCGTAAGTCAGATTTTCGTTTAAATTTATTCAAACAAACGTCGCATTGGAATGGTTTTTCATCATTATGAATTAATAAATGTTCCCGCAAATTATAGATACGTTTAAATTGTTTGAAACAAATGTCACATTCAAATGGTTTTTCATTATTCTGAATTATTAAAGGTTGATGTAGGCTGGAAGGTACTGTCATTGGTCCATTTTGTACTAGATGAACGAAATAGTGCTGAAAGAAGTCGATTTTCGTCATTAATTTTCCACAAAATTCGCAAACCACAAAGCCTTTTCCAAAATGTCTGTCGATATGTTTCGATCTCGATTTAGAGGAAGATAAATCTGTAAATAAAAAAATACTGAATCAACATACAATTAAATACTTTTAATTTACTAACATTTTTACGTTAAATCACAAATATTTTAGTTTTTTTTTCTATCAGTGTGAATTATTAAATGTGTTTATGTAGCTCTGATTTTTGTTTATTTTGATACAAATTTCCTTGCAAATTTTACACTTATATGAAGAAAGGAAAAATTGTATTAAATAGGTAATTTTAATATTTATACAATTTATAAAATAGATAATTATCGTCCCATAGCCATATTAAATTGTACAGCGAAACTGTTTGAATTTGTAATATGTGATAAATTATATGCCCCCTTTCAAATCTGTAGATACAAATTTATTAACTTTCAGAAATAAAATATTAAAATGTGTTAATTCCCGTGAACAAGTCGATTGTATTTGTACTGATATCAGAAAATCCTTTGATAAGGTAAATCACAATATTCTCCTAGCTAAATTGAAATATTATGGTCTTAGCGATTACCTAATAAAATTCTTTTCGTCTTATCTAAAGCCGAGGTCTCAGTACGTAATGTTTGCTGGTGAAGTATCTCATACAATCCTTGCAGGCTTTGGTGTCCCTCAGGGCTCCAATTTAGGCCCTCTACTTTTTTAATATTTGTCAATAATCTCCCTCCATGTATTACATCAGATTGCCTGATGTATGCAGATGATCTAAAAGTTTTTAAAAAATCTCCACCCTTAATAATTATCTAGACCTTCAAAATGACTTAGACTCAATTTCGGATTGGTCATTAGAAAATAAATTACTTTTTAATCTTTCCAAATGCAAGGTAATTACTTTCAGCAAAATTCGTAATCCTCAAAATTTTATCTACACAATGCAAGGATCAGCACTAAAGAGAGTATCAAATATGACCGATGTAGGAATAGTTTTTCAAAATAACTTCAAATTTGATGAGCATATCCATAATATTACCAAAGAAGCTAACAAATTATTAAGATTTCTGAAACGTACGACTTTCAAAAATTATTAATGTAACATGATTTTGTAGGCTATTCGTGACTTTCGTGTGGGGTTTGCTTGCGCTCTGATTATTTTAACATCTCTAGTTATTTTAGCATTTTTCTGTTTCTTTAAACTTTGATAAAAACATTTTAGTAGCGATGTTTGTTTAATATAAACAAAATTAAGTATATTAATGATATATTGTGTATTTTGGTTGATTTCTTTTTTGGTTAATAATATTATAGAAACATGTAATTATGCTAATGCCTGTTTGTTTCTGAAAATAAATAAATAAATAAATAAATGCTGTTAAACAGCTCTTTAGTACATTATACTAGTGAGTCATGTCGTATGTCATGCGACCACCAAATTTTGTCGTATATTCAATTTTCCGACGCCATCTTATTTAAAATGTAAAAAATACATTTATTTTAATTGTTTATAAATATCTGAAAAAATGTTCACATTTTTTTTATTTCCCACGCCTCCTATCAGAGAGCGCATACAAACCGCTATACTCTTCTTCTGTTAGTTTTTTGGTCTCCGCCCTTAAGGTATTTAGCCAGAGTGCAGGTAATTTAGCTTATATTACGGGAATATTCATCAAAGAACGTCTGGAATTTTCCATCTTCCCATTGAAAAATCCATGTTCACTCTTTTCCATTGATTATACTAATTTAAAACATCAGAAGCTGATATTCTAACTAATTGGACCATAAACGAGAACGTGTTCTCTATCATATTAATTTAATTTACTAGCTATATTCACTATATGTAAATGACGCACAAATACTAAACACATAAGACAATATTCACTTCTCGATGACAGATTTTATTAAAGATTTTATCGGAAACATACAAACTTGACTTCCAATTCTGAGACCGCCATTTCGATGTTGATACCACCGTGTCAGAATCGGAAGTTACAAACCGCTATAAATGTTGTTAACGAGTGGTGTAGAGAGGAGGAACTAACAGTAAACCCTCACAAAAATATTTTTTTTATAAAAATTGTTCAAATAAAAGTTGTTTGTAATATAATTCTCTATAATTTTTATCCTATACATAATTTCTCCAAAATGGACCATTTTCGAGAAATTTGAGAAAATTGTAAATTTTGAAATTTGAAGAAAACTCAAAAACGGATAAAAAACATTAATTTTAAACTTAAGTTTTATTTCGGCCTGACGTGAAATGATTAGATTTTGGACAAAGTCGGAATATCTGGGGGGTACTTTATAGGAGGCTGTTTTTATATTTTATGGAATATATCTGTTATTTATGTTTGGAGAAAAAAATTGTTCAAATAAAAGTTACTTCTAATATTATTATCTATAATTTCTGCTTTATGTCAAAATTTCCTGAAATGTTCCGTATTCGAGAAATTTGACAAAATGTGCAAAATTCTGATTTTTATGAAAATTGTTGAACTAAAAGTTGTTTGCGATATCAAATCTCTATAATTTTTGTTTATACATCATTTTTCTAAAATGGACCGTAAATGAAAAAATTGTAGGAAATTAAATTTTTCAGTATTTTCGTTTTAAATGAATATCTATAGAAAAATGTTTCGAGCTAGATGTATGTGGACAATGTATATATTTAGTTTATCCTCTAAACATTTATAGAGATACTGCAAAAGGTTGTACAAAATAACCGGAAAAAGCCTATAATAACTAGATAGGAAAGTCATGTGTTGGACACATCAGATTTTTTTTTTGTAAAAATAATGGTTGGAACAATCTGAAAAAAAAATTAGTGACTTTTTATGACTTCTGATAATAGGAAACAATAAAATATATTATGTTTTTATTATTGCACACTCAGGTCTGTAAGGGTTAAAAATAGAAGAAAAATTTTATTTGAAAACAAAGTAAAAATTTTTGCAGTAATATGCTTGAAGGTAATTTTTTAAATAAAGTACCTATAATGTGATTTAACACAAATGTTACATTTTAAAGGCTGATTTATAGGATTTTAATTTAAATACAAATTTTATGTTATTTATACAATTTTAGCAACATCCGTCTTTCCTATTTTAAAAATTTCTCAAACTATCAAAGTTAAAAAAAAAATAAAATTGGAAATGACTAACGTTTAGTATTATTTTTGTTTATTTAAATTTTTTCCTTATTTGTTTAAGGGTGAAAAACGAGAAGGGGTGTGGTAACTCTCCAACTTGATGAGATGGGCTCAAATTAAAGCATTTTTCATAATTAAATTCCTTGAATTCCTTTGATTCAGCTGCTGCATTCTTTGGTAAGAAAGTAATGTTATAATAATGAAAATAATTTTATATTTTTTGTTTAAACTATTTTATTTGTACATGTTGGTCCAAATTCGACGCTTTTACATGATACAACTGGATATCCAAATCTTATAACCCACCATCGTCACCTTTTTTGAGAAATTAAACATGTTTAATTATGTTATAAATTTTATTTATTATCTCAAATAAATATCTTATTTTGAAAAACAATTTAATAACTTGACATAGTTACATATATAAAATCCATTGTCGTACTTATTATTTTTCAAGGGGTACAAATTTTCGAAATAATACCATTTACCATTTTTTATTTGAACACCTAAACAAAATAATGATATTTTGAAAATCACTTTTGCATTTTACGTAGGGGAGGAATTTATAGCGGGATTTAAAAGAACATGTTTAGTTTAAAAAAAAAGGTTTGACATCAAATGTGCTTTATCCCCTCTAATTTAGTGATATCTTATAAACATGTCCAATTTGGACCATCCTGTATAATTATGACAAATACTTTGTATGTTGGTAGGAAAATTAGTGCAATATGAAGACAAATTTGGAATTGAAGGGAAATTTTACATATTTTAGAAAAATATAACAGGTCTAATTAGGTTCTTGTATTGCAATAAAAAATTACACGAGTGCTAGTTAACTGCAGCTATCATCTTTGAATGAGTGATACCTCATATATGCTGAATAATCTCTATGTAGGTTCGAGTTATCACTTCTTCAGTGACAAATTACCTATAAATTTTGTTATATCATATTTCGGAACATAATTTTAAGAGCTCTAGAATAATGTATATTTATTTATTATTCTGTAGATGCATGAATCAATAATTGATATTATGCCTCTTTCCAGTGGAGTCTACATGTAGCTGCTTCTCCTAGTAGTCTCTCCACTCCCAAGGAATCTACTGAACCCTTGCCTGGTCCCAGTGGACTCTTCTGGCCCCCCCTGCGCAGACTCTCAAGCAAAACCCTACAGTTAAAAAAGGAAAACTTTGTAACACAACAAAATTAAAAATATTGTTATATGGACCACTAATGTTGAAACAAGACAGTCTTGACACACAAATAAAACTTTAAAACATCTATACTGCCCCAGTAACTACGCAAACTATAGAATTGAGATATTTGCATTAAAGGAAATTTATTAGTGCCAGCATTTTGATCGATGTTACCAATATATCTGCTTTTGTTAAATTAAAGACATGTTTTGGATAATGCTTTTAACTAGTTATATAAATAAGTTTGATTTAATTTTTTAGGTTGATTTGTGGGTTAAAAGGTTTTTGATAAGAATTCTCTACAAAAATTTTAATTACACTGTTGAATCAAGTTGATATTTTAGGATACAGAATAAAAATTACCGGGATTTTGTTTCCTTTTTAGTAGCAGAATGGTCAAATAAACTCAAATATTTGTAATTTGTCAGTTACGGGGGTTTGGCATATGACGGCAGTATATACGGAAAAAAATTATCATCTACATTCAAGAAAAGCTTTACACTTGGAAGATTACATTGAAAGGGATCCTATTTAATTCCGTCCCCGTTGAATGGCAATATAAAGCGTCCACCTATTCTATCGCTTTTGACCGCGGTAAATTCCAGGAACCAAAGTCGTGCATGCGCTGGAACAGAAGCGGAGAGTCATCGTCATAGGAACGGGAGAGTTATTGAATGTCGGTGATTGAACGTGGAGAGTGATTGAATGTCCGTGATTGTTAAAAGGTTTAGGTTTTTGTTAGTTTTTATTTGTGATAAAAATGGTAAGTGCCTTTTTAAATCAATTATTATGTTTCAATTACTTTTATATTATTTAACTAGTTGATGGTTCACTATTTAGATTTGAATTTCACTATTATAAGTAATTTCATGTTATTTTTTGCAGGCATTTTTTTGTATCTGTCATACAAAATTGCTTGCATTCCAATAACGAGTTTTTTATTTGATTTTATGACTTATTTTACTATCTAAATCAGTGAAAAATAGCATCCTTTTAATATTTTAATTTAAATATTTAAAGTTTATTGATATTTTGTAGACCAAGGAAAATTTGCTATAATTTTTTATTTGACTTTGAGATTATTTTTTTTTAGTCATTTTTAAAGTTCGGCAAGGGAAAATGTAATATTATATTAGTAAATTATGTGTTTTTCTAACATCAGATATTCACAGCATTGGCAGATCTAAGTTAAAAGTATAAAATGCCTTGTTGATTGATACTGGGGAAAAGTAATATTATATTAGTAAATTATGTGTTTTTCTAACATCAGATATTCACAGCATTGGCAGATCTAAGTTAAAAGTATAAAATGCCTTGTTGATTGATACTAACATTTTCGCCCGTGGCTGGGACAACATCGGGATAGGTGTCTCGGTAACTTACCTTATTTTGTCACCAGAATATTCAACTCATAGGTGGGTAGTAAAGCTGTATAGCTTCCCCATTACCTTGTCCTTATTAACCCTTCTTCAGTTTTGCATCGAGTGTGTTTGAACCTAGTAATGCTCAATGTTTGTTATCTGATGAGTTATTGTTCTTAAAATATTTATTTTATTTTTGCCATGCAGTATTAGATATTGTTTTTTTTTATATAATGTATTGAATATTATTTCATATATTTTCCTGTGTTTAACTAAATTTAAATATTATTTCATATATTTTTCTGTGTTTAACTAAATCATCAAGTAATTAAATGTGTTTTTTTATATATATATACTTAATTTGTCATTTGTATCCAAATTGACGTTTAATTTGGTTTTATTGTATTTACTATAACTTTAGGGTTTTCTTCGCTGGTTCTTTCCCCTCATTTGATAAATTAATTATTTTTTTTATTGCACCGAACCAGACCTATATTTAATCTTTATAAATATATTTTATATACTTATAAATTTTTACTTTCTGATTCTGTCATCTATAATATATATTTTCAATAAAGATTAGATATAAATCAATAGATATTTTCTTTTAACCTTTACCACTCCCTCAATAACACGTAAGTAGCCAATAGAAAACGAATCTTTCAGTCTTTCACTCGTGGTGTCCTAGTCACTTCATAGTCGATCACGCCGCCACTTTATTTATCATACTTTTATAAAAGAGAGAGAGAGAGAGAGAGAGAGAGAGAGAGAGAGAGAGAGAGAGAGAGAGAGAGAGAGAGAGAGAGAGAGAGAGAGAGAGAGAGAGAGAGAGAGAGAGAGAGAGAGAGAGAGAGAGAGAGAGGAGAGAGAGAGAGAGAGAGAGAGAGAGAGAGAGAGAGAGAGAGAGAGAGAGAGAGAGAGGAGAGAGAGAGAGAGAGAGAGAGAGAGAGAGAGAGAGAGAGAGAGAGAGAGAGAGAGAGAGAGAGAGAGAGAGAGAGAGAGAGAGAGAGAGAGAGAGAGAGAGAGAGAGAGAGAGAGAGAGAGAGGAGAGAGAGAGAGAGAGAGAGAGAGAGAGAGAGAGAGAGAGAGAGAGAGAGATATTAGTTAAGTTGTCTCTCTTTATTTCAGTTGGTTACACTACAACATTTGTTTGAAATAAAGCAGAGTTTGCTTCAAATAATATTTCTCGATACAATAAGAAAATAAATGTTGAGTGAAGTATAGGCATAATCTTGTATTTTAAGAGTTATAATAATTAATCTGAGAATAAATTATTTCATTCTAGTATAGAATTGTGAATTAATCCAAGAACGCTCTTACGTTTATTATAAGTATGATATGCTCTTAAAACCGACTATTGCGTACTTGATTCAATGTTATAAAAGGATTCGATTCAAAGCATTTAAATTACAGAACAAGAATTAAACAATTCGAATCAAAAACCTATGTACTTCACAAAAGATTAGCTAGTACTAATTCACTGCACAGTGTTGCCAGCTGAAACTTATTTTAAAATGCGCTAGATATGTGACTGGCACATGTTGAGATGTGATACTTATTATTCGGAAGTCAGAGACAACACATTTAAGAGAGAATCTGGCAAATTGGCATTAGCACGTGTTCATCCTATTGTCCATTTTCTAATATGTTTGCATCGTATCTTTAGGGTTGCGTTTTACTTTTTGTTAGAAATTCTTTGTGATTTAATTAAAAGTGTATGAATAAATTAAATTGAAATGGAACATTTGTTAAATGAATGGGGCCTCAGTGACCTGATACCAATATTTAAATGTAAGTATATTTAGTTCACTTCTTGTTAGGTATTATTATATATAAGTAAATTTATAATCATAAGAACATGAAACAAACTAGGATAGAAGTAAAAAAAAAATGTATGATGCTGGATGACGACTTTTTGAAAAGACGACTACTGCCTTGCTAAGACAAGAGGTCGTATCTACGAAAATTCTGATTTCAAGATTCTTACAAATTTAATAGGCTTACATTTTATTTTATTATAACACAAAATAATAAAGGCCTATTTGCATTAGAAAATATTTACTATAATTATAAGGAAAGGTTAGTAAAATATGCAAAACTTATTTGCGAAGTCTAAAAGGACATACTTTTCTACCTACCCACATTTACTAAAAATATTCATTTTGTAGATACAACCTCTTATCTTAGTAGGATAAACTTTTACGTTCCATTTAGGATTTGAAGTTATAATTTTTTATTTAATTATAGATGAGACACCTCAGAGGATAGAGGAATTTGGTATATTAACTAAAAACAATTTTGAAAAATGTTTTTCTGTGGATAGGTACCAGTGAGAACCCTATTAAAAAGCAAGAACAGCCTGATCTTATTTCAAGATTATTAATTTCTTCAATGAAACTATCCTCTAATTCAACCAAAATCAATATATTTATGTCAAAGATCATATTATTGTTGTAACAAATTTAGTTGTATTGGATTTAAGAACAAGGTATTATTGAATATAAATAAAGTATATTTAAAAAAAGTGTAAGACTTCTTATTTCCAGATTATTAATTTCTTTAATAAAACTATCCTATAATTCAACCAAAATCAATATATTTCTGTCAAAGATCATATTATTATTGTAACAAAGTTAGTTGTATTGGATTTAAGAACAAGGTATTATTGAATATAAATAAAGTATATTTAAAACAAGTGTAAGACTATTTCATTTAAGATGTACATAATACTGCAATTGAGCAATAGATACTCTTGATTTAATTAGAGGTATTTTGGGTAGGGCAAGTTGATTCTTATCTTGAAGCAAGGCTTATTAGCTATTCTTGAACAAGTATTACTAGAATTTCAAATCGAGACGAGTTTTACTTGCGGATATACAAACACAACAAAGCATTGAAATAAGACCATTCATCTTGAATATAGTACACCTTTTTTTCTGTGTAGCCTCGTAGCAAAATATTTTTATTTTTTAATAGGCAATACTTTGCAGTAATATAGGTTTTTGCCTCGGTTCCTGCCTATTTTCAGAAAAAATAAAATCATTGTACCGGAATATATTTCAGAAGTGTGACAAATTATTATATATTTTATTTGAACAAGGATAATTTCTTGACCGTAATACAATTTTATATGAATAATTGTTTTATTGTGTAGATTGTCATTATAAACAGGGTCAGACTGATGTAGAGGTGAGGATTTTAGTCAAATAATGGTACCGCCTGCATCTACAAAAGACATGAAGACTAAATTAAATATGTATCGATATCAATAACTGGGAGGTAAACTGAACTATGTCTTGTACTTTTAATATCAGCTCATGGAGAGCTTTCCAGGGGTATACTATACCATATGTAGTAATGACTCAATGAAAGTTTACTAAAAAATATAACACTAAGTATGTTCAATAAACTTACAAGCAGTGGCGGCTTGTAGTAATTTAAAATGGGTGTTCACTTTTTCCAATAATTTTATCATTTGTAAGTTCATTTCAAAACCTTGTACAAGTGTAGTTATTATTATTATCATACTGTTTTCAAACA
Source organism: Psylliodes chrysocephalus (assembly GCA_927349885.1). NCBI lineage: Eukaryota > Metazoa > Arthropoda > Insecta > Coleoptera > Chrysomelidae > Psylliodes > Psylliodes chrysocephalus. The sequence goes on from OV651813.1 coordinate 35,983,960, forward strand.
CTACAACTATTAATGAATGAATAAATGAATATTTTAGTAATTGTAATATTTGTTTTGTTTTTAATACATTGAAAACCATCTATAAACATTATTAATTAGTCACTGACTTTTCTTCATATTTTGAGATTATTTTTAAATGTAGAAAGCTTGACATTGATTTTTGTGTAAAAAATATTATATGAAACTACCTACCGTTTTTCAGTTTTTATTGTAAATTTAATCATTTTCATAATTTGTCACACATGTTAAAATAAAATAATATATTTTTTAAATACTCTTTATTGGCAAAAAACAAGTGAACTAAAATGTGTATTTTATAAGACAATACATAATATTACACAGATACAAACTAGAATGAAGATATATAATGCACGGCATTCTAAATTATAATTTTCACAGTTTAACAGACCCCCTTAACCCCCATTTTCAATCAGATTATTTTCAGAATCAATAGGCTTCATCCCCTTGTAGAGCTTGATTTTTACAAAAATTTCAAGATGATATTATTGTTTGTTTTTGAGTTAGATTTATTTTAAAGAAATGTTTTTATGCAGAGTTGCCAGAGTCTGTGCTAAAGTACTGAAATCAGTGCTTTTTGGCCATTATCAGTACCTCAGTGCTACTTTTTATGCTTCAGTACCTTTTCCTGCTCAAGGCAAATAGTTAAAAAAAAATTACTGTACATGCTTTTCTCCTCTATAAATGTCATGATCTATTGCTGTTTGTAAATTATTAAAATCATCTGTGTGCAATCTGCTTGACTCACAGAGTTTAGAGATATACGTATTACATTAGATGTAAGAATAGAAATTAAGAGAGACAGAAACACGAAAATTCAGTGAACTCAAAAAATAGTATTGAGCACAATATATCCCTTGTAGTAATGTTACTGGGAATACTGGGATATACGAAATGGCTTTAAGTTACGCCCAGGACAGTCACGAAAGTTCTGGCGCTAGGTCGCACAATTTATGACAATGACAACTGATTTGTGCATTTTGTGTTTAATTCCACGTTTCGTAATCGTTATATAAATGCAAATAGCACTCATATTTTAAATTATATTTTTTTAAACGTTATTATGTGCATATCATTTCAGATGGGGCAACTGTTTGTCAACTGACAGTACTTTTGATTTTTAGTCAGTATTGTTTGCAGTATCACTGCAGTACTTTTATTTTTCTATTGCTGGCAACACTGGTTTTTATGCACAATCCATTTCAATTTCAGCTAATAATATTGATACTGGTTTTTTATACTATTTCTATGTTTAACGTCTAAAATATTATTACAATAAATAAAAATAGCAAATGAAACATTATTTTCAATACCAACAAATATTTTGAACTACTATAAAAAATTAACTAAAATCTCAGACTTACACATAAGTAGTACATGTGACAATTTTATACTTACAAGCCATTTCTATACTATTAATCAAAGGTACCAATGTAGGTATTAACGTATTTAAAGAACATACTTACATTTTTGACAGACCAGACATGGATATAGCTTCTTATTAGAAACAACATATTTACTGCTACAGGGCTGTACGAAATTGTCCAAATATTCACTATTTTCACTTTTCAAAGTCGGTAAATCACAATAATTAGTCAAAAGTTCTGGATCAGCTTCAAACTTTAAAAATTCACTATCGGAAACTTCTTGCTTGGTTTCTTTAATGTCAACGACATCATCGTGAACATAAAGTTCTTGTTTTATACTTGCAGAAACAAATTCTAGTGAATCTAACTCAATTTTTTCTGGAAAATCCTCGTGAACATCCGAAAGTTGACATTCAATTATAGGCACTACACATTCGTCTATTTCTTCTTTAATTTTGCTAACATTTACGAAATACTCAGCAGCTTGATATTCACATTTATTATGATCTGTATAGGGCTGTTTAGAATAATTTTCTTCTGTTTGCGCTGAAGCAATATCTGGTTCTGTTTTAACAACCTCCTCATATTGACCTAAGGGTTTTTGTTTGAAATTGAAAGCCATGGTTTTAAAAAGGAAATAAACGAAAATTATAAACAAAGAATTACTTTCCGAGTTAACTGTCAACAACATAACCGTACTTTCTTCTTCTTTTTTGTGCATAGTGCATGGCCTCATATGAACCAGAGAGGAAGACATTAACAGAGTGACAATTCTAATACAAATTTCTGGAAGCATGTTTCATGCGCGTTGACTGTGGCGACGCGCTTGGCAACGAGCGCGAACTAGATATTTACCGGTAATGCAGATTTTCTTTAATTTAAATTTAGGCGGCAGCGCGGCAGCATTGAAAAACTTAGCAATACAAATTTGTAACTTTGTACACAAACTCGATATTTTTTGCAAATTTGCAAAAAATATCGATTTAGGTATAATGTTACAAACTCATTTACTAAAAATTTATATTTTGTAAAGGTAATGTCATTAAACAGAAGGTATTAAGTAAATGTACATAAAGAACACATTTTTTATTGCAGCAGTGACACAAAAAAATCTAAAAAATCAATAAAATCACTCACAAAATACTGAAATAAAAAGAAAAATTCTATGGTTTCACAAAATAGTAAAAAAATCACTTAAGTCACTCACAGTAATTTAAAAAAACCATTGCTTTTACTTTATTTGTCAAGAATATTTTGTCGCATAATTTTAAATAAACTGTTGGATATTTTAGTACCATTTAATATTCATAAATATAAGGAAGTATTTCAAGCTTTAAAAAAGAAAACATTCAGAAAACGCCAAAAGAGAATATATGAATATGAGACTGCTATTTAAAACTATGATAACTTTAATATTATAATATTCATCTCTTTACGTTGTACCTAAAAAGTAACTCCAATTTTTAGTCGCCAGCACATAAAATTGCCGTAGTATCCTGACCTGCAGTGGATTCTCATCTTTCAATACAGCATATTATGTTGAGACACCTATCTTCATCGACAGACTGCCATTCTTATGTAATGTTTTTATCTATTCAACACGTAACGTGTTAAGTTCGCACATATAAGAATCCATGTTCTGATCTATTCATTCTGAATTCCTTTTATCATAGCATCCCCTCTTGTCTTGGGTTTGGACATGATTAAACTGAAATAAATACAGAAATTGGTTAGGCCACGTTGCATGGACTGATATATAGATAATAAGGATTTACACATAGTATGAAGTATAACAAAAAACTACTTTATTAAAAATTTGTAGTAGAAATATATTTATTTCCTACCTTAATATATTCAATTCATGTAGTAAACACGATTAAATAAATTTCCAGAATTTTATTTAGTTATAGGTTATGTTAATTCTTTTTATTTTTCTATGTGTTAATTGTTGAAATTATGGAACAACTCAGATAAACAAATGAATAATAGATGCCTAACGGTCTGGATTTGTTTGAATCCAGTATGAACCGTTTTATCTATTACTTTCTCTTTCTCCATGGTCTTCGATGTGATTCGTCTATTTTAAATAGCAGCGCCAAAATTTTCTTACAACTGTCAACAAGCAGTTGGGAATTGTCAATTTTGATTTTAAAATTTCTGTGTTATTATATTCCCAGAACGCCTTATTAAAGTTTTTCAGTTTCTAGTGTGTTTTTTAAACGATATTTATTAGTTTTAAGGGTAAAAATGACTAAGAAGTGTATTATTTGTTCTAAAAGATACATTTTGGGTGGTTCTACCTCCTTTCATTGGTAAGTAAATGAAACACATAGGCGCCAGACACCGTTGTGTAATTTTTTTAACTTAAGTATTGATATATTAATGTTGCAATACTAATGTAGATACTACGTTATGTACCTAATTAAAAAAGAATATATCGCACCATCAATACACAATACCCAAAGCCACTCAAAAAAAATCGCAATTTTGAGTTAAGATACAAAATTCAAATACAACTTCACCAGACATTGTATTCTATTCCAAATTAATATTATTTTGCTTCTTTATGTAAACATACACAGTTAATTTTAACAGCAATTTTCTTGAAATGCTACTTTCTTATAGTTGTGTTAGTATTGCCACCGTACCGATGAAGACCAATAGTCAGAAACACGTGACTACTACTCACATTCCCTTTTTTCCAAGCAAACAGTTCTAATTTTGTTATTTTGTTTTGTTTTTACAAAAATTACATTCTTGATAATCCTCGTGTGCCGCAATAATCCAAGAATTGTTAGATAATGTTAGAAGATAATTTTTTAATAAGTTTTTTTTGGTAAGAAGTTATGAAAAATGTAATACGTCAAGTGGTTTTTAAATCACCTTTGATATTATTAATTTATTTATTTTAGTAAATACAAGAAGCGTTTCCTTAATAATAAATAATAATTGTTAATACGAGAGTTATCAAGAATGTAACTTATTAGTAAAGGCCCAGAACATGTCTGTATAAGAACAAAGTACCAGCCCCAAAAAATTGTCATTTGTGCAATGTTCCCTCTAACAGTAAAAAATTGCTTAAAATTATAAAAGATACTGACTTTACTCTGTACTAGCCAAAATGTTAAATATCCATTGTATGCTATTGTAAAAAACAGCATTTATAAGGTAATATACCTCCGGTAATAATCCTTTGAGGTTGAAGCGGTTAATAAAAAAAAAAGAATTTAACCTACTTTATGAATTTATTTAATGTAATTTCTGTAAAAATATAAAAACCTAAATCTGTTGTAAAAATATAGAAAATATCTTTTAAATGAGGTATCACATAACCCTACTTTCGATAAGAAAATTTAAAGCTAGTAACTCCCTCTATCTTACGTGTCTCAAGTAAAGTGCATCTCGTTATAACAAAAAGTTTTACCTCGTTTTTGTTTTGTTATATTTTTTCATTTAGAAGTTAAAATAGAGAAGGGTACAATTTTCGTCCTCACTGTATATAATACATTCGTGTGTATTAACTTTTCTTTGACAGTTTTTCGAAAAAACGCTTAAAAATTTTCAACTTATCTTCAAAAGTAACCTCACCAAAGCAGAATGGATTAAATATAAGAAATGATTGTGTAAATTTTAAAAAAATGAAATGAGAAATATTTTTTCCTATAAATCACTATTTATAAAATCCTAATAACACAAGTATCATTTGTTACCATTTAATATTTATAGAATAGGTGTATTATAGTTAACTTTTTGACTATCTCAAAATCTTATATGTTAACATTTTAAGTTACGATAAGCAATTGAAAATTTCAAATAAGCAAAGCAAAAATTGTTCGAGAGAGCCCGAGAGAGTTCGAGAGAAACGAGAAATTCTCGTCGAGAGATGACACTCTCTCGTCTCGTCTCGAATCTTTTTTCGAGAGAAAATGTCTCTCTCATCTCGTTCGAGACGAGACAAGACGAGACGAGAGACGAGAATCTCTCGTCTCGCGGCACCACTACTTTTTCCGTTTATTAATATTATTGTTTTTAGAATCATGTTTTGTATACAATATTTATTTTAGTTATTTGATTTCTATATTTTTTTAAGAAATCCCTCTATTTCCTCTATTTCCTATAAAAATTTAATTCATACATTTAATTATATTAATAACTCACTGCTATTGTTATATTAAATTCTTTAATTCCTGTGATTATACTTGTTTAACAAAAATCGTATGTATTAACATTTTTAATGTTTGGATCTTCATAGGCTAGAACTGCACGGTAAAACCACTCCATTTTATCTTACTCATCAAATCAATAAATTGTTTTTATGTTTTTAATAATAAATGTGATATTGATACGAAACATAAATGTTAGAGGGGTTTTCGAAAACTTTAAATTCTCCGTAAAAGCTTAAGTTTTTGCCCTCATGGTATGGTATTTCTGAATTTATTTTCGTTAATCTGGTATACATCATATGACATCCTTTTAGTATTTGATTTAACAAATCACCTACTGAGACTGGACTTTTTCAAGGCATTCAACAGGGTAAACCAGCTACTTTTAGCTAAACTTTTCAACATGATTTTGTGAAAATGATTGAATAGTATGCTTGTTTATCACACTTGTTCTGTATCAACAGTATATAGGTAGGTATACTTACTGTAGGGTGACCATGTTTAGTTTAGCCCAATGCTGGATAAAACAACATTGATGATGAACTTTGGTGAGGTGAAGACTTTTTTTTAAGTTTCCAAAGATACCATTCACAGAGAAATCACGTCGAGGACCGGTGGACCTATTTTTTTAGATTAATACAACAGAGAAGTCATATGTATTACGCTTTTGTCTTATTTGTTACATTTCAGTAAGAAGGGTTGTACAATTTCTACGTTTAAAAAGTACCTCCTGGAGCGGAGTAGAGCTAGATTTTTTAGTCACGTGATCATCGAAATTATGTGAAATAAAAGACCGGCTATGGATTTGGTTGTTTTCGGTTTTCATTAAAATAATACACTTAAACCTTTCTTTTAAATCAAATTTGATCTCTCGTATAGTGGCGTTTGTTGCAAAGTAAAGTGAATTTTTAGCTGTGATATTTTTCGCCTTTTGCTTTCACTAAAAAATAAACCATGTTCTAATTTCTGTCTGAAGTTTTTTTATTAATATTTCTCTCTTAAATTTAATTCGGAGTAAATAGATCTTACTAGACGTACCTACCAGCTCTGCATTAAAAGACCACGGAGCAGATCTTATCGAGAAGCCACAGATATAATAAAAGAACGGCTTCGAGTAAAAAGAGGTTACTTTTCAAACGCAGCAAATATAGTGAAATGCTGTATGTATGGTTACCCTAACCTGCTGTAGTATTAATAAACTTTAATGTAATTATACTTAGACTTATTGTATCCATATTGTCAAAATGCCAGAAGGAAGGCTTCCATTTTAACATATAATATGCCCTAACCTAATAGATTGCGCCGAAAAATGGCCTTTATCCCTATTTTTATTATTTTTGTATTTGACAATCTGCACACGAACTCAAACATCGCTACCTATCAAAGAGTTAAGTTAGAACACATAGAAAGCTATTACAATACGTGTTATTTCCTTATAATTTCATTAAAAAATAGCGTAGTTTACTTTTTGTAAAATAAAATTTTATGTTTGATTTACATTTTTCTTTAAATCCGTCCGTTACAAAATAATCCTTCGGATTCCGATGAAAAAACTACTCGATACGCCCATATAGACCGCAGTACCACAGCTGTCAAAAGTTTGTAGATACTGGCTTCAAACAAAGCCTGTATTAAACGGCGCCCGTTAGGTATCTATTTTTCATTTGTTTATCTGAGTGGAACAATGTACAAACAAATAGCATTTATAAGACATTACACTGATTACGCTATTGGTTGAAATGTGACATAAACGATTGAAATATGTTAAGGACCAATTATAAGTGACTGTCATAGTTTATGGTCGTTGAGTAAGAACTACCTTCATTGCGTTCGGTCTGCCACGTTCTTTTAACTCCTTTAACACTTTTTACTCCAAACGACCCTTTTAGCGTTCGGTTTAGTCCGATTAGTGACAGTTTAACACGCTTAAATGTCATTTAAAAGCACCCTAAAAAAACTCCGCTTTTGTCCCGCTCCAGCCCCTGACTATCCGAACTCGCCTCTTCACGTAATTGTCACTATAGTCAATCGTTTATAGTTCAATGTTGAACCACCATGCGCGATGCGCAACGAGTGCCAAAAATCGGTCCAAAACGCGTAGACAAGTTTTGTATATGATTGAAACCATCTGCTATGTCTTATCTCTGCATATGAACTCTCAAAAATTGCTGCCGTATGCTTTAACTGGGTCAATGATGTTATAGTTACATAGATTGCTCAAAGCGATTCGCACAGACAAAAAGGGCCCTATTCAGTAATTTATCGTTTATGGACGACATCATTAAGCTAACGACAGTTCAACCAACGACTTTTATAACGATACTTTTTGAAACTCTATTCAATAACAAAGTCGTTACGTTGTTTCTAGTTACCAAATCTGAACGATGATTTCTAGTAAGTTGGTATTATAATTTAGTGTTTTGTGATAAAAGAACGTATGTTGATGATTATTCCGGGTGTTTAAATTAAAGTTTTACAGTTATATCGTTGTCATACAACGGTTATATCCAGGGGCTGGTAACTCAAATGGAAAAACATGAGGACGGTAATTTAGTACCACTCCAATTAACGGGATGGCGCTCGTATCGAAATGTCATGTCAGTTGTCAGCTTGTCAACAAAATTTCATACTTGGAAAAATTAAAATGGCTGTCGCATTTGAAGGTGTATTGAATTTTGATTCATCTAGATTTATTTTTCAACACCTTCAAATTTTAAGCATGTTTTCAAGAGATGGGAACATGGATTTCAGCAACGAACAATGAAGCACTCCCAGATATTGGTAGTGATGCAATTTATAGCACGTATTAAATATGCGGTCGTCATATTAGGTTTGTTCTGGTTCTCAAAATGAAAACTGTTTTGAAACTGCGCCGGACCGTATGCGTAAAGGCAAAAAATCCGCGACTGTTTGAAATTGTTGGAAAACCAGAACACATAAAGGTGTTTTGTTTATTGTTTATTATAATAATGAAGTTCCTTTTGAAAGCTCAGCTTCAAATAACATTTGCATGTATATGTTTATCATTATCATCACATTTCAATGGAATAAATAAAAACAGAATAATATTAAAAAATTAATAATTCTAAAATTGCTTTAATTTTCAAATAAAACAAGAACAAGAGACATTCGTTCACATATAAATAAACAATTTGGAATTGCATACGTTCCGTATGGTCTAAAAAGCCAATACAATATTCATAACACTTCAAAAACGCATGCGCGGTCAAAACAGTCCGAGTCGATCCACACTCCCAAGCATGAACACATTTTGACTATTTATAACAATCACGGATTATTTCGGATACGAAACCAGAACACTGGACTGAGAGATCCGAAGAAGTCCCAGAAAAACCAGAACACTTTTTATCTACTGCGCATGAGTCCGACAGTTGTGGATCGTTATTTCTCAAAACCAGAACAGACCTATTAAGGATAAACATACAATTTGTAATAAGTGTCTTAAGAAAAATGCATCTTGTACTGGCATATCAATGGTAAGTAATATTTACAAACTTGTTTTTGATTCAGTGTTAAAATAATTGGTTTGTTATTTAAATTTCTTTTCGTTTTCAGTTTTTAAATGATCATTGTTATAAAGAAAATGTTCGCCCTTCAAAATACCCTGTAGATCGATGAAATATTTGAGCCTTAGCCATCAATATCAAAATTTGATTCAATGCCATTGACATCAAACAAGAAAACACCCCAAAATCTTCAAAGGTCCAAACGTGTGTAAGTTTAATTTAAGCTCGAAAGTTAAATTCATTTATCACAGTGCTCAGATGATGAATACGAATTTGATAACTACAGGTGCTGTACAAATAAATCAATAAAACAATATCGGATGAAGAAATGTTCCTCAACTTAACTAGTCGACTCAAGCATATGGCAAATTTTATCCACCCTCAAATTCGCCTTGATTGTAAGACACCAAAAGGATGATGCTTCAGTTTTTTCAAACTTATTGCCACTCCAAGTTGCAAAACTGTTATATTGGTCTTGAGCACTTAATGTTATCGCAAAGGTCTTCACCGACAAAGAAACGCAGTTTTCAAGAATCTACGGAATCCAAACTCTTTGAATGCACTCCTCTGGTTACCAAAAAAATGTATTCTGCCTGTTTTTTAATATCCTGACAAACATGTCAAACAAACCATCTCCTGAACATTTTTTTATAGCCCAGGACTTTTTTCTAAATTACGACAACACTCCCCCCTCCGAGAGTGCATTTATTGAGTTTGTTTTCGCTTCTTTATTAAAGGATGTTACAAAAATAAATTACATTTTTCAAGAAATAAATCGTTGAATACAAAGCAACACATGTGACAATGGAAAAAAAAAACATTATTGAAACAATATGAAACATCAGTACTTAACAATAATACAAAATCTTATTTAATCGTACATCTTTACGCGAATTGAATCCCTATTTAGATTTATAGTTCTAATACAACGCATAAAGTTGGTTTATAATGTGACGGGTTTGGTCATTCATGAATTTGGTTTATTTTAAAAGTCTATTTTCTTGATTATCTTCTATTTTGGATAATAATGAAATTCCAAAACTTGAAACTGGTAAACAGGCTTCCATTATTTGTTAGTAGCTTTGTATCGATTATGAAAAGGGAAGGTACGGTTATGTTTGTAATACGTCAGTCCATCCATCTGACATATTGAAATAGTGAACATATATCAGCTCATCGGTCTGACAATGGAATAAGTGTTATGACGTTCGTCTTGCACATGAAATGATCGATAGGTCAGTTCATCCATCTGACCCTTGGGAAGAAGTGGATAAATTTGAGAAAAATAAATTAACTTTGGAATTAAGAAATTGCTGCAGATACAACAAAATTACTTAAATTGTCTTACTTATAATAATAAGTAACTGGAATCGGTAGGACTAATATAAATGGATATTACTTTGGAAATAATTATAATTTCGGAGATTATCATTAAAGGAATAAAGACCTCTGAACTTAGTCTATAAGACTAAATTTTCTTCTTCTGAGGCGGAGAGTAGGTCAGCTAAAGGATCTTCCTCTAAATCGGAATTACAAGAAATGTCATCGTCATTTTTTGATAAGATTTTCTGACTGTTAATTGGTGCTGGTCTTATATCATCAATATGAAATTTAAGAGGTATACCATCACGTACTACTGTATGAACAGCATCAGAATGTTTTTCCGTAACTTGGCAAGGACCTACCCATGTAGGATGGAATGCATTACACGAAACTGGTCTAGTTTCCCTAACCATAACGGCATTTCCAACTCTAAATGGTCGAAGTTTGCTTTTTTTTCTCGTATATTTTATTTGGTATTTTTTTTGTCGTTTCTTTTTATCTTCTATTTGATTTGAAGTTTCGGATGATTCCAGTGTCCTGGTAGAGCTGGTGTGAATCCTAGCAAGGCTTCGGCAGGAGATAGACCGGTGGCAGCATTTTTTCGAGACCTAAGAATATATAGGACGCGGGGCAGAAATTTGTCCCAATCTCTAGGATTTTTGTTAAAAATTAATGATCTGAGGGTTATTTTTAATTCCTTGTTTCTACGCTCAACCGGATTTGCTCTTTGATGAAATATAGGAACATTAATATGCTTTATATTATAGTTTTTACAAAACTCATCCCAGATATTTGAAACAAATTGCGACCCGTTGTCCGTGATAAATATATGTGCAAATCCAAACCTAGGAAAAATATCATCCTCGAGGAATCTGACAATGCGTTTTGCGGTGGAATCTCTAACAGGTATTGCTTCTAACCAGCGTGTAAAAATATCTTCCACTACTATTATGAACTTATTTTGACTATTTGATCTTTTATATGGGCCCATAACATCAACGCTAACCATTTCCCATGGTCTTGTAGGTTGATGAGATTCTAACGGAGCGTTAGGCTGGTTCAAGGTTTTTACTGAGCGGCAGATAAGGCAATTCTGTACATAAGTTGCTATATCTTTATACATATCAGTCCAGTAATAAAGTGATTTAATCTTTTGATAAGTTTCATCCCGTCCAGGATGACCAGCAAAATCTGAATCATGATAATAATAAAGAATTTTTTGTCTGGCACTTTCTGTTACCTCTATCGCTCCGTTATGTCTGTATAATATGGAATCTTCCACGTAAAATTTATCGAAGAACTCAGCATCTTGTTGAGTTATAGGTCCAAATTCAAGAATTGATTGCCATAATTTTCGTTTCTCTTGAGAACATTTGTCATCAAGTTGATGTTGCTTTACGAATTCGAAAGGAGTGGATTCATCAAGAGGTACGATATTATGAACAATAACATTGTCAGTTTCTTCGATGTTGATTTTCTTTAAGGTATTTTCCGAGACAACACTTTTATGATCAGGCAGAAGCATACGCTCGATATCATTTACTTCTGCAGAAATCTCCTTGTCACCAGGAAATCGTGAAAGAAAATCTGGTAACTGGTTCTCAGAACCCTTACAATGTACAATATCAAACGAGAATTCTGATAGAAGTAATGACCAGCGCGTTAATTTTGCCTTTGCATCAGAAAATTTATTTAGCCATGTCAATGCCTACTATCGGTAACGAGTGTAAAATGGGTGTCTTCTAAGTAAGGTCGGTATCTTTTAATGGTCCAAACTGCAGCTAAACATTCTTTTTCATTTACGTGATATTTTTGTTCTGTGCGATTAAGTCGAGCACTAGCGTATGAAATTACTCGTCGTTCAATATTTTCTCCTAACTGATAAAGAACAGCTCCGATTCCAATGTCACTGGCATCGGTCTGTAAGAAGAGAGGAAGTAAGGGATCTGGTCTGTGTAACGCCAAAGGTTGTGCCAATGCACATTTTATGGATTCGAATGCTTTTTGCTCTTGCTCACCCCACTTCCACTTGTTTTTAGGACATAGTAAATTAGTAAGCGGGACACATAAATCAGAAAGATTAGGAATATATTCTCGTAACCAGTTTACGGTTCCTAAGAAAGACTGAATATCCCTTTTATTTTTTGGCACTAAGAAATTTTGAACTTGTTTTAGTCTATCTGGTTGAGGGGTATTGATTTCTCCCTGTAACCAGTGACCCAGATAATTTAGTGAGTTAGTAACAAAGTTGCACTTTTCAAGTGAAATTTTAAGATTGTGTACAGCTAATCTTTCAAATACCAAACTTAAGTGTCTAATGTGATCTTCGTGAGTGTTAGAATAAATAATTATATCATCAAGATAGACCATTACGAATTTATGAATAAACCCAGTAAACACCTCATGAATCATAAGTTTTTGAAAGGTACAAGGTGCAATTTTTAAACCAAAGGGCATGACTGTAAACTGGTAGTGTCCTCCATCTGGAGTGCTAAATGCTGTCAAGGGTTTTGCCCTTTCTGTTAAGGCGATTTGCCAATAACCACTTCGCAAATCCAGAGTGGAAAAAATTTTTGCCGTTCCAAGTTCTTTCAATGTGTCGTTAATTTTGGGTAGTTGAACACTTTCATCAGCAGTGATACAGTTAAGTCGTCTAAAATCTACACAGAACCTAGGTTTTTTATTGGGCCTTTCAATAATTACGGGCGACGATGAGAAAGGTGAAAATGATGGCTCAATAACACCTTTAGAGAGCATTTCTGCTATTTGTTCATTAAGAATATTTTTTTTTTCTTTCACTTATAGGGTATGGTTTAATACTGAAACATTGGTCTTTATTTATTCGAATGTCATGTTTAACTGTGTGTGTTATGGACTGTTCAACCGGATCGTGAAATAAGTGGTTAAATTTTTTTAAAATTTCTTCTTGATATGTTTGACGAATGTCTGGTAGCAAGTGATTAATAGGAAAGTGATGAATTACTTCTGATTCATTATTAGAAATAAAAGAAAGAAAAACTGTTGTTCTATGCTCAGTACCTAAATATATACAATTTCTAATAGTATCAAAGATAACTTTGTGCTGGAGAAACCAAGGATAACCCAAAATACAATCATCTTGTAAATTTTCCATTACAAGAAATCTGGATGTAAGCTTTTGTTCGGAAAGCGTGTATGTAATATCATGATAACCTTGAGTATCTGTAACAATATCTCCGCAACCAAATTTCAGTGGAACTTGTAACGTTTTATAACCCCTATTAAAAAATTTAGAATTAATAATATTTACATTGGAGCCTGTGTCTAAAAGAGCCTTGACCTTGTTTAAGCCTAAATGAATAACAATTTTAGGTAGGTTAGTTTTAATTTGATTTATTTGTGTAGTCATAAATGCTGAATTGACGCAGGCCCCACGCTTAATTAGTTTTTTGGAAAAGGAAGAGCAGCCGCTTCATCCTGCCAACTCGTACTACTATGAGCATTTGGCAACACCCCAGTATTATGAATTTTTGGTATAGCTCCTGTATTTCGTGTTTTTTGTTGCTGGTCGTCTTCCTTTTTTAAATTGTATGGGTTTTGTGAGCATTCACTGTGGAAGTGCCATTTATTGCAATAGCGACCTCTAGAAGGAGGGGCGCTTCCCTGGCTTCGATTAAAGTTACTTTTTCCATTGCCATAAGTTTGATTATACTTTTTTTTATCTGACTCATAACTTATTGAAGTTGAAACTTCCAGTAAATCTCTTTCAATAGCTGTTGTTATTACTGTCAGAGACTCGATAGAATCAAAAGTCATTCCTCTTATTCGAGAACGTATTTCAGGTATAAGTTGTTCTATGAGTAAATTTAACAACAACTCTTCAGAAGCGTTTGTAAAAAGTCGATGAAACAAGCATCTCTTCCTTGTAATAAAGATATTTACATCCTCATTTAAGGATTGTAGTTCACCGTATAGTTGGGCTTTAAGCTGAGTAAGATAAGCGACTGAATTAAATTGTTCCTTGAAGTTATTTTTAAACATACACCAAGTTAAAGGAATAGATCTGTAAGTTTCAAACCACTGTAATGCTTTATCTTTTAGGAATTTTGCAGCAAATTCAGTTTTTTGATAATCTGATATATCATTTTCACTAAAATATTTTTCTAGTTTATCCAAAAACGAAATCGGATTTTCGATATCATTTCCAGAAAATTGTATTTTGAGTTCATCGGATTTCTTTAAACTTTTAGCAATAGTTTCTATAGCAGTAAGAAAGGCTGATCTTAAGTCTAGATTTTTATTATCTGAGATTGAAAAGGGCTTTGAATAGTTGTTGCTGAGTTGATTACAAGGTATGTCATTTAAATTTGAACTAGTAAAATTTGTTAAAGTACTACGAATAACTACACTCTCGCCTGTTTCCTCCAATATTTCATATGAATCATAAAATATTTCATCGTCACTATTTTCCGCCATTTTCAGTTAAATAATTACAGAAAGCGGATTCCTACTTTTCCTATAAAACTGCTGTCTCGGTATAAATTTAAACGACAACTTACTTTGGAGGTTGCTGGTCAATCGTGGGTCGTGAACACACCAATTCACCTTCAATAAATCACGTTGGGCGCCATGTTATCGCAAAGGTCTTCACCGACAAAGAAACGCAGTTTTCAAGAATCTACCGAATCCAAACTCTTTGAATGCACTCCTCTGGTTACCAAAAAAATGTATTCTGCCTGTTTTTTAATATCCTGACAAACATGTCAAACAAACCATCTCCTGGACATTTTTTTATAGCCCAGGATTTTTTTTCTAAATTACGACAACATTAAATATGTCGAGTTTGTTACAGAAAACCTATTTCCATGTTTAAATAGACAAATTATATGATGCGGCGTTAATTTACTGTAATAAAAAAAAAAATATAATAAATTGCATTTTATTTCAAGTTTGAAATTAATGCAAAAATATAATGAAGAAAATCAAACAAAAAAAATAAATTGGCAAAATATTTGACTAGTTTCAAATCACAAAACAGTCAATATGGTTGTTTTTGCGCGACTAACAGAAAGTTAAATTTCAAAAAGCCCGCGCTAAGCGGCCATATTGAATTTTAGTACCACTCCAATTTGATAGATGGCAGCACATCGACTCAAAATATTACCATTGAGTTTCCTATGTATTTACATTAGTTATCTATGGTTATATCGCCAAAAATATGCATTTTATAAAAAAAAGTATCAGACAAAAGTTTTAGTTTTTTAGGGGAAACATTTTGGCTAAATTAATTTTTTTATAGCTGACCATAATATGGCCATATCGAGGTGGATTTTTTTTTCAAATTCATAAAAAAATAAGAAACTTCTAAAGGAAACATTTTTTATCGGATTTCTACTTATTGAGTAACACCTATTTGAAAATTTTCTGCGCGAAGAAAAGTTGGCCATATTATGGTTTGCTATTTTTATATAAAAAAACAATTTTAGCCAAAATGTTTTCCCCAAAAAACTATAAAACTTTGTTTTTTTTATAAAAGACAGTATTTAACTGTAACCCTTTAATTTGAACAGCCGGTATACTGGACATTTTTTTGGAACGTAAAATAAAAATTCTACCAGTAGATATATTCATTTGTTTTTCAGAATATATTAATTATTGTTCTTAACCTACAACACGATCAGGGGGTCGATTTTCGATTCGTAGGAATTCTGTTTCTCGCGGGCCATTTTTGCTGGCCGTATTGTATGTAGGGTTTATTTAAATGAGTATGGATATATTAAAAAAAACTGAGAACTATTCCAAAAGAATACAAAAAACAACTCGAGAACAGTACAAGTTGTATTTATTGGATTTGAAAGACAAACCAAATTTGATGCTGTCAATCCTTTTTCCTGATTATCTTTTCTGTTGTTGTCATCGGCTTCGACAACTCAGGCCATTGGCCTCGTTTTCTGTGTAGGTTACGGAGAAGTATAATTATAATAGGTACTTCCATAATATAGGTTTTGTTACTGTTTCTATATCTAGATCTATAACCAAATTTGAGTAAAATGTGTTTCATTTTTGTTTGTACGAACGAGATACAAAACGATACATTTTAGATTATTCAATATAAATTTAATATTATGTTCAGGGTGATTTATTAAAGGCCGCGAGCGGCCGTAACTCAGAATATCTTGAAATAGAATTTTTTTTGAAAGGAACACAAAAACAGCACGATTTTTATTTCAAGGGGTGAAATGAAGTCAATTTTCATTATTATTATTTTTTAACTAATTCCGGGTATTAATTTCGATTTTTACTTAATTTTAACTTCGTGGATATGCCCTGTATATCATCAGTTTTATCGCTGTTCAAAAATCATCGAGATACTCTACGTGCGCGCGTTTTAATGGTGGGATTTACTGGTAGTGGAAGGGCAAGCGACGACTGAACGAGCCCCGAGATTGAAATAAAATTTTTAGTTCCTAATATACCGATTTATCGAACAGACTTGCTTTTACACCGTGAAATCGAATAGTCGAGTAATTAATATGATAGATACATTTCCGAAATTTATTTCAAGCCGCGAATTTACCGATAGGTAAAGTTTGTTGTCATTGTTTTTTATAATTTTTTTTCTTGCCCGAGACTTTAAGCCGTGCTATTTGAAACCGATTTAATTTGATTTATTTTTAAATAACAATATTCCGTGTTGAGTTAGGAATTGGAATTTGTTTTGATTGAGAAATACTTTAATTTATTCTTGTTAGAATACACCGTTCTTTATAAATTTCATTTTAGTTTATTTAAAATCTTAACCGTTAAACAATTTATTTTTCATTCGATCGTAGATATAGTCATATAGTTAATTTTTCCTACTATTGGAAATTTCCGCGAATAAATAATAAATTTCATTTTAGTTTATTTAAAGTCTTAACCGTTAAACAATTTATTTTTCATTCGATCGTAGATATAGTCGTTTAGTTAATTTTTCCTACTACTGGAAATTTCCGCGAATAAATAATAAATTTCAATTTAGTTTATTTAAAGTTCTAACCGTTAAATAATTTATTTTTCATTTAATCGTAAATATAGTCTTATAGTTAATTTTTCCTACTGCGGGAAATTTCCGTGAACAAATACAGTAAAGTTTATTAAAAACATTATCCAATAAATAATTGATTGGAACTGTTTGGGAATTGTCTAATGTTTTGATTGGTTATATTTGTAGAATTGCGACGAGACATTTTCTTTTATTTTATCCTCCGAACCGAAAATTTTAAGAGAATTTAAATAGCATCATTCCCTGTCTGAAGCGGCTCGTGATTACGATCACTTCATTCAGAGGTAACGTGCTATCCCGGTTATTAAATTTATTTTATGTAAAACTCCGTTATTTAATTGACATTAAATAGTATCATTCCCCAGTTTGAAGCAGCTCGTGATTACGATCGCTTCACTCAGAGATAATGTACTATCCCGATTGTTAGTTGGTTTTACTTTCCAACCACTAGTGAGTAAACCTCTTATAGAGTCCCGGTTTCAGCCCTGGAATTAATATTGTCCCGAACTTGTCTCCTCGCATTCTCTGCAACCGCATATGATATTTTGCTTTGCTGATGCATTCAATTACATTTGATTGTAAATACCTATTAGACAATTTAACAGTTACTTTTTGCTACGACCGAAATAATACTTCCGAACGAAATAGCAAGTTACATTTTTAACTCAACAACCGAATAGACAATTCAATAATAAACTTTTACTGCGACCGTGATAATTACAAGTATTGATTTCATTTTTTTTCTTTACGTCTGATTGAGACTACTCGAAAGTCATTTCCGTCCGTTTTGTTTGTTTATTTTTGTTCAGGGTTTGTATATATTACCGTGAGGGTGGGCGTTGAAATACATGAATTTATTCCTTTTCTTTTGTAAATACTTTAAAATAATATATGTGTAAATGTTAACTGGCCGTATTACTGGTTGTTAATTCCTAAATTTATTTCCCCCTTATATTTTAGCTAGTGATTAATTCTGTACCAGCCCAAGCAACGATTAAAGCCCGTTACTTGTGGCCTACTATTACCTGTGTCTAAGTGACCTTTGACCCCTGGAATTTTTCATCTCCATCTGTAGCTACCCGAGTACTTTCGACGCCGTTTCGAAAGTTTGTGGAGTAAATCATCACCAAAAATCTGGCGCTCGAGAACCGCCCGTAACAAGCGTCATTCGTAAGGAATCGTTTTCTCTGTGGCGAGAAAACCCCTTACAGGAGGACACCTTTCTATAATATCCTCAACTGTCATATATCATTCCTCCCCCCTACATCAATCTAACTAATTAAACTAATACAATTTAAATAGAGAAAGTACCAAATATGACACATCGTCGGAAAGGTAATTTTATGGGAAATCCAAAGCGCTCCTTTCAATTTTAGTGCCTTCTGCGGGATAAAAAATTATTATCTGATATAGTGTGATACTTCATACGATTTAAATATCTAAAGTCAAATTGCACTATTTATATGATCTGAAATGAATACTTTGGATACTACAGACCTACAAAAACACGTTTTTGAACCTTTTATCACTGTTGTTTAAAAATAGTTCTAAATTGCAGAAAACGATTTATGTCTTAATAATAATAACAATAATAATTTTTATTTGTGTGGCTTTGTAGGTATTCACAAGATTTTTGACTAGCTTGTATGAAATTTTGATTATATTAAAAATATTTCACACTTTCACACCACTTAACACTAAAAACATTAAAAATGATATGAACATTTTTTAATATGAAATTGTATTTATAAGTGCGCCACTGGAAATACTTCGTGATTGATTATTTCTCGTTAGAATTGACGCTTTAAATTTCTGCAACGATATGGCAGCACTCTGCAGAGACATTTTGGGAAAAGGTGTGGGAAAGTATTTTATTTAAAAACTACTTGATATTTATTAAAACAAAAGGAGCAAATTTTCATAGATTTAATACTGAATGGCGCGAAAACTTCTTCTTTTAAAAATTAACAAAATAAATATTTATCGATGGTTTAAAAAAAATTCAAAGTTTCTCCTAAGTTTGGTAATTATTAGTACTTCTTGAAAATTTCACAAAAATCGGACTAAAAGTAAGGTCATAAAATGCTTTTAAAAATTTGTTCTTAAAAGTTCTTAATATAATATGATTTTTAGTTTGTTCAAGAAGCTTTGGATAATGCAAGGAAAGGTCGCACTTGCATTACATCGCTTGACAACGAGTCAAGATGTTGATGAAATTTGTGGTTTAAGGCCAAGTTCAATTTTGTTTGACATATAATCACGATTTTTTTTAGGTTAGAAAATTGCATTATCGATTTATTTTTTTCATTTGAAGTAATAAAAGACGTCACTTTAAATTTCTTTCTCTTTATGTCAACAAATTTGTAACACGATGAATTCATAAAACGAATGTCACTAATGAATATGTGGCGGCAACTGACGGCAACACTGTCAGCTACTCCATGGCTACTAGAGTACATATAGGCCCGGTATAAGCCATGGAAAATAATAATTTAATGTTTTGATCGAGTTAAATAAAATATCAAAATTAAATGTTTATTTTTAAGTAAACGACATTTTTAAATGTATACGTCTTCAATCAAAAATAATATAGGCTAATACTCAAGTGTATTATACGAGTGTACTGGACAAGAGATAATTTTACCCTTTACTCCAGTTTTTTGTAATGAAACGAGCGGTAAAATAGATATTTGTGTACCAAGGCTGTGTTTTGGCCGAATTAGACATATGCGTTCAAGTCTAAGCTAGTTCTGGTTAAGTATAAGAGTAATAGGCAAGAAACGGGTGTTCAATCAAACTTGACATCAAAATAGATGTCACATAAGCAGGTGTACTGAAGATGAACTTTGCAAGACCAATCATCAGATAGGTATAACACTTGATATTCTGAAAACTATGTGGATACTACACTGAATAAGAACGAATGGAAGTGTCAGAAGGAGGCTAAAGGCAAAAAATAGGCGGAACAGAGCCTAATAGATAGATAAGTAATATTTTAGCCAGGAGAGAGTCGATGAGTGTTATAAATATAGTTAATTTATGAATGTATTTTTAATGTATAATTTCAGTTTATTTTCATTTTTGGTATAAAACTATGGCTGACATAATAAAGCTCTTAAAAGTACATATATTTTCAATCTTTATTACTATACATTATTTAGTATTCATTTATTCTCTCTGACCTAGGGAAAATGTCAGAAAATCCTGGTCATAATTGTTTACAATGTTGCGTGTTCCTAATGATACAAAACATTACAGAGGAATGATACTTAGCCAATGAAATCTCATAGAGTTCACGCGTGACATATTGTGGTATGGAATATGGCTATCTCTGATGCATCTGCAGATTTAAATTTATTTTTTCGTTCTGTTTTCTATCAACTAATACCCCAAATTTGTACAAGCCACGTCTTCGCACCACAATGTGACATAGCATCAAATCTGCTTAATCTCGTACCATTTTTTTAAGTATCAAGGATATTCTTGGTGTAGCTGATCATCATGTTTCGAGTCATTGAACCTAAAAAATAACAAATATCAATAAATAGAATTCGGAATGTATTCCAAAAATATTTTTCTTTGGGAATTATATAGGATTTCTTGTTATTATACTGACAAACTTTTAAAGGTGGTAGGTGCATCAAAATAAACATTTTTAAGCTTATTAAAATAAACATAATTTTATTGCCCAACAAATTAATCCATTTACAGAACAAAATACATGAAAACAAACAAGAAAAAAAAAAGAAAAGAAAGAATCCTAAATACATTAGCTACAAATTAGTACAACTAATGGTCGAAATAAATATCCCAATCAGAACAAAATTAATTAAAATTTGAGCACATTAGCGTTATAGGTGAATTTCTTTCCAAGTTCGTTCAAATACTTGCTGTATAAAATGTTTTATGATATCTAATGGCTGTTTGGGGAACATTAAAATTTATTTAATTTATCAAAAATACTACATCATAGTGTTATGTAATATTTTATAAAAAAATGTAACACTGGAAACTACCCTTCTATTTTCGAAAGAAGCAGAGATTCTTCAATACCTCGAATGGGATACAGCTCATCTATTTTAAAAGAAAGGTACTTGAGAGATCGCCGCTGAACATTTTCCAATGATCTTTTATGAATATTGTAAATAAGGTTCCAGACAAGAGATGCATATTCTGGCCTGGAACGAACTAAAGAAAAGTCAGGATCTCCAAGCTTTAAGAGTTTGTAAAAGAACGAGTATTACGAATTAAGAACCCTAAGCTTTTCAACGCAGAAGCAACGGTATTTTCAAAATAATCCGAAAAAGTAACTTTTTGGTTGAATAGTATACCTTAATCTTCAATTTGTGCACAAGTCCGATAAAGGTAGGCTGTTAAATAAATAATCAAACTCTACCTTGTTATTACTTCTAATATAGGAACATACTTTACATTTAGACACATTCATAAACAGCTTGTTTTCATTACACCAATTTTCAACGATTCCCAAATTGGGTCTGTAAAAAGTAACAGTCTTGAATTGATGAGATTGAGGTAAATATTTTTAAGTCAGCAACGAACAGCAGGTTAAATTTATTGCCAAGTCATTTATAAATATACCAAATAATAGTGGCCCCAGATTGGAGCTCTGTGGAACTCCAGATGTTGCTGTGAGGGGTGAAGATGAAAATCCGTTGTAAAAGACATAATTAAAACGATGATTTAGGTAAGATGAAGATAATCTCAACAGCGACTGATCAAACCCTAAGCTTTCCAACTTCCTTACAAGAATATTATGATTTTTAATTATTACAAAATACATTATTGGCAGGTTGTACAAAAAATATTTTAAACATATTTAAACTAACAAGAGTTTTATTTTTAACTAGTTATATTCAAAAACAAATGTCATTTTTAAAACTATGTTTAACAATAACCGATGAGTATACAACAAGGTTCACAGTTTAAACTAAGTCTACATTTGAACTGCCTATTGTACAACCCGCCATATTATGTACAATTAAAAACTAATTGTATTTCTTTAAAATTCACTTGATTCTGTTAATCAAAACCATTCGATAAAAAAATTAAAAAGTATTTGTATAAAGGTGGTTTTTATATCTATGCTATAAAGCATGCATTGGGGTAGCATGTAGATTATCTAAGTATCAGATCAGAGAGATTAAAATAAAATAACATATCTAGTGGGATTCTCATCTTTCAGTATGTCTCCTATCGAGACTCCTATCTTTGTTCGGCAGACAGCGATTTTAATGTAATGTCTCTCTTTATTCTGTATGTAATGTGTCGAGTTAGCACAAAAGAATCGCTGTCCTGATCAGAAGAAATTAACCACATCAAAGGAAGAAAATTAGGTCCCCTGTTATTTTTAATTTATATTAATGATTGTTGATGTCGCAATAATCAATACGACATTTACCTGTTAGCCTATGATGTCCTTATCTATGTTTCTTGTAAGTTTTAAGGATTCAGATAACTTAGTAAGAGTTAATTGTCAATGAAACTCTGCAAAATGTTTATAAATGATGTTGAAATCATTTGTTAAAAATCAACACAAATACCTAAAACAAAATATAAGCTGATAAGTAATAACTATATGCAGTTTGTGGACAAACAATATAGGAAATTGAAAGAAAATCTATACAGTTAGTAGAAAAATTCAAATATTTAAGGGTAATTATTCGGAAACAGATGAAATTCACAGACCATATGCAAATACTGTTATCAAAACAATTGCAATTAAATTACATTTCCTATTTAAAAGGTTATTAAAATAATTGTTATATTATTACATTATTTTTTACTAAATTTGAATATTGTGATATTAGCAAACTAGCCAAATAAAGAAAATAAAAACCGAAAGCATACCTGGATCTACAATAATATAATATATAAATAATATAAGTACATTGCATCTTTTAAATTATTAAATTCCATTAAATTGAAATGACACGTCAAACCATAAACGTCATAACGTCAAACTTTCAAAACAAACATGCTTGTGTTGTGTTCCAAACAGAAAATAGCATTTATAGAATAATTTATTTACTTGCAAACTTTCCCCGCACACCACCTCGCCCCTCACCCAAAAACATGGTCAAATTGGGCTAAGCCATTTTACATTCGTCTGCATAGGCAGCGATGTTGCAATTTTTCAAATTTAGCGTCTATTCCGTCTGTTCAGATGGCAGCATCTTATGGACCCTACATTTTTAAATCTTATCACAAGAATCCTGAAATAATTAGGCAAAAATAAAAGAATGTATTTTGCGTTTTAACTTTTAAATACTATAAAAAATGATGAAAAGTCCATAACTTTTAAATATTTGTTAAATATCACTTATTAAAATATTATGCATTAAAAGTAAAACAAATCATGAACTTTCCATCATTCTTTACAGTTTTTTGAACCCATTTATGAAAACAGTTTTTGAAAATATTATCGTTCAGAGCTGTATTTCTTGTGATAAAAAAGTCGCCGTCACTTGTCATTGAACTTGGCCTTAAAAGATGGTTTTATTACAGAAATCGGAATACTTCAAGAGCTTATTGATAAGAAAGGATTGTATCATAAACTTTACAAAATACAAACCTCATCATTTATTCCATAAAAATGAAATTTTTTAACTAGAGTACAATGACATTAATGTCTTCGATTTTTATCTGATTTAGATAATAATAGAATAAACCTTTGTCTAGAATAAAATTTACAACTGATAATTACTGGATAGCGATTTTAAACTAAATGTTTCTTACATTCATTACCGAATTGCTTTATTTCTGTTTTAAAAGATGGTTTTATTACAGAATTCGGAACACACCAAGAGCTTATTGATAAGAAATTATTGTATCATAAAATAAACTATACAAAATACAAACCTCATCATTTATTTTTTAAAAAATATAATATTTTAACTAGAGTGTAATAGCATTAATGTCTTAGATTCTTATCTGATGTTTAGATAATAATAAAATAAACCTTTGTTTAGAATAAAATTTACAACTGTAAATTACTGCATAGCGATTTTAAACCAAATGTATTTCTTACATTTATTACCGAATTGCTTGATATCAGCCAATGAATTAATTTGACATTGAGGCGAGAATTAAATCTTATTGTAACAATATAACTTTAATTGATGAAATGAAATTGTTTTCAAATTTATATTTAAACCTAAATTGACATAGTATTTATCTGTAATAATTTATCGTTGATATTAATATACATATTTGCATTGCAAAGTGAACTAGCTTTAATATTTTTTAAGAATGTGACGAATTAGGAACTCTGGTTCTAGTGTTTTAATAAAATGGAACAAAAGGTGAAAAATTGTGAAACAAAGGAAAATGGAAAAGAGTAAGTACAGTACTAAGCAGAATACTTTTAAATTTATAACTTAAATAACTATAAATAATAAGCCACATAGCTCTTCAATAATATTGGTTTATTATTAACCTTTTAAGGTCTGATTTTTTCTTGTTATAACTGATTGCTGTTATATACAAAAGTAAGTTTGCAAAACAAGACTGCGAAAATGTTAAAATAAAGAATAATATAAAAAATAACTATGGCCGGCGAGAAAGATTTAAGAATGACTTGATCCTTAGTATAAGTAAAATCAAAGGTAAAGTATAAAAAATAATTTCCCATTTCTGTTTTTTTATGTAATTCCATTTCTTTTGAAATAGAAGTCAAAAGAGTAGTTGTTTTCCGTAAGGAAACGGTCCCTCGTATTATTTTGTAACACATGGCTTTAAGATTTTTTTATTCTTTATTTTACGTCTTGGTACATTCGAGTTTATAATAATTTTTGTATTTTTAACATTTTAAAGGTTATTATAATCAATTCAAACATTTCAATTACATGACCTTTACTAACTTATAAATTAAAGTAAATAAAAAAAGAATTTTTATCAGAGACAGTATTTGAACTCGGGAAGTTATCAATCAAAATTCGAGAGACGCTAAAATGGTGGTTTCCACCTTATCGAGACTGAGGCACACAAGGGTAAACTCGTAGCGTAAATAAAAGAGAAATGATTTAACTTGGAACGAAAGACCGAAAACCGATAGGAGTATTATGACGTTGAATTTTCTGGTTTGTGAAGCAATGGCATTACTTAGGTCAAATCATGTGATAATTTTGACAAGCTTTGATTTTTAAAAGCATTCTATATCGCCTTTTGATTAGGGTTTACAAATTTTGAGCAATTTATCCAACAATAATTTGCCCCTTTAGCTCTTAAGCTTGCTCATGTAAAATATTTGGGTTTCTTACTTCGCCTATTTATCTAAAAATATTTGGTCTCTTTTAAATATATCCATGTAAAATTATAAGATCCCTTTACTCCCTTAGATCTGTTCATGTAAAAATATTTGCACCCATTGTTGCTTATGCCTATCTCTTCGAGCATATATTGCTCGAAGGCTTACCTACGCATAAAAATTTAAAATGGTTTCAAAAAAGCAGCAACATCTTTTTCATTTGATAAATTTATTAATACCAATTCTTTGGGCAGTGCATTTATCGTTCTGATAGTTTAAAAATAGTAGTGTTGGACGACTACTGATGTATTTTTAACACATTTTTTTTTTTAATTATGGGCAATTAAAAATTTTCGAATTGTTTTTGTCTTGGTTTTGGGAAAATTTACTAAAAAAGCTAATCGGTCTTGTAAATCACTAATTTTGGTGCAATGCATCTCATTAGCCGGACAAGCTTCCATTATGCCTATTATTAAAGACTTTAAGAAATAAATACCTAATTGTAATACAAGGTGGCGTAAAATAAAGTCCCCTATTTGTTTTTTATACAAAAGTAAGATTAATTAAAAAACAGTCATATTATAAATGAAAAATATTTATTTATTTATTTGTTTTGTTACACACTAAAAACAATCTCGACCAAATGGTCACCCCAACATAAATGCAATAATGAGCTCTTTTTAAAGCATTTTTCATAACTTTCTCCAACATATCAGGTGGTATTCTGTCAATTTCTTCTCAGATGTTGTCTTTTAATGCTTCTAGTCTTTGAGGATTATTTACAAATACCCTATCATTGAGATAATTTTATGACCAAAAGTCTGGAACAGTTAAATGTCATTGCAGTTGGAACACCGTGTCTTCCATATTTTCTACGGTATTCTCGTTGAGCTGGGATAATCGACGAATTATTGTGATAAAAAAAAATTTGGATTTCGGCACGTTCTCGAGACGTATATCGATTCATAATGAATTTCCCCAGTATCTACTTTGCAACTGACAGAAAAACTCGAACAGATGTCAACTACAAACGAAACCATGACAACATTCCATAGGGTACTTGATTTTGCACAACCTTGTAATCAATTTTTATCGTCTCATGTTTACTAAAACAGTTGATCCAAGATCTTGTATATTACTAATTTTCATGAAATACATCTCATTAGCCCGACAAGCACCTGTTATTCCTGTTATATTAGTATATTAGCATGCCGAAGCACTGATGAAACATGTATAATTTATAATTTTACTGCCATTACTTTCTGCTTCTTCTGACCTTCTCCTGACCTGAACAAAAAATAAATTTAAAAAAAATACCTTATTTTTAACATAACATTTCCATACATTTTAAAAAGCACTTCTATAATTAATTTCCAGTCAAATCTGATGATTTATTTATCCATTTTGACTGAATTGTAGTAGTAAATAATAATTAAATAATAATATTATATCATCTATAGTAATAAACAAATAGTGATGCCACGAGACAAGACGAGACGAGAGAGTGGCCTCTCTCGTCTCGTAGGGCGAGAGAAAACTGTTCTCTCGTCTCGACGAGAAGGCGCTTCTCTCGCTCGAGAGAGCCTTTCTCTCGTCTTGTCTCGTCTCGTCTCGTTTCTCTCGTGATAAAACAATATCAAATTTAAATTTGAAAAAGACGAAACATGAAAAAACGGTAAAATGTGTAAGACAAAAACAAAGAATTTTTCAAGTAATTTGCGCATTAGTACCCAAATTTGGCAATAAGAAACACATGTCTCTCTGTCTGTCCGTCTGTCACAGTCATTTTACAATTGAAATTTGAAGGAATAAGTGGCCCAGATTAGGCGTTAACTAAAAACGAAAATACTTTGTTTTGTAAGTCAGTTGAGGAGGGGTGGAAGAGGTTAAATTGGAAGTTAGAATTTTTCTAATGTAATCCTGTGATGTCAAATGAAAGCATTTTGTAGTATGTTTCCAAAATGCAAGGAGATAGAGACAAAACAAAAACGATGTGAAATTAGAGAAACAGTATGATATTTTTGTTATAATGAGATGCACTTTACTTGAGACGTAAAATAGAGGGCGTTATTATCTTTAAATTTTCTAATGGAAAGTAACGTCATCCAATACATCGTTTGAAAGATTTTTTGATTATATTTACGTCCAAGCACAGTTTTATTTTTTTTTGTTTTTACAAAAATTACATTCTTGATAATCCTCGTATGTCACAATAATCCTAGAAATGTTAGATAATGTTAGAAGATAATTTTTTAATAAGCTTTTTTTGCCAAGAAGTTATGAAAAATTTAATACGTCAAGTGGTTTTTAAATCACCTTTGATAATCTTAATTTATTTATTTATTTTAGTAAATACAAGAAGCGTTCCCTTAGTAATAAACAATAATTGTTAATACGAGAGTTATCAAGAATGTAACTTATTAGTAAAGGCCCAGAACATGTCTGTATAAGAACAAAGTACCAGCTACAAAAAATTGCCATTTGTGCAGTGTTAAATCCCTCTAACAGTTGAAAATTACTTAAATTTATAAAAGATATTGACATTTACGCTGTTGGCTGCCAAAATGTTAATTATCCATTGTATACTATTGTAAAAAACAGCATTTATAAGGTATTATACCTCCGGTAATGATCATTTGAGGTTGAAGCGGTAAATAAAACAAAGAATTTAACGTACTTTATGAATTTAGTTAATGTAATTTCTGTAAAAACATAAAAACCTAAATCTGTTTACATGAACGTAAAAATATGAGGTATCACATGACCCTACTTTCCATTAGAAAATTTAAAGCTTGTAACTCCCTCTATCTTACGTGTCTCAAGTAAAGTGCATCTCGTTATAACAAAAATATAATAGAGAGATCGGGCACGCACCAATACCGTGATACGCTAATTGCGTACGGTATTATTTGACATCTACGCATGCGTATATCAAAATATTTACAGAATTACCCTATTACCGTTATCGCAAAACGCTAATTCCGTAAGTTTGCGGAAGGGATTAAAGAAATATAAGGGAAGCCGAATGTATCCGAATTTAATATCATCCATAGTGGTATGCCGCTTGTCATTTGTCTTTTAAAGCGACTTCCCGGTTTCTTGTTTCTGTTTGGCTTGGATTTGACGAACATTTTTTTTGCATTTTCGGACTCAGGAACGTGAAAAAAAGTATAAAAAAATGGGGGTAAGAACATTTTTTCGTCTGCACGAATGCAATACTGAGGCCCCATAGGAAGGGCCTCAGTAATTTATATGCCAACAATACGCTAATTTATAGCGGATTCGACTTAAATGCTATTGCTTGATGACAAAGCGCTTTTAGTTCTGAATTGAATTTGGGCAGCATTTTTATAATTCAAATTTATCTCTAGCAGTGCTTACAGCAAAGCCGAGATAGAGTTCAACATTTATCGTTATTTGACCTGGCACAGTTAGCACCTAACATTTCTAATTTCTAACTTAATTTTAATGATATTTATTTATTGTTGCCAAACCAGAAATAAAATTTCTTTTAAATTCAAAGATGTTTCATTCTCAGTAATAATAAAGACAAAGATGGTAATATATCTAAAAATATTAAATAAATCGTAACCTCCAAAATGACACTGGCACTGAAAAAAGGTACAGTTTCAAAAAATTCGAACTGTAAGCAAAAGCGCCTACTAGTCGAATAAAAATTTAACTTAGAGAAATTCCAGTCGAATGCAATAATTATTGACTTTGAATTATTTAGGTTCTGACAGTCGAACAAACACCACTTAAAAAATCTGATGTGTCCAACACATGACTTTTCTATCTAGTTATTATAGGCTTTTTCCGGTTATTTTTTACAACCTATTGCAGCATGTTTTTTTCTTTATCCGTTTTTGAGTTTTCTTCAAAATTCGAAATTCACGCATTTTCTCAAATATCTCGAATACAGTCCATTTTAGAGAAATTATATATAGAATAGAAGAATAGAAATTATAGAGAATTATATTACAAACAACTTTTATTTGAAGAATTTTCTTCCCTAAACGTAAATAACAGATATATTCCATAAAATATAAAAATGACCGCCTATAAAGTACCCCCCGGATGTTCCGATTCTCCTCAAAATTTGGTGTTTTTCTGTGTATCGGTTTATGAGTTATGCGACACACAGACATCATCACGAAAATAGTCAAAACGGATTCAGGGGACCTCAAAACGTAAAAATCCGTCGAAAACTCGAGGTCGAAAAAAATCATGATTCCTATACTTTCCTTATATCTGTATACAGATAGGAAAGTAAAAAGTTGAACTAAGTGCGCATTAATGCAGCCAGTCGAATTCGCTATTAGTGATGATGTAATTATGGTTACACTGACAATTACAGTGACAGTAGACTTTTTAAGTTCGTTTTGATTATTTTGTTTATCTAAATTATATAGTTAAGAACTATTTTAAATATATTTCTAAAGTAATTAGCAGATATCAAGTATACCTATAATTGTTTAGTTACCAATTTGTGATATACTCATATGTCCTAATTAAGTAGAAGGTTCAAGATTATATTGTAGTAGAGAATGAAATTCAACCTTTTAGGGTAAGATAACATTTTATTCTATTTTATTTTACTACCCAAAGTTATAATAAGGTACAGGGTGATATCTGCATACCACAAATTACTTAGCTTTAAACTATTTTTATAAACTGCAAACAATATTAAGAAAAAAAAAACTAAAAACACTAAAGACGTATAAGTCAAATTTAATGATGTTTTTATTAAAAGTGTGGTCAGAAGTTAACAGTCAGTGTAACCTTTATTGCGTATTGCGTATTCACTTATATTTCTTTTTATTTTTGCACCATACATACAATATTATGTCTTTATATGTTGGTAAGGGGGATAATTTCAGATAAACAAATGAAATATAGATAAGTAACGGAGTAGCCGTAGCTTGGCACGGATGCCTCGGTGCAAGATATTTTTCGGGGTCCTCTGGGTCAAAAAAAATATGCAAAATAAAAAAAAAACTTAAAATAAATAATAGGAACATATTGGCAAGTTTAAAAAAAAACTGAAAATAAGAAAACAAATAGTAAAATACAAGTATTAGAAATTAAAAATTTTAAAAAGCCGACTTCAAAAACGTGCAGATTCCATCACCACATCTTAACCAAATTTATATGGGACCACCCCTGAAGTAGCCCCTTTCTAACAAAAAAAGAATCATTGAAATCAGACACCGTGTTAAAGAATTATCGCTGAACATACATAAAAAAAATATTGCGACGAATTGAAAACCTCCGCCTTTTTTGAAGTCGGTTAAAAATAGACCTAAAACCATATTAAATGAAATATTTGCAAGTCTGACAGAAATAATAAATAAATTATAGTAGATTCGTGATCGAGCTAGAGTAATAAATCTGTCAGTTCAAGAAATTTCAGGTGTGGGTGCCTATATTATTATTTACGGGGTACATAAAATCATCATTTAAAAATATTTTTTTTTTGCATATGTATTATTGAGTATTATTTTGGTATGTAGGTACTACAAAATGATTTTTGAGTTATTTGCAATTGTTATGTAAATGGTAGAGTTATGTTTGAGTAAATTAACAACAAGGTACATAACAAATATTATTCAAGACCTATAAATTTAACTATTAGGTATACCTTCATTAAATTTTTGATGTCAGGAAATCTATAATCTAAGGTTAATCGTTATTTTATCATCTTCTTGGAGATTACTAACGCCATGGAAAAACCAAAATGATAACAAGGGGGTGGGATTATAAGATGGTACCTACCTAGGATTTGGTATGAAGATAAGATGGGCAGTTGTAGTTAGTATCTTGATCAGTTCCCAATATTACCTACCCTGTTTGATTAGCCTTCTATATTATCTATTATAGTAAGAAGTTGTGGTTATTTTTAGTTAATAGTGATACTAGTATTGAAAATGCAGTCTGGATCAAGTTCAAAGTTTACACCTGTGAAACGTATAAAAAAATGTGCATTCAGTTAACGAGAAAATATTTGTAAGCAATGTTTATAATTACCTAATAATGGAAAATCCTTCGTTTTCTATTGACGATACTGTTGAAAAGATAAGTAATATGATGGGTGTAAGTAAATCAACGATATACATGATGGCCCATTAGTGCGTGGGTGGAAGATTGCGGGTTTATTAAGGTACATTTTTAAAATTCATTTTTGGGGCATGTTGTTGGACATCTAAGGCTACAACTTAAAAATATTTTCGATAAAATTCCAATTGTTCTACAGAGTGATTTATATCAAAGTTATGTTTTTTTAATAAGAACCCCCTGTATATTATTGCATATTTGGATTTCAATAAATTTTGTCACCGCCCCCTATACTCACTTTCAGTAAATAACACCTTTGTTAGTACACTATTTATCCGCTAAATTTAAAATTTACAGTTTACTACATTGATTCGTTAAAAAATCTAGATAGATGTCTTGAGAGTCTGATAAATTTTACTTTTATTAATTGACGTTATATCCTTAAAAATTTTTAAACTGTTTGTGCTTGTAAAAACTATTTTGTGTTGTTTAGTTAATAATAGTCTTACATGTGTTTTAATTAATTTATTCAAACAGACATCTCGCGGTTTAACCTAACCTACAATATTTTTAAAAAATACTATTGTATTACATATGACTTTTTTAACTCGTTTTGTTAAACTTTTAGTAGCGCTTCCTTTATGGAAATAGTCAAGGTGAGTCAAGGTTATTGTTTAACTTCTTTTGTGTTTTTTCTGTTTTTTCTGTTATTTTGTATATGTTAAAGTCCGTTCATGCTTTTATAATTGTTTTTTATTACAACTGACTCCTTGACATTCCATTTAGGTGTGCCTGATGATGAAGTGACAGCTTCGAAACCGGTCGCCAATTAAATTGACTTGTGAGAAATAAAGGACCTCTTCTTTAACCCTTACACTTAATCCCTACTACTCACATATGGCTACCCTCACTCCAAAAAAAAAAAAAAAAAAAAAAAAGAAATCGATTACCTTTCTAATGATATAAAAATATTTTGATATTTATCTTTACAGATTTCTTTTTATTTAAAAAATTCTATTATTTCACAGAATTTTTCTAATCTCTTTAAAATTAGTAGACCGTTAAAAATTACAAATAGCAATTTCAATTAAAAAACATTTAATAAGTTAAAAAAAACAAAAAAAAATAAATAACACCACAATCAAAATAAAAAAAGCAATTATTTTAATAAATGTTCAAAATGTCTATCACCCTGTTCTAAACAAACTTGGATTCTTCGACGAAAAGAAATTTTAACCCTATCCAATATTTCTGGGTTAATGTCTTCAAAAGCATTTCTAATCCTGTTTTTCATGTTTTCAGATGTGGTTGGTTTTTCCGCTTATACTTTTTCTTTGATATAACCCCATAAAAAAAGTCCATTGGAGTAATATCTGGAGATCTAGCTGGCCATCGCAATGGTCCATCCCTTGCAATCCACCTTCCATTAAATGTATTGTTGAGCCATGCGCTTACAAGACGGGCACGATGTGGAGGTGCTCCATCTTGTTGAAAGTACATATCTCTAATTTGGGCAAGTGGTACATCTTCAAGGAGACCAAATAAATGGTTATTTAAAAAAATTTAAATAAGTTTCTGAATTTAAAACACCATAAAAAGAGGACCAATAACATAAGTGTCTATTATGCCTGCCCAAATATTAACCGAGCATTTCTCCTGACTATTGACTCTGAAATAGTGACGGTTTTCATCTGAATAATAATGAAAATTGTGCCGATTAATACAACCATTTCGGTGAAAGGTACACTCATCTGTAAACAAAATTTGTTTAAAAAAATATTCATTTTCATTTAACTTTTCTTCTGCCCAATTGCAAAAATTTATCCGGTGTTAATATGATAAGGATAGCATTTATTTTTATTTATTATTCTTCTGAGAGGGGTTCGGTTTATTTAAAAATCTCTTTCAAGTTGGCGAGTACTAGTATGAGGGTTTTCTACCACTGCAGTTAAAATATTAGTTTCACTTTCTTCATTTACAATAAATTTAGTTCTTTCTTGTTTTTGGATATAAGAAACATTTCCTGTTGCAATAAACCTGTCCAAGAGATTTCTATATGATTCTTCTCTTGGATGACGTTCTCGTTCAGGATATCTTTCTTTATAAACACGACTTCCTAAAAACGGATTTCTAGAGCATTCTCCGAGAATGAAAATCATATCAATTAATTCATTTTGGGAAATATGTGCCATTATTATCACTTAAATTTAGAACGACTTGAGCAAAACTAGAAAGAGTTTTAATAACTAATTTCTAATGTCACAAAAAGTGACAGTTTTACTTTATTTTCACAACTTACTAATTAAAAAGTTTTAAAAATTGAAAAATACTGTGAATTATTAGATTTTTTTAAATAAAAATAAATCTATAAAAGGTAAATATCAACATATTTTTATATCATTAGAAAGGTAATAGAATTCTGCATGTAATGAAATGAAAAAATTTGGTAGTCCCATTTAAAATAATCTTAAAACAAGAAAAGGGTTTGATTTTAATGGTCTGGCAAATGTTAGTACATTTTATGCTTAGTAATTCTGTAGAGTCACAGCCTTCTAAGTTTTATAATAATTGTGATATTCAATTTTTACTAGACATCTACTTTTTGAAAAAATAATGAATTGCTGCTTAACGACTCATTTTAGATCCCATATGTGATACATAAAGTCACACTAAAATTGACCGAGGAATCGAAATATGCAATAATATCCAGGGGGTTCCTATTAAAAAACCATAACTTTGATATAAATTACCCTGTAGAACAATTGGAATTTCATCGAAAATATTTTTAGGTTGTATCCTTAGAAATCCTACACCATGCCTCAAAAATGAATTTTAAAAATGTACCTTAATAAACCCGCAATCTTCCTCCATGCATTAATGGCCCACCCTGTATAAAGTTATAAGTGAATTAAAAAGTGGAGTTGTTAAACCCTTAAAGAAAAATGCATGAAATAAGAAAAAAGTGGGATTTACTGAATAGATTAAAAGCGGAATAAGAAGAAAAGTTCACAATTTTTATTTTAAAAAAGAGATACCAACACTTGTCAAGGTTTTGGACGCAATCAAATAGTGATTCGTATTTTTCTAAAATGGGAAAGACAAAACTACGGGAAAATCTAATAGTTTTGAAGTTCAAGTGGGATAAACAGAACAGGAAAGCAGCACTTATTGATTCTGAGGAAAGTGTTTGTTGGAGACGGAGGTACCTCAAAACCATTTTTAAATTACGTGCAGAAGGCAAAAAAATATTTTATTTGGACGAAACCTGTGTGAATGAAGTTTACACAGTTAGCAAAATGTGGCAGGGCACAAACATTCAATCTTCACGACAGGCTTTTTTGGAAGGATTATCTACAGGATTGAAGGTTCCTGTCGGTAAAGGACTCATATTGGAAGTGATGACGGGTTTTCAAAACGTGGTTCTTTAATATTTCAATGTAACAAAACCGGAGACTACTACGAAGATATGAACGCTGATGTTGTTTTTGAAGAATATTTTCAGCAGATGATAAAACATTTACCCAAGGGTTCAGTTATAGTAATAGGTAACGCTAGTTACCATTCCCGTCCATTTGAACGAGCGCCAAATACTTCATGGAAGAAAGATGATATCATTAAGTGACTAACAGACAGAAACATTAACTTTCCAGAAAAATCAATTAAAATAGAACTACTAGAAATTGTCAAATTGAATAAGCCTCCAGTACATTGTGTAGTGGATTTAATTGCAAAAAAATGGTATTGATGTTGTGCGTCTTCCTAACTATCACTGCATACTAAAACCTATTGGGCACAAGTTAATGGATATATAGGTCGACAAAATACGACATTTTAGTTACAAGATGTAGAAGCATTGTAACTGATATGGAGGGGGTGTCAGCCTCAAAAAATAAAGTTACAAGTTTTTCAATAAAACAATTGGAATTTACAATTTTGTCTAAATACAATCCAAAAATTTTAATTTTTAAAAAAATATTTTTTTCAAAAATCTGTTTGGACCTGAACCGACATAGTTCGGATGAGGGGGCTGGCATTTAATAAATATAGTTTAAAAAAACTAAAAACCCCCTTTGTTAATACATCGAACTAAAAAGTGAAAAATAAATATATTTAAAAAAAAACTAAAAAACACGCTTTTAGAGCATATCAAACTATAAAGTTAAAAATAATTTTTCAAATAAGCTTAAAACAATAATAAATGGAAAATACTAGTATTATTGTGAAAAAAGCGTCGGGCGCTCGATGTACGAGAAATATGGACAAAGCGCTTAACGATTTTTCACAATAATACCAGTATTTTCCATGTATTATTGTTTTAAGTTTATTTGAAAAATTATTTTTAACTTTTTAGTTTGATATGCTCTAAAAGCGTGTTTTTTAGTTTTTTAAACTATATTTATTTTTCACTTTTTAGTTCGATGTATTATAAAAGCGTGTTTTTTAGTTTTTTTAAACTATATTTATTTCTTACTTTTTAGTTCGATTAATTATTAAAAAATTTTAAGTTGAAATTGCTAAAAAAATATTATTTTTTTTTCAGCCGGTGAGTCTGGCCTCTTGGCTAACGAACGAACTTGACTTAGTGGGATATACTGACAGTAATAAGCCACTTGAGTCCAAAGGAGAGTTACAAACATACATACATACAGGTGAAGCTAATATAAGCGTGTTAAAAATAGTTACAGAGGAGATAAAAATCTCATTTTTTGGCACTTTTTAATAAACCGTATTTCCAACGTTTCAGTACAAAAATCTTACCCTCCCTTCTCCCCATAAATTTAATTAGAACTTTTTAAATGAAACAGTTGAAATACACGTCAAAGTTCGGAGGGAAAATTTTTGTCGAAAAAATTTGAAATTTTGGGTCTGTATCTAAGAAAATCGTAAATTTCAACGTTTTCACACAAACAGTTGTAACTTATTTTTTTTGGATTGTCACTTTCTCGTTCTCCCTCTAGGGGATGGTTGGGGTAAGACTTTTATATAGAAATATTGTAAATCAGGTCTACTTTAAATTTGTCTAAAATAGGTTTCCTATTTTCTTTGTAACTATTTTTAAATGCCAGCATTTCTCCACACATCCAAATTGACAGTTCAGATCGAAATTTTTGGAAAAATGTCAATAAATTGATATTTTGGGTTTGTATGCAAAAGATATCGTAGATTTCAATTGTTTTATTATAAAATTTTTAACTCAATTTTTAGCTGGCATTGCTTCATGAGCAGAACTTGCAGATCTTTCGGAGTCCGGATAAGCGAACACGTCAAAAGAACGGACAAATCTGCATTTGGACATCATTTGAGGTTTAATCAACATAATTTTAGCCCAATACAAAACTACAAATTATTAGTTAACTTGAACACAAAAATTTTTAACTTATTAGATTTTCACGAAGATGTTGAAATTACACTCGAAAGAGACAACAACCTTTGTTTCAACACTCAGGTCAAAATCAAGAGAAATTTCATACCCCTCCATAGACAACTTGGTTAACCATCAATGATGATATAAGTCCGAGTCGCTCAAAAATAAGCTTTCTTCCTAAATTCATGCTAACTCATCAGAGCCTACTTTTGGAACCATGATACTTTGATGTTTTTTGTTTCCATTTTTGTCTCTCTGGAACTATCGCTTGTTGAGCGACTTTGAACTTATAGAGCTGAACATCATATTTTCCTATAGGAACTGCGGGTTCTGTTGTGCCATCTTTGCCTCTCGGAAAAACGATCCGTAGAGCCCGGGTGGCACATCAGAATCAAGTGAGGGATATATTTATTTTGTGTTGACATTGAACTGAATGTCTTAGAATTCTTAAAAACCAAAATAAATTAAAATTATTGTAAAACATAAATAATTTTCAAATTTGATCAATTTTCAAATTTAAATATATAATCCCTCTCCAATCGCAGCTAGGTCTGAGCAACTACACCTCGAGCGAGACTCTCGCATTGCCGTTTTTGTTTCTTCCCTAGAACCAACAATGGCACAATGGGATCTATCCAGCCCTATTCGTCGATGGGAAAAATTAATTATTATCCATAAAATATTTAAACATTATCAAATTATATGAGCATCTAAATTCACATTTAACTTTTTCAAATCGTTCGATATTACTAAATAACCTTTCAATTCTTCAAGCACTCAAAATAATATAAAAAGTAGAATAAATAAAAGCTCCTCAAACTAACTTATTTTTCGAACGATGTCCACTCTCAGTCGAATTACACCTAGAGTATCTTGACTCACACCGGCGAGATAACGCATCTTCTCTTTTGTCATCTGTCATATCTGCGTCGACAGGTTTCACCTGTCATCGCTGTCACTTTAATCGCCTAAATATGGGAGCAATGGCAAACTAAAAGTTTTAAAACAAAAATTATATTATGTATATACAATATCATTATTCAAAATCTTTGAAGAAAATAAATATGATAATTTAGCCAGGTGGAACATTCTATACTTTATACTTTATGGTGAGGGATTAAGATGAGTAGTAAACTTTTTGGATAACTATTGTGGCGACAGTGCGTATTTTTAATGATTAATATCCATTTTTCCTCTAAATTCAAACCAAAGTTCAATTAGATTTATCACATGTTTTCCTCTTTAAATTTCAATTTTTATTGTAACTGTAAACACAAAATTCAATTCGGACAATTACAGGGGCATAACCATTTATCTTTACAGTAAACGTTAAAAATCGCATTGTCAATATTCCTTTTAAATGACATTTAAAACAATAACATGCGCGTAATGAGATGTCATAACACACATGTGCATTTTGATAAGAAAACTTAAATTTTTTAGTTTAATTAAATTGCAACCAAATTTTTATCAATTACGATTTTATTTGGTCTATTTACATAAATTTAGTCAATCGAAAAACATAAAAACTTTTAGCATTAGCGAAATACATTTTGGATTAAAAAAGTTATGCCCCTAAATGTCAGCAAAACATTATACAATTTTTCAAAAAAGTCGCGTTTTCTTAGCATGCTATGGAAATAAAAGTCTTGTCATTTATATTGTCAATTTTTGTAACAAAATATTGTATTAGAACATTTTTTCAACTTTACCTACGAATATCTCTGTTAGTAGTGAAAGCACTCCACCGGAGATTTTAGAAAAAGCTCAAGCTGTCACACATAATTTGTTACCGCTAAAATCCAAAGAAAGGAACAAAATTACCTATCGAAAATTTATGGATTGGCGACACAAGCATATGTCATTTATTTAATAGAAAAAAATAAGTGGGCGCGGAAAAGTATAATACGTTACACGAGTTGTAAGCCCATTACGTACTCGAGAATTTTTTCACTTCGTGCGTAATGGGTTACTTACAACTCTTGTTACGTAATATACTATTTTTTTTATAAAAAATACATAAAATACGATAATGTTTTTCATTAGCGAAACAAAAGTGAAAAACAAAATTAATAAACAAACATTATTTATAATATTTCAGAACATAAAAGGACATATCTCCACCAATTAGCTTTTTGCACTTACAATAATTCGTAGTTAGACGTCTTTTTTGACTCGGATAGTAGAAAGTCTTCCTCTTGTTTTCTTCAACGTATGATACTTAACATTTTTTTATCGCCAAACTAGCCCCTAAAATCTTGACTTTATATCATTAAACTCACCATATATCTCTGATGACGAGTAGTTTACGTTCTGCGCTTTTATGATTTTTGTTTTCATTAACAAAAATTATGGTTTTATAAAATTTAAAATTCATTCTAAACAAGTTTTCTTAATTATTTTCAGGAAAAATAAGGAGTATCCCGAAAAAATTAAAGAAAAGAAAGACGAGTCTGTATCTTATTTTAAATTGGTAAGCTGTAATTAAAATTATAAAACTAGACATTACTATCCATAGTTTTGTGATATTTCCATTAACTCTCCTATGAATTTTAGTTTAAATATGCAACATCCTTGGACAAATTTTGTATGATAACAGGAGCATTGTGCGCAACAATCAGTGGAGTGATCCAACCCTTTTTGATGCAATATTTTGGCGAAGTTACGGGAGCCATTGTAGAATATGCCACCAAATACGACCCAGAGCTATGGTACGAAGAAATAGATGAAATTAATGCCAATCTGGAGTACGCCGTTTGGTTATTTGCAGTAAAGTCTTGTGTTACTGGGATCGTCGTTATTGTTACCAGTTATTTGTCATGTGTTTTGTTCAGTTACAGTGCTATTAGACAGGTAATTTTTAAGGATATAATTAATTTATGAACTTCCATTGAGACAGTCAGGTTTTTGTTCAGGCTATAGCTGTGCTACTATTAGTTTTACTTGATGTCACCAATTATCTGTTCAGAAATATTGTTGTTAAGAAAAAAAGTTGTACCCTTTTTCGTGCTTGATTCTATTAAAGCATTAAATATTCTTAATCATAAACTTTTACGCTAAATATTTCATTTAATTGGTTGCACTAATGATGATAGACTTTTTAATAGCTGTTGTTGTTGTAGTTGTAGTTACTGTTGCAAGTACATCAAATATCAAATAGATTTTCAATAATAATAGTCAATATAAGAAATAAACAGTAAAATTTATTATACCAGTTATTAAAAAAAATGTTTAACAAAATTATGATTTTTAAAAAATCTTTCAACTTTCAATCGTCCTAATATAAAGTTATCAAAGCCTCCTATGACCTATTGTCTTTCAGTTATCAATTAGGCATTCCAACGATCTGTCAAAATTCTGACAAGTGGGAATTGATATTTAGATATGGTAACACTGTGGCCTGCTGTTATTGACAGGGTCAGTGATACATATATAGTTGTGTAGATTGCTAAAAGCGGGTCCTTGTGCGAGCGGACATATTGCCTCCCAAGTGCTCAGAATTAGTTTAGCAAAAATGAGCCTTAAAATCAATTTTCAGTCTTTGAATATAGTAAAAAAATAATTACCTAGGTACATTTTTTTCTTCAAGGCATAAACTTATGTTTATTTTGAAAAAATGGATGATCAATCTATATAACTATCTATTTCATTGGCCCTGTCAAATC
Source organism: Psylliodes chrysocephalus (assembly GCA_927349885.1). NCBI lineage: Eukaryota > Metazoa > Arthropoda > Insecta > Coleoptera > Chrysomelidae > Psylliodes > Psylliodes chrysocephalus. The sequence continues at coordinate 36,024,732 of OV651813.1, forward strand.
ACTAGGCTTGCAGGGTTGTCATAATGTTGCCATATCATAACCGGTCAAAACCCACTGGTAGCCATTTTGTTTGGAATACCTAATATACAGGGTAGCTGGTAAAGATGGAACAAAACCTATAGTGCTTAAACGGTTCAACATACAAAACCCAAAATTTTAGAATTTCATCTAAATATATTTGCGCATATTTTAGCCCAAAAATTATTTTTTTTATAATTACAAAATTTTAAGCATAGCCGCCATCTTGATTTTTTTAAACAGCAACATAGGTCTTGTGATATACCACTTGAAAGGGTTTAACACCCTGATTACAAAAATGTATCACACATGGGGTCTAAACACAACAGAAAGGATATTTATAAACGTTTTTGTAATAATATTTGACGTCTTGTGTCAAGTGCACAGCCTCCTACGCTCCCTATTAATAATAATAATACATTTTTGTAATCAGGGTGTTAAACCCTTTCAAATGGTATATCACATGTCCTATGTTGCTATTTAAAAAAATCAAAATAACGGCCATGCTTAAAATTTTGTTATTATAAAAAAATAATTTTTGGGCTAAAATATGCGCAAACATATTTAGTTGAAATTCTAAAATTTTGGGTTTTGTATGTTAAACCGTTTAATCACTATAGGTTTGGTTCCATCTTTAACAGCTACCCTATATGACCAAGACGTAAAATAATTCTTGAAGCCGATGTCACGTAATACCAGCGACCGTTTCTCCTCGGAAAACATTTAAGTAATATCGTAACAGGCAATAAATTATAAATAAAGAAAAAGAGCAGAGATAAAGAATTTATTCTCAATACTGTTCATTTAATTTTGTTTAAAAGGAGAACGTCATTCTATCTTGGACCGGTTTCGTCCTTATTAGGACTCAGCAGCAAGAAGTATACACATTCTCTAATGGAATCTGCAGATGCGTTAAATTTCCTCGCTCTCATGGCCAGTGAATATATAAGGAAAGGAGTAATAAAGTAACGCCATTTACACTTAGTAAGCAAAATCAAAGTAAAGTAAATGTTATTGCCTACGAAACATATATACATGTTCGAAGAGGGTCATGAAATGTATGAATTAAAATCATACACAAAAAAAATAAAAAAACTTGAAAATTAAAATTAACAGTAAAATTAAGAAATAAAATATCTAGATGAGATGACAGAATAAAAAGATAATTCAGTCAAATATTTTTTTAATATAACTTTAAATTTTGTCTGGCAAAGATTTTTAAAATTGGCTAATAATAAATTTAACAGACTATAGTCGAAAGAATTGTTTTGAGATTTACAAAGACGATATCGAACAGCTTTAATATTATTAAAACTTCTATTGCTGTAGTGATACTTTTGACAATAAATCCATGCTTCTTTTGATTTCGATCGCGAATACAAATCATTGTAATATAAACAGCCAACATCTTCCTCATAAATGTCTTGAATCTCATCAGCGTCACTTCCATGGTTTATTTGTTTTTCAACCAGAATTTTCCTTCTGTTTTTCTGAATAGTTTTTCCCTTTCCTTTCTTGCTTTTTCATCTGCGTACCTTTTCCATTTCATCAATCTCGTGTGTTGAATTTATGTGTCTTTTTTGCTGGGTTTTCTGATTCTGGCGCAGCTTGAGGTAATGGAGACAAATCCTGAATTAAAAATTTGCATTTCCTAGATGACAAAATACCCGGTGCCGCAGATTTTGGATTTTCACAGGACATTGGTGTTGAAGATTCCACTTCTATAGATTTTAATTTCACTTCAGTCGGTTCCGGTGATTTGGTTCCATGTTTGTGAAAATTAACATCTACATGATGAGGCTGTTCCTGATCATGTTGGACTTGGTTTTTATCATTCAACGGTTTATCGGTTGTTGAAAAGGCTTGAAACATGCGGTCCTCAAAGACGTTTTCATTAAATGGGTATATTCCCGTTTTGCTAAAAGCGCTTACTGCATTTGAAGGCGTAGCAACTTTTAAATAAGCTTTATTAAAAAGGCCTGCTACTTGGAAATGTGAAACAATTCTAGCAGGATTTTGCTTAAGCCAAGTTTGGAGTGGTGCGAAAAATCCAACATCTAATGTTTGTACTCGATGAGTACAATACGCGGGAAAGCAAAACAGTATTACATTGTTGTCATTCGCGTATTGTAGCACTTCTAAGCTTTTGTGGCTATTATGACCGTCCAAAAGAAGCAAAATTTTATTTTCTTTTGTAGCTTTTGTGTAATGTACAAAATGTTTCAACTACTGCACAAACAGCTCCTTACATATCCAGCCAATTTCCAGACAAAAGGCATTGCTACCAATAGGTGTGTAGCAGCTATTACATGTTAGTCTAATCTTAAGTCAACTCGGTAGCTGGGGAAACATAGATTGAAGGAATAATGACATTAGTTGTGAAGTATTAATAAAATCGTAAAAATCATTTTAACATATATTTTATTGGTACAATTTGGTGACCCCGACAATAAAGATGCCTACGAATAGACAACGCCAGAGAAGTCCATTAAACAGCCAGCAGCAACAGGAATATAGTCCGACAGTTTTAAGTTCCAATCCGAAACTACCGGAATTTTGGTCACGGGACCCACATTTATGGTTCGCTCAAGTAGAAGCAATTTTTTTAACAAGAAACATATTCGATCCCCTAACTAAATATAACTACTTAGTAGCATCATTAACTCCAGAAATTGCAACAGAAGTACGGGATATTTTATTAACAGCACCAAATAATGAGTCGTACTTAAATCTTAAACAAGAATTAACAAAACGGTTTACTTTTTCTGATACAAAAAAAGGCCCAATTTCTATTGTCAACCTCAGAATGCGGTGATCGAAAACCTTCTCAAATTTTAAGATATATGCAGCAACTACTAGGATCTGGTTTAGAGGATAAAACACTTTTCAAGGAATTATTTCTACAACGTTTACCTTCTGAAATACGTCTCACATTGACAGCCCACAAAAAAACAATGGAAATTAACAAACTGGCCGATATAGCAGACAGCATGCTAGAAGCTATTGAAATAAGCGAGGTTAATTCCATCAAAAGTACATCAGATACTGAGCTCAAAAAACTTTCTTTGGAGGTTAACGAGCTAAAAGCAATGGTTCAGCAAATGGTTAAGCACAGTCCACCTAAAAAAGATCGCGGCGACGGTACTTTTTGTTGGTACCACTTCAAATTTGGAAGAAATGCAAGAAAGTGCGTACTACCTTGTAACTGGCAAGAAAAAAACGACAATACCAGCGAATAACGACGACGAATTTAGCTGGATTTGTTCACAACAGTCGTCTATTTTTTATCAAAGACTTTTTAACCAACAAATTATTTTTAGTTGATACTGGTAGTAAGGTAAGTGTTTTGCCACCCAATGCAGTAGATTATAAAAATAAACAAGTTTATACATATTTACAAGCTGCAAATCAGTCAAAAATATGCACATATGGATATAGGCCGTTGTCTTTAGATTTTGGTTTAAATAAAATCTTTCAATGGAAATTTATAGTCGCAGACGTTAAACAACCGATACTCGGAGCCGATTTTTTAAATAACTTTAATTTTTTAGTTGACATGCAAAATTATAAACTTATTAGTTCTATAGAAATGTCAACAATAAATGGAATTAAATCTAATAAAAAAACTTTAAAATGTACATTGGTAACACATAAAATTTCACAAGGTATTGAGCATTTACTTAAAAAATTTCCTAACCTTACATCACAAGATACTTTTTCTGGCGTAAAACACAACACTTCGCATTTTATAGAGACAAAAGGTCCGCCAGTTTACTCTAAACCCCGTAGGTTACCACCAGAAAAGCTTAAAATTGCGAAACAGGAGTTTGAGAAACTATTAAAGCTAGGCATTATAAAACCTTCTTCTAGCAATTGGTCTTCACATCTTCATATGGTTTCAAAGTCGAATGGAAGTTGGCGACCATGTGGAGATTATAGAGCGTTAAATATTAATACTATACCAGACAGATATCCTATTCCTCATATACATGACTTTGTTTCGCAACTTCATGGCACCTCAGTATATTCGAAAATAGATCTTATTCGAGCCTACCATCAAATTCCTGTAAATCCTACTGATATTCCAAAAACTGCTATATGCACTCCATTCGGTCTTTTTGAATATGTCACAATGCCATTCGGGTTAAGAAACGCAGCTCAGACCTTTCAGAGATTTATGCATGAGATTACTAATGACTTAGATTTTTGTTTCGTTTACATTGACGATATTCTGATAGCAAGTAAAAACGTGAAAGAACATTTCAAGCATTTAGAAACACTTTTTGAAAGGCTCGTTAAGTATGGTATCTTGATTAACATAGATAAATGTGAATTTTCTTCACAGGAATTAACATTTCTAGGACACAGGATAAGTGCAAACGGAATCGAACCTTCCCAAACGAGAGTAGATATCATAAATAACTTTGTAAGACCGAAAACTATTAAAGAACTTAGGAAATTTCTAGGTATGATTAATTTTTATCATCGCTTTATACCAAAATGCGCAGACATTTTACGTCCTTTAAATATTTTGCTTTCTGAATCGAAATCAAAAGCGGATGAAAATAAAATAATAGATTGGAAAGAAACCACCATACACGCATTTGACGAAATTAAACTAACTCTATCAAAGCAGTGTTTATTAATTTTTCCAATACAAGATGCCGAAACAAGTATCATGGTTGACGCATCGGGTTCTTCAGTCGGTGCCGTTTTACAGCAAAAAGTTGATTCAAATTGGTGTCCACTATCATTTTTTTCAAAAAAGTTTACTCCTGTCGAATCTCGATATAGTACATTTGGATGGGAACTATTAGCAGTGTATTTAACTCTTAAACATTTCCGTTACTTTATCGAAGGTAGAACATTTCATATTTTAACAGACCACAAACCTTTAGTTTCTGCGATTACCTCAGCATCACTAACGTATAATCCAAGAGAAATTCGACATTTAGATTACATCGCTTCATTTACAACAGATATTAGATACGTCAAAGGCGTAGATAATAAAGCAGCTGATTTTTTAAGTAGAATTGAAATTAACTCAATAGATTATGCAGTTCACGAGAAAATAGACTTTGGTAAATTAGCTGATAGTCAACAATGTGATACAGAGCTTATGAATCTAATATCTGCAAATACTACTTCACTTTGGTTTAAAGAATTCACCTTACCCTTTTCCTCAAAATCTATTATTTGTGACGTTAGTCAAGGAAAGTCAAGACCATACGTAACAAAAGAATATAGAAAAGTAATTTTTGAAACTTTACATAACCTATCACATCCGAGGATTAAAACAACACAACACCTTATTAAATCCCGTTATATTTGGCCGAATATTAATAATGATATTAAAAGCTGGGTAAAATGTTGTCTCAACTGTCAAAAACATAAGGTTACAAGGCATACAAAATCACAGTTTGGTGAATTTAGTTATCCAAACAACCGTTTTGAAAATATTCATATTGGTATTATCGGTCCCTTACCTCAATGTAAAGAATATTCATACATACTTGTATCGACAGATTTACCCGCTGGCCAGAGGCTTTCCCAATGGTCGACATTTCAGCTGCAACTGTAGCAAGAACATTTATTTCCGGTTGGATATCTAGATTTGGAATTCCCAGTACGATAACCACCGATAGAGGACAACAATTCGAATCAAACTTATGGAGAGAACTGTTAAATCTCATAGGTTCTTGCAAAATTCGTACCACCGCCTATCATCCAATGTCTAATGGTATTGTAGAGAGATTCAATAAACAAATTAAAATTTCTCTAAAATGTCAATCGAAACGACAATGGCTTGATGCGCTTCCCTTCGTTTTATTAGGTATACGTAATTCCCTGAAGGAAGATTTGGGATGTACACCCGCAGAACTTCTATACGGATCTACCCTTAAATTACCTGGTGAATTTTTTGAAAATTCTACAGAGAGTTCTTCCACATTATTTGCAGATCAATTAAAATCGTTTATGAGTAATTTAAAATTTATACCGTCAAGGCAAAACATACGTAAACATATTTTTGTCTCCAAAGATCTTAAAACTTTTACGCATGTTTTTATAAAGAACGAAAACCGTAAAACTTTTGCACAGCCTGTTTATGATGGTTCCTTTAAAGTAATCTCAAGAAACGAAAAGTTTTTTTGTGTTAACCTTAAAAATAAACCGACAAATATTTCCATTGATAGATTGAAACCTGCCTACTATTCGATATAAATATTGATTGCCAAAACACTTAATTATTATTATTATTTATTATTTAGTTAATTAATTGTTATATTTTATAATTGTTGTGATGTTATAATGTTTTTTTAAGAAGGGAGGTAGTGTAGCAGCTATTACATGTTAGTCTAATCTTAAGTCAACTCGGTAGCTGGGGAAACGTAGATTGAAGGAATAATGACATTAGTTGTGAAGTATTAATAAAATCGTAAAAATCATTTTAACATATATTTTATTGGTACAGATGCATTGTCCACAATTTAATTTTTCATCCTCCTCGGAAAAATAAAAACGGGAGGTACAAATGTAGGTACCTATCGCATTCTTGCAACATACCACCGTGAAGTGCTGACCTCGTTCAGTACTGGACAATGCTTCAACTTGTTTTCGCCCTTTTGTAGCAAGAACTTTTTGAAGTCGTTTTTGTACTGTGCTGAGGCCAGACTCGTTAACATTGTAGATGTTTTCAGGTGTAAATTTATGTTTTTCTATGACATCTGAGGGAAATCTGTGGGTTCCGCTTCAAAAATCCCATTATCCAGTTTTGACCAGCTATTATTTTTTCTTTGTTAAAGGGATTTTTACATCTTTTTTGTGTGCAAACTCAAAAATTTATTTTTGTAAATCTTTAAGCGAGTTACCAAAATATATATATTTTTTTACACAACTTGATAAACAGTATAAACACACTAGTTCGTAGGACTACTTGCAACTGTATTATTCATCTAACAAACACATCATTTGCGCGGTGAATTCAAATGCCTATGAAATATCACCAATATGCCATCGTGGGCATGTTTTCCCTACATCTAAGATAGCATGCGTTGTTGAAGGGGTTTTTCGGAAATCAAAACTGTGAACTGCTAAACAAAACATATATGTTGCAAATCTTGGTCTCTTAAGCGATAGTGTCTATGGGACCATTCAAATCCTACGACTGGTTTTTGAGATACAGGGTGTTAAACTTAAGAAATACCACTTATTTGATAACGGTTATTTCAGAAGAAAGCTAATCGATTGAAATTGTTTAATGCCAAATCTTATTGTAACATCTTTTGGCATTCTACAAATATAAAAAGGGGTCAAAAATAATTTTCCTTTTCAGGGTGAGCCACAAATAAGTGAGGACATGTTTTTTATTATTCTAGAAGGTGAAAATATTTACTAAAAAATAAATTATGTAAAATTCAGTATTTTTAGTTGACTTTTGTGTATTTGTCATAATGTTACCACGTGTTTAAGTATTTAATTTATTGATTACATGGTGATTTCATAGATAAATAGGTAATTTATCGAATGTGTCAAAGAAAATTTGATAAATCACCCTGTACTTTTAGTCCTGTAAAGGTGTTTCTTGATTGGTGTATCAACCATTTCCTAGAAAAATTACAGCTTTTTAATATGATAGGTTTTTGAGATAGGAGGATGTTATCTAAACTTAAGAAATACCCATTTTTTTGTTACTGGTTATTACAGGAGAAAGCCAATTAATTGCAATTATAATATCTTATGGCATTTCACAAATATACACAAGGATCAAAAATATTGACTTCTACAAGGTGTCACAATTAAGTAAGGACATATTTGTGAGAATTACTTTTATTGTCCTAGAAGCTGAAAATATTTATTAAAAAATAAATTATGTCTGGATTTACCATTTTTAATGATAAATCATATATGCAGGGTGATTAGTAAATATCGATGAAGGCCAATATGATTTTTAGGTACCGATTTTTAGGTACTATTATTAACATACGTATAACTGCCCGTTTCAATATCTACAGGATGATTTACTAAATAAATTAATACATTCTCCATCGACATGTTCTTATTATTGTCTTTTAATAAAATTAGCCACAAAAAAGCAATTGATTAGCAGGTAAAAAAAGTGGGTATTTCTTAAGTCAAATCCTGCATCTCAAAAACCTGTAATATTTGGGTATTTATTTTCTACAGAATGGGTGATACACCTGTAAAGAAACACTTTTACAGGACTAAAAGTACAGGGTGATTTTTCACACATGTTAATATTATAACAAATACACAAAAGTCAACTAAAAATACTGAGATTCACATTCATAAATGGAACCTAAAATTTTTTGTATTAACATTAAAAATGATAAATATAGCAATAATGAATTTTTTGTACATATTTTTAACTTCTAAAACAATCAAAGTAATTATCAGAAAACATGTCCTTACTTATTTCGATTCACCCTGTAGAGACAAATATTTTTGGACTCCTGTGTATATTCGTGTGGAGGTCAAAGGATGTGTTATTAGACACACAAAACGGTAATTGATTAGCTTTTTCCTCTGGTAATTGGTAATAAAAAAAGGGTAATTTTTAAGTTTCTCAAAAAAGCTATAATTTTGGAAAATATCTTTTACAGGATGGATCATACGCCAGTAAGAAAATATGTATACTCTTACAGGACTAATCAAAAAGTAAAGGTTGTTTTTTTTTACACTTTTGATAAATTAACTATCAAATATTTATTAAATCACCCTGTAGTCAATGAATTGAATAATTAAACATACTCGTATGGTAAATATACAAAAGTCCCGTAAAAATACTGAATTTTACATTAATACTTATAAAAGAATATACTGGCCTATGTCGATATTTACGAATCACCTTGTATAAATGGCACCTAATATCTTTTGTATTATCATAAGACATGATAAATATCTAGCTATAATTTATTTTTTAGTAAATATAACAATAAAAGTAATTATCTAAAACATGTCCTAACTTATTTGTGGCTCTCCCTGTAAATGAAAATACATTTTTATATTCGTAGAATGCCAAAAGATGTTACAATAAGATTTGGCACAAAAAATTACAATCGATTAGCTTTCTCTTGAAATAAACGTTATCAAATAAGTGGTATTTCTTAAGTTTAACACCCTGTATCTTAAAAACCAGTCATAGGATTTGAATGGTCCCATAAACATTATTGCTTAAGAAGTCGAGAATTGCAACATATTAAAAATTTATGACTATTTAACAAGTCGCCACTTTTCCATTAACGGTGTGCGGGGTCTTTTGTAGAGAAGTTATTTAAATCATCTAAATTGAACGTAGTTATGCCACAGCACTGTGGTTATGCAGAAATGATCCAGAAATGACTTGAGTAGCTTTTTGATATGTTACAATCTAAAATTATATTCTTCTGAAACGATCCAACAATTTAGGATATATTAATAGTGAAAATCATAAATACTCGCTATATATTCTATTGTTATCGCGTAGAGAATTTAACTTTAACATCATTTTTCTCAAAATATGGTTTGGGTGGATTGGATCATTTCTTCATAACTACGTCCAATTATAACAGAGAAAAATCTCTTCTACAAAAAGTAAGAGTATATTCATATATAAATTACAATAAAAAATACTGAATGTAAATTGAAATGTATTTGAATGACCGAACCCTCCTCGACTGGATTAGGTATGCGGTGTATTGTGTGTTGCCGATTAGTGGCATTTGAAATGAGTGGTCTCCTACAAATTGTTTTTTCGAAATATTCATACAAGTAATTTCTCTACAATTTTAGTGAAAATCGATACGTTAGAGATTGGTTTGTAATTGTCTACTTCTTTACAGTTACTTTTTTGAAAATTGGCGAAACTTTCGATAGTTTAATAGCATCTGGAAATATTCCAGTGTCAAAAATTAAATATCACTTGTCTATAAACCACTAAAGAGTTTAAATCGTTTGCATCAGAACATTTTGAGTTTTTAGTGCTTTAATTACATCAGAGACTTCGTTGTAACTGGTGCCAGAAAAAATGAACTTGACGGTGTTGGAAAGTTTTTAAAATTTACCAGTTCGAAGTAAGACAAGTCTGAAAGTGTCTAAATGATATTTTCAGCGATTTATACAAAAAAATGATTGATTACATCGCATGTTAAGTTTTCATTGAAAGTTGTTAATTTCTTGTTTGCACTTTTCTCAAAGTTAATGAGTTTCCTGCAAGATTTTAATTTGTTATCTGAATGATATATAAAGTTGTCAAAAGCTAATTGCTTTGCTTGTTTCAACTTATCATTGTAAAGTTTTTTTATATCCTTTATAAATCTCAAAAAACTGTTGTTCTTGAGTTGCATCTGCTTTAATTTTGTAGGTTTCAAGAGAGTTTATCATTTCTTTTAAAGTATTATTATACCAAAAGACAGGGCATTTTTTATGTATTCATATTTTTTTGTAGGGAAGAATACCCTTATGGTCTTACTAAAATTATAAATAAAAATGATGCTAATATATTTACATTATCAAAATCATTCCAGTTTAGATTTTCTAAAAAAATGTAGTTTTGCAAACCCTTTCCGTGTAAAAATTCTATGGTAGGAAGTCGACATCGGTTTTTTAAAATTTTATTTATAAATATACAGTGAGCTCTATGATCAGTGGCGCAAGATTCAAAACTAAGGTGTGGAAAAGGGTTCCATCAATATATGTGATAATATAGTCAATCTAAGAAAAAGAAGTAGCAGTAATTCTTGTAAAGTCATTAATAGTTTGTTTTTGAATTATGAGATAGAAGAATGAATTTCAGTTCTTTTAAGTTAAGTGAATTTGATTTAAAATCAATATTTAGATCTCCCATAATAATAATAATACTAAAATCTGGCTTTGAAACAAAGCGTAGGTAATTCATCAGATTTAAAAAAAAAGTGAACAGATTAAATGATTTACAAGACCTATCTGTCTCTGTATCTGTAACGTGTGGAGGGTGGGTTACCCCACGGCACTTAAGCCTCATTGGGCCCAATGTGCATCCTCCTGAGATACTCGCCGAACACAAATATTCTAATAAATGAAAGCGCCGAGCAATCGTAAAGGATATGCTCGATGGTCTCATCTTCTTGTTCGCACCCTCTGCAAAGTTCGGATTCTGACAGCCCCATGATATAAAGATGCTTTCGTACTTGGCAATGACCATTCAGAATGCCTGTGACTAGGCGCAGATTCTCTCTAGTCATAGTCAAGTAATTGTTTGCTGCAGTGTTTTCAGAATAACTTAAGAGCTCCCTGGCAACTCTGCAGTTTCTTGTTTCATCCCATCTTTCTTTGAATTTCACAAGGGAATGTTCTTTGATTAGGTCTGTCACTACCAATTTTGTCAGGCCAATAGAAGGGCCAGGTCCAAAAAGTATTTGGTTTGCTGCTTTCTTCGCTAGTTAATCAGCAAGACGGTTACCTTTCGATGTGGCGTGACCTTTGATCCATCTTAAGGTGACCACATTATTGATGGATATACTTCGACCAAAGCTTCGTGATATTCTAGTACTAACTCTGAGTAAATTCGTGATTTGTTCAGGGTGAGTAGTGCTTGTGTGCTATCTGTATATATGAGCATGTTTCTTCCAGTGATATTGTTTCTCTGTTTGAACTACACTGGCACTATTGCTCACAGCCCATTTTATGTTTAGGTTTAAGAATCTGGAGTATATTCCACATCCTGAGCCTTGTTTTGTTTTAGAACCGTCGGCGTAGATATAAATCGTATCTGCCACTTCCGGCTCTTCTATTTGTTCTACTATAACTTTATATGGCTTATGGAAGATATATCTCGGTGAGATGGAGTCCATGTTCGCTTGAAGCAGTGGGATCGTATCGAGAGCGAAAAGCGAAAAGCTCCTGCCAAAAGCGACATATCGGCTCAGTAGATCCTACATCAGGTTCTATTCCAACCGTGCGGAGACGTGTCATTATCGTCAGAGCAACCTCATTGATGTAAATATTAAGAGGAGTGAGACTATGAATGACTTCCATGGCTCTGGTCGGTGTTGTTTTCATGGCTACTGTTATGTTGAGACATGCTGTTCTTTGAATTTGTTCTAGTTTACGGATAGCTGTTAATTTTTAAGTTTTCGGTACCCAGACATCTGCACCGTATGTTAGCATAGGTCTTATGATAGCCGTGTAAGTCCATGTGACGACTCTGGGGGAGAAACCCCAGGTGCGCCCCATGGTTCGGCGGCATTGATCATAAGCAATGCATGCTCGTTTAACTCTGTTTTCTAAATGCGAGTTCCATGTTAACTTGCTGTCAAAGGTGATACCTAGGTACTTCACCTCTGTTGCAAAGTTTAGTTTTGTGTTTAGGAATTCCGGATGTTTTAATTATATTTTCAACCCGTTCTTTGTGAAAAGGACCATTTCTGTCTTCTTAGGATTGATAGACACTTCGATAATTTTTAGAGCTACATACTTGCATTCTTTCGCAGAGTATGTTTTCAAAATTCCCTGTTTGCAGAATGACCAGGTCATCTGCATATGCTATTGTGTAGTGACTGTCATTATTCTGTGTTGGAGTGTTGTACAGACCACCGCGGGAAAATTTAAATCAAGCTATACATTGTTTAGATAATATTTTACCAATCATACTTACAAGTTGTGATAAAATTTTAATTCTTGGGGATGTTAATGTGGATCTTTTTAACAGTACAAATTCATTAATTTCGTGTTTTAATGCCCATAGCCTCACTCAAGTCATAGACGAGCCTACATACATTACTGATCACTCCTCTACATTAATAGATCCAATTTTTTTAAACTGTTACAATAATTGCACAAGCCATGGTACTATAAATGTTGATCATTTCACCGATCACCAAATGGTATATTGCGATTTATTAATTGATTATAGTTATCAGAAACAAAGATTTTTAACTTATAGAGATTATCAAAACTTTGATTCTTCAGTTTTTGAGCAATGCCTACGCAGTATTCATTGGGATAACCTTCTGTATCTTAATGATATTGAAAGTAAGGTACGCTATTTAACAGATGCAATATCTACAATTTTCGATGAACACGCTCCTTTTCTAACAGCTAGAATAAGTAAACCTAAAGCACCTTGGTTAACTCCTACATTAAAACTCATATTTAAAGAACGAGTTACTGCCCTAAAAAAATTTAAATTAAATAAATCCACTGAAAACTGGAACAATTACAAAAGACTTCGCAACTTTGCTTTAGCATCCTTGAGACGAGAAAAATCTGCGTATCTAGAATTTTTAAACAACCAGTCATCTTCTAAATTTTACAAAGCGCTAAAACAAATGAAAATTCAATCGACAAAAAATATCGATTTACCTTCCTCACTTTCCAATCCTTTTAAAATGAATGAATATTTTTCCTCTGTGTACCAAGACAGTAATGAAAGATGCTTGGATTCAATTTTATTTTATAGAAGTAACTCCTTTAGTAGAGATATTAAATTTCACTTCAAAACAATAACACTATCTCAACTCTACACTATCATTTTGAATATAAAATCAAATGCTGGTGGTAATGACAATATAAACATGTCAATGTTAAAATTGTGTCTAAATATTATTGATGTTTATCTGCTACATATTATAAACTTATGTTTAGAACAAGGATATTTCCCAGAATGTTGGAGACAAGCTTTGATAATACCCTTACCTAAAAAGCACAATCCTAGTTCATACAATGAACTGCGTCCAATAAGTCTACTGCCTCTAATTTCAAAAATTCTTGAACGTGCAGCCTATTTCCAAATATACGAATATCTTTGTGAAAATAATATAATCCCTTTGCATCAGTCGGGTTTTCAAAAGGGTTTCAGTACTTCAACAGCTTTGGCACATTTAAGTGACAATATTTTAAATAGTATTGATAAGAAAAAAGCAGGTGTCCTAGTTCTACTAGATTTTAGCAAAGCGTTTGACACCATTAATCATAGTCTTCTTATATCCAAATGTCAATATTATGGATTTGATAGAATTTCATTAGGTTTCATAAAAACATACTTAAGTAAACGATCACAGTTAGTTACAGTAAACGGTCAGAAATCAACATCCATTCAAATCAAATCTGGTGTACCACAAGGTTCAGTCCTAGGGCCCCTGCTTTTCTTACTCTATACTTCGGATTTCTACAAACACGTAAATAATTGTGCAGTCCAATTTTTTGCTGATGACACTCAGCTGTTCCTCGATTTTTCGTCGAATGCAGTCATTACTGCAGTTGATAAGATTAATCAAGATCTAAAAAAATTGATAACTATTCGTCTGATCATAACCTTCACATTAATGCTTCGAAATCCAAACTATTATTATTCTGTAGTAAAAATGTTAGACAATATATAAAGAACAATACAACTCTGATGATATCTGGTGAATCTATTCCACATGAAACTGAGTCTATAAATTTAGGGTTATACTTTGACGATCAAATGAGGTTCAGTCAACATGTCAACTATGTGTTACAAAAGTGTTATAGTGGTCTTCGCTTGCTTTATTCTAATAAGCACATCCTACAGAACCAATCTATAAAACTAAAACTTTGCCAAAGCCTTGTAATTTCAAAAATATTATATGGAATTGTTGTGTATTATCCTTGTTTAACAGCTGCTGATCGTAACCGTTTGCAAATTATGCAGAATACATGCTGCAGATTCGCAAAAGGACTTAGAAAATTCGATCATATTTCCCAAGCCTTCTCCCAAACTGGCTGGCTAACTGTTAATAATTTATATATATTTATGTTCCTTTCTTTTCTTTTTAAAATACTTTCTACTGCGTCACCATTATATCTTATGAGCAAATTAACTTTTAGATCGTCTACGCACAATGTAAACATAAGAAACAATTTTAATTTATCAATGCCTCGTCACTCTAGTGCTATTTATAATCGTAGTTTTTCGTATAACGCGGTTGTTCTGTACAACACTTTACATACCGATATTAAAAAATCACGATCTCTACCTGTTTTTAAAAATGCTTTAAAAAGGCAACTCTTTATTAGTCAAATGTAAACTGGTAGATATAATGAGCTACTAATGTAAAATTGTATTGATAAACTTTTAATATTATAGTTATTTAAATGTATATGTTTTGTTAGGGTTAGGTGTAAGAATAGCCACAGGCTAAACCTCGCCCATGCTAACTGTACAAAAATGTAATTATTTTGTGCAAATAAAGACCCGTTATTATTATTATTATTATTATTGAGGCGGCTGATGAGGGTGTCGAGGACTATATTCCACAGTAGAGGTGATAGCATCCCTCCGTGTGGACACCACTCGCAACCAAACCTCCTATATTCACATCTTCTACACTTATGTTTACTTCTCTCTTTGAAAGTAACCACTAACCATTTGAGGGACATTCCTGTTGGTTAGTAAGTGTATTACCTTTGGGAAGGCGGTTTTATCAAAAGCATCTTCTATTTCTATGAAAACACTCAAGGCGGACTCCTTATTGTCCAGGGATCTTTCTATCCGGCCAGCAACTAGATAAAAAGCTGAATCAGTTGATCTGACTGGGGTGCATGCATGTTGGTTTGGTTGTAACACGACCTATAGACAACAATTTCTTGTCCAATAACATCACAAAACTCATATATTTGTTCTATATTCAATTGATTTAAATTTTAAGTATACGGTTTTTATTGAAGCATTACCACTATTATTTTTAACAATGCAGTAACTTGCAAGAACATAACCGTCAATGTTTAAGCTTTCGACATTATCTTCCCTCTGCCAGTGTTCCGTGAGACTCATAAAACAAAACAAAGATCGGACAAAAATGCATTTAACATTTCGACTATATTTGATAAGCACCGAATATTTAAATAAATCATACCCACCGGCTGTCCCGGAATTATATAACTTTTTAAATTATTGATATGTGTAACTGCATTTGTATTTACAAGTTTATCCTCATTAATATTGCATTCAGTTAGCTTTCATCTTCTGGGTCGAAATTCTTCTGAACATTTCTTTTGAATTTAAATCTTCTAATTATAGAGCCTTGCGGCCAGATGGAAGGAAGCTCGATGATAGTACCCTTTTAAAAACTAGATGGGACAAAAATCTTGGTTGGTAATTAAAAAAATAAAAAAAGAAAATAAATAAAACTAAAATGTAATTAAGGCGTAAAATAAAATAGAAAAATAATTCTAGAATCCAATATCACGAGCAACAGTTTCCATCCGGAAAACTACTCCTAACAGGCATTGAAATTATAAACAAAGGAAAAAAAAGAGCTAGAAAATAATTATTTAATAAATTATAAGACATTTTTTTCGAGAATTATGTTTTATGTTTCTATTTTATTTTTCGTCTTATTGTTTATTTCCTTTTTTTATTGCTGGCCTGGTTTTTAATCCCACCCACTTTTTGAACTGGGTACTACTAGTGAGCTTTGATTTTGCTTACTAAGGGTAGATGGGGTTACTTTATCACTCCTTTTCTCACACAACCATCGTCCTAATAAGGACGGAAACGATTCATAAATGAAGTTCTCTTCTCCTAAGTAAACAAAATCAAAGGTAAAGCGATCGTTCGTATTATGTGACATTGGATTCGAGAATTATTTTTTATTTTATTTTAAAAATACCATAAAAATAGTAAGAACTACTACTTTCTTACTATTTATTTACGAATATGCTTTGCAATTAATCTTTTTTTGAATTTTAGTTTCAAACTGTTTGAATAGTCTGAAAAAATAAAATAAAAAATATAAATAAAAGTAAATAACGTTCGAATACGAATGTATCTATTAGTTTTAAATCTAAGTAGCATACTATATATTTTTTGTAGGTTTTTAAACAATAAGAGATTTTATATATTTTTCTAGATCTACAAAATAAGAAAGAAATTTTTGGAAAAAACGCTAAATCAAGATATAGAATGGTTCGATATGAACAAGACCGATTTTGCTACAACCTTTACACAGTAAGTTTAATAAAAAAATCGTTTATAGCAAGAAGACACTAAACATGAAGTAAAGAATGATGGAAATACATAAGTGTGTAAACATTAAAATATTTATTTAAATTAGGCTGAGCGCATTATAGCGGTCGTCAAATTTTTGTCGTAACTTGTGTTCCATATCTAGCTTAAAAGCAGGTTTATACATGCATGGATTTGCTGGCGCCAATAGCTTTGCCAGCAGAAATTTCGCCCCATTAACAGTTTACACGTTAACATTATAAACGTGTAGTTTTCTAGTGTTAAGTGGGCTGAAATAGTAAAAAAGTCAGTTGAAATTTCACGAAATGCTTGCCGAATAGTTGCAAAAATATTGATTAATGATATGACTGCTGATTTAGAAAAAAGTAAAAACGATAGAAGAAAAGGTCGTATATGGATAGGAGGGTGAATATATCGTAGAAACACCTTGGGTGCTTCTGGAGGTCTGTTAATAGAACTTGCGAGAGAACATTCTGAAAGTTACAGAAATCATTTACGTATGACGGAAAAAAATTTCAACGTACTCTTGAATTGTGTGAGACCATACATTCAAAGATTGTATAAAAAAATGAGAGATTCTATACCCCCAAAAGGAAAACTGCAAATAACGTTAAGATATTTGTCGTCTGGTGATAGCTTTGCATCTTTGCAGTATTTGTATCGATTTCCTAAAAGCACAATATCCAAGTTTTTACCCAAAGTTTGTGATGCTATTTGGCACTCAAGGATTACATCAAGGTAAGTAATTGGTAAAACATACCTAAATGATCATTTATTAATAAAGAAAACTAGGAAACACATTATTCAGGATTTCCAAACTCAAGTAAACTTGCTACTGCTTGTGATATGAGATCGTTTGATTGAGTGCAAGTACTGTAAGTACTGTTTGAGGTGCTTTTAGCCTAAAGTGGTCCATTTCCATCACTATCACTGTGTACCAACACCGAGTGAGATTGATTGTTGATGTCAACAGATAAATGTGCTCTATTTTATTCGCTGTGAACAATCTATTGACTGTTTTTTTTTTAATTGGGTGTCATCGGCACCGACTGCTAAGGTCATTAGCCTCGTGTTTTGTGTAGGCTTTGTTACTGTTTCCCTGCGCCACTTTAGGAACAGCACTGTTAATTAGAACCCAACAGTGAATGGTCGAGTGGGAAATTCTACCAAGGCATCAGAATTAATTTAAACTAAAAAAATTAAATAAAAAAATCCCGGCGGCATTCGAACCTGGGACCCTTGGATCCACAGGCAGAGACTCTACCACTGAACCACCCACCCCTGTCTATTGACTGTTGTTTGTATTATTCTTTAAGCGTTGTTGTTGAACCAAATAAGACTGTATGAAGGCCATTGATTCGAGAGCTAAATGTTCTGGAAGCTGTTGAAGGTGCAAATTCATTATTATTATCATCAGCAGGGGTATCAAGCTTTTCAGAAAATTCTCGTAATTTCTGTATAGCCTAGTCAGTATGACTTTTTTTCCTGTTGTTCGCCCAATCTTCATCCTTTTTGGAGCAAACAGAGTTGCTGGTTTTCTATTAGTTGTTGACATTTTTGGTGTGGTAGGTATGGTGGGATTAGCAGGAGCCATTACCTCGTCGTCATCGGTATACTCGCATCGTGCTGATGGCCGTAGTGGATGATCAGTATTGCTTTACATATCTTGATGTTGGTGCTAATGGTAGAGCATCTGATGGAGGTATATTCTCGAAATGTGGTCTTAACCGAGCAATTGAAGATTAAGTACTGAATCTACCAAAAAATGCACTTTTTGTAGCAGATAATGCCTTCCACCTCCAAACACATTTGATGAAGCCTTACTCACATCATGGAGCTCTTACACTCAGAAAAAGGATCTTCAACTATAGATTATCTCGGCGAATTGTAGAAAATGGGTTCGGCATTTTAGTTTCCCGATTCGGAGTATTTGAAAAACCAATTGCACTGTGCCCAGATAAAGATTATAAAATTGTAAAGGCAGCTTGTTCTTTACATACTGGTTACGACTGTCAAGTAAAACATACATTGCTCGCGGTAATGTAAATGAAGAAGACTTAGAAAATGGAGTCGTTATAGAGGGATCTTTGAGAAAAGAAAGTAGGGGTACATCTTTAGTTGATATAATCACTACTCATGAATCGCGTAATTACTCCAGGAATGCAGTTGCAACACATTAGCTGGGTGATGGAGCCGTACCATGGCAAATGAAAATTATTAATGAAAATAATAACAATAACCAAGTTGATAATTACATGTAAGAATGTTTGAAAATTAAATAGAAATAATATGTACTTACGAGTATTTCTGTAGATTGTGACTCTCTGCTTTAAACTACGTCGTGTAATATCCTGTCGGCTGTGTAAAACCACCATACTTTGGGTTTATATAATTCATCTCTTCCTTTTCCCGATGTTTTGCTTTTTTGAATTTTTAAATGTTCTAAAGCATATGCATTTCTAATAGATTGAATTTTTGCTTTGATTGCTACTGAATCAAATCCTTCTATAGCCATAGCTTTGGAAATGTTTTTATATGCTTTCTCAAGCAAGTTTCTATTCTTGTAATGTGATGAAGAAACATCCCATAGGCAAGAATTTTCCTCGTACACTTCCAAGAACTGGATTGTTAACTTTGTATCCCACTTTTTGCTCATTTTGCACTTTTCACAAAAAACAACTTGTTGAAAATACCCTTCATGCGTGCTCTGGCACTACAGTTTACACTTGCAATGTATATGTTTACTGGCGCGTAAATAGAAACTGGCGCAAAAAAAAGTTAGAAGGCAACTAACCTTCTACATTTATGCACGCATGAAATCACTGGCGTACCAGTAAACGTTTATACATGCAAAGGTTTGCAAACTAGCGTACCATTAGCCACTGGCGCCAGCAAATCCATGCAAGTATAAACCCGCCTTAATATTCAGTGGGATGTTTCTTGATGCTCCATGTCAGCGTTTCTCAAACTGTTTTGACGACGGAACCCTTTCCAAAACCGAAATATTTGACGGAGCCCTAAAATAATAGAAATAGATTTTTTAAACTTTATATTGGTTTATTTTACCACTGGGCATTTCTAAAAAAAGTCCTCAAGCCAAATCTTAGTGAAATCTAAAAAAAAGCTCCTCAAACCAGCTCCATTTTGTGACGAACTTCCTCATAGTACTTCTTTATTAATTTTTTTATTATGACTATTAGCCCCAGGGCTCCGCGAAACACACTTCGAGAAACATTGCTTTATGTCAATAATTTATATTAAGTACATTGATTTTCTCTTTGTACTTGTTCTCTCTCAACTATACTTAGTAAACTAGTTAATGGCTTCTGTCTACCCAACAGGGGTGAACCATCATCATCACCTTGGGACCCCGGTTGCAAAATAGGATCGCCCAGCATAGCTGTGTCATAAAAGGCGAATGTACATGTCTTCATAATTCTCTTGCTGCCTAGTATGGATCTAGGTATTCATTTGGCTGTGCTGTACCCTTTAATTTTTTAAAAAAATCTACTAATCTTGTCTTTCTTCTTCTTTATTCACCTTTCCTCTTTCGACATGTATGGGTTATAGCAGTAGCGGCTCCTGTAGTAAACGAGGGGACTACATTTAAAAGGCACAGTCGCCACTGAAGTATAGTTTTGTTTAGCGTTCTCAGAACTCAGAACTCTTTTCCCTCCCTCCAAAAACCAACTATATCTTGATTTCTGGGTTAATATGTATGGCTCATAACCCAAAAACCCAAACATATCCCTTCAACCATATTTGCATTATTAATTTTTGATGAATTTATTACGGTTCGGTTGACTTTAGAACCAATGACAATTGTCCTTGTCATTCTGTCTCCACTGTCACATCAATGTCTTAATATATCATGTATCTACTACCAGGTGATTTTCGATAAATCAGTTTTATTCCAAAATAATTATTTTAAATATAATCAGCGTTACCATTCTTCTCGTAACATCTGAATTGCTAAATTTTTATTTTATTTAATGCTTTTCGTGGTAGTATCTTTTATAGGTTGTAAGTTTATTCTTTAATTTGTAACTTCTTTAAGGATGACTATGATGATGGCTGTGTAAAGCTGAAAGCGCTCAGCTTAGTTTTAAAACAAATTTTAATTTTACTCACTGATGCATTCATATTATTCTTCACCTAATCTGTTATGGTTAAAAATTATTTATTTCTAGAAATATTACCAAAATTGAAGAAGGAATAGGAGATAAAATTGGAATTTTCATATTTTTTGAATCATGCTTTTTAGCTGGTGTTATCATGGGTATAGTCAACGGCTGGAAGTTGGCTTTAGTTTGTATGGTGTCATTACCATTATCAACAGGAATTATGATGATTATATCATGGGTAAGGAAAATTAGTATACAATAATTTCCCAAAAGATATAGTAAGTTAGTTGACGCCTGTAGATTTATAACCATGAACCAAATTTTGTTCAAACTGTCAGTGGTTTAAAAATAAACGATTTCCTCAGCAGGTATATTTATATATTTATATTATAAAAAACAAATAATTCCAAACTCAAATATGACTGAGATGAAAATTAAATAAAAAACAGTAAAATCTCAAAGCCTCAGATGTTTCAACATATAGTAGTAATGATAGCAATAAATAAGAAATATAAAGTGGTAAGAGTGGTTAGAATTGGGGATTTATTTGAAGGATTAATGGTCACGATTAGAATTAAAAATAATATTAAATTTGAATTAGCATGTATTTACATTCCTCCAAATAGTTCTTCTATAGTTTTAGAATCTTGTTTGAATTTTTTGCAGAATAATATATCGTGTGAAGAAAGAACATATATTCTTGGAGATTTTAATCTACCAGAAATAAATAAAGATCAACTGTATACTGAGTGCAGTGAAAAAGTTTTAACTTTAAGAGATTTTTTAAATTTTAATTCTATGAAATTATTTAATAATATAACAAATTTCCGAGGAAATACATTAGATCTAGTTATGTCTTGTGAGAATAATGATTGCAGAGTTATTAAAGATAATGATCCGAAAACTAAAGAGGATGTATACCACCCCGCACTGGAAATTATTATAGGAATAACCGATACATTAGATAATAGTTTTGTTGTAGACCATAATGAAAAAAAGTTTAATTTAAATTTTAAAAAAAAGCGAATTTCGAAAAAATGACGGAACAAATTAGATATACTAATTTTGATGAAGTGTATAAAATTAGATGTAGATTCAGCTTTGGAAAAATTCTACGAAATCCTAAACAATATTTTCAAAACTTGTGTCCCTGAATATAGATTAGTCAAGCATTTTAAAAAATATCCCATTTGGTATACCTCGGAGATTAAAAGTTTAATAAAGGAAAAAGAAAAAATTAGAAAATTGCGGTTCATTTCAGATTTTTACGATATTAAATACAAAGAAATAAGAAGACAGCTAAAAATGCTAACGAGAACTGAACATAGAAAACATATTAAAAATATCGAAGCGGGTTCACTTTCTGATATGAATACTTTCTGGAACTATGTTAAAACAAAGACCCGTTATTCTAATAATAGTACTAACTTCTTTTTAAATGGTAAAGAAATAGAATCAAAGGATATAGCTGATAATTTTGCTCAATTTTTTTCTAGTGTATATTCTTTGGTTCCAGCGAAGTATAACTTAGAATATAAAAGTTATCAACCTATCACAAATGATACTTTTACAATAAATTTAATCACGGAGGAAGATTTTAATGTGGCAATTAAAAAAATGAAGCCAAAAAAAACGGCAGGAACTGATGGTCTACCACCGTATGTGTTAAAAGGATGTCATGAGTATCTTAAACCTGTATTGCTACATATATATATAATTTAGTTATTAAAACCGCTGTTTTTCCAAACATTTTCAAAACTGCAATTTGCACACCAATTTTCAAGTCTGGAGTTAAGAGTGATATTCAAAATTACAGACCAATTTCAGTAATGTGTGCTCCCTCAAAATTATTTGAACAGATAATTTACAATAAACTGTATGCACATGTTAAAAGTAGTATTGCTGATCAACAACACGGTTTTGTATCAAACAAATCAATTAATTCAAATTTGCTTTTGTATACACACGATATTAATTTAACATTGGATAAAAAGATACAAACTGACACCGTATACACTGATTTCAGTAAAGCTTTCGACATAGTGGACCATGATGTGTTACTGGAAACAATCTATCAGTTTGGACTTACAAATAGAAGTATGTCCTTATTTAAAAGCTATTTACAAAACAGGTTTTTTGTAGTAAGGCATGATGGTAATACATCTAGAAAATTTACAGCAAATTCAGGTGTTCCGCAAGGGTCCAATTTGGGGCCCTTGCTCTTCCTTTTGTTCATAAATGATCTACTAACTGTAGTAATATACTCAAAATGCCTGATCTTTGCTGATAATTTAAAAGTATATAAAGAAATTCAAACAGTACGTGATTGCATTCTACTTCAAAAAGATATTAATAGTATTTATCAGTGAAGTACAAAATTTAAATTGAACTTTAATGTAAAAAAATGTAGTGTTATTAGTATAACTAGACAAAAAGAACCTATTATTTTTAAATATGAAATGAATAATAGCGATCTGGCTCGACAAAATGTTATTAAAGATTTAGGTGTAACATATTATAATAATAAATTATCCTTTGGTATTCATATCGAAAACACGATGAAATCTGCAAATCGGGCTCTTGGCTTTTTAATAAGACAAATTACACTTTTTACGGATATAAATACCATAAAACGTTTATATTTCACATTAGTAAGATCAAAATTAGAGTTTGGTTCAATCATATGGATGAGTGAGTATCCAACTATTCTCCAAGGAATTGAAAAAATACAGAATAATTTTTTAAGGTATTTGTATTATAAAAAATATCACACTCGGCCTGATTTCAAAACCGTAAGATCAAGTGATTTAAGAACTGAATTCAAAATAATATCTTTAGAAAGTAGACGAAAATTACTATCAATGATATTTTTATATAAAATTATTAATAATCGAATAAATGCACCCAATTTATTATCATTTTTACCATTCAGTATTCCTACACGAACTACTCGAAATTTTAATATATTCTATATACCCTTCTTACCTACTATTCGATCTCCCATTGTGGACATACTTCGGATGGCGAACAATTTAAATTATCTCCATGATCTTGACTGGAATATATCTTTATATAAATTTCGCATTTTAATATTTCAATGTCTTATAAATATTTTCACCTAAATTATGTTTTGAATTTGATCCCTTGCAATTCTGAAACCCGCTCAATCTGATATTTTATTTTCTTCTGATTATATAAATTAGTAAACTTTATCTGTATAAACTTATCCATGTAATTAGGCCTATAGGCCTGTTTGGGTAAATAAATAAATAAATAAATAAATAAATAAATAAATAAATATTAAGAGCGAATTTTTTCCTCCAGAAAACAACTCTTTGGCTAATACTACAACAGGCATTGAATTATATCTAAAGAAAAACAGCAGATATATAATTTTAGTTTCAACACGTTAGACAACAGAACTAGTATATTACATCACACAAGTGATGTACAATATTTTTCCTACGACCACAAAATAATATCATCAAAAAAATGTAAAACCAAGGTTATTATTACTATAATAATTAAAATGTATTTAAAAAAATAATCAACAATAATCGTATTTATTCAATTTTCATATTTTTTAAACAAAAAAAAACTAGAAAAAAAATAAAAAAAAACAAAAAAAATTTCTGCCACGCCAGGATTTGAACCATCGATTGAACGCGGTCGAAAAATGGCAAAGTTGATAAGTTCGACGTCCTAACCACCTGAGCTAATAGCCCTTGTGTCAATTGAATGATCTAATCGATTATGTATTTAACCAGAATAAAGAGCAAACATTATTTTAAAATTATTTTAATAATAATTGTTAAAGATAAATATTTAGGATCTAATTTACAACAATTTCAATAATTTAACAATCATATCGATTTTAGTATTAATATGGATATTACATAGATCAAAATAGAAATTAGCTGTTTGACATTTTGTGACAACTACTGCGGAAAGTAACATATTCTCACACGGGTGGAAAGTAAATTCTTATTCATACGCGTGTGATATAGGGCACTTTCCATAGGACTATATAGTGTGATATGTGTCACTTTCCTAAGTGGTCGTAGGAAAAGTTGTTTTACGAATGTAATACATGGCTTTGAAATTTCATCATTTTTCTATATTTTATAATTTGAGTCACTCAGAAGCGTAGTAATTAAAGTTTTGAGATAAAGGCAAATATAAATTAAACATAAAACAAGTTTTTCAGTTCCATTTTATTTATAAGTAAACATATGGTCAGAAACGTATACATTTTATAAGTCTAAAGATAAGAAAAACATATCAAATCAATTGTTACTTTTAGAAAAAAAGTTAGTTGGGCTACTCTGCCAAACTCAAAACTTTAACAAAAAAAACTGTCCACTTGGGTCTCCCATTCATCTGTTTCTGGTCCAATACCATCTTCTTCTGCTTGTTAGTTTGTCTTTAAATTGATGTAGAAATCATGACATACTGGCGGAATATATGAAAGCATATTTTGAAGATCTTTGTATTTAAATTTTTTATCGGTCTTCCAGTAGGACGAAGGATGTCCAAGTAAAAGGCTTCAGTTTTCATTGGAGAAACCTCTGTTCTTTTTTTAGAAACATAAATACTATTGTAACGCGGAGCCAACCCTGTGTACGCGCGTCCTTGGAAGTCTGCCACTCGATTCATGATCGACGCAACGCTGACGTGTGAAAACAGTCGGACCGCGTCTCGAATATTCAAAAAACGACGAAATCTTCTAGGTATGCCGCTGACGCTTCGAGAAACTGCCGTTGAGTCATAGAGATCGAATTTTCGGGAGCGCCCAGAAACGACGAGCACAGAATTGGCTTGGTATAAATAGCCGACTCATCGACGCAGAGTTTAGTTTAGATCAGAGTATTGGAATGAAAAGTTAAAGTGTAATAAATAAATTAGAATTGTTAGTTAGTGTCTAAGTATTATATAAATTAAATACTACGTCTTAAATAAATTTTAAATAGTGTGTTTTAAATAAATAAACTATAAATAAATTAGACTATCCTTACATTGGTGTTAGAAGTGGAACTATAAATAAATAGTGGACAATAATGGCTAAAAGACTGTGTGATTTAAAAGTGACCGAGCTACGTCGGGAGTTAGAAGATCGTGAGTTGGAGACGACAGGGAAGGAAGCACAAATGGCAGAGCGGCTTAAAGAAGAATTAATAAGTGACGGTTTGGATCCGGAAACGTATCTATTTTCGGATGACGCTTCTTCTATAATTTCTTCGATTTCTTCCCATATATCATCTGTGAAAAATAAAAGTTCCTCTTTAGAAACCAAAGTTTCGTCTGATATGACCTCTATGAAAACCGATATTACTTCTAACATTTCCTTATTAGAAACTAAAGTTTCTTCCGACATTTCCTCTTTAGAAAATAAAGTTTTGTCCGATATTTCTTCTTTAGAAGAAAAGGTGTCTTCTGATATGACTTCCGTGAAAAACGAAATCTCTCCTTTAGAAATTAAAGTTTCTTCTGATATCTCTTCTTTAAAAGATAAAATTTCTTTCCACTTGGAAAACAAAATGTCTTCTCTGAAAAATGAAATTTCTGCTGATATGAAAAATAAGATGACTTCTGTCGAGGAGAAAATAATGTCTTCCATTGAAGAGAAAATAAAAGAGATGGAAAAGAAGATAGAAGAACTGGAACATTCAAAACCTGTCAAGGACGGTGAAATAAAGTGCCATGAGGTGGAGTCGAAGTTAAAATTGGAAGGAGCTGTAAACTCTGCTCGTGTTAAAGCCCCAACCTTCGACGGAAAGATGTCATGGACCAACTATCTTAAACAGTTCGAGACAGCTACGAGGGCAAACGAATGGTCTGAGAGAGAAAAGGCAGTAAATCTGACAATCGCCCTTCGAGGAAACGTTTTAGATGTCCTTCAGACTATACCCGTGGAAGTGACAGATGATTTTGATCAACTCAAAAAGAGACTAAATATGCGATATGGTCACGAACATTTGGAGCATCTATACCAGTCACAGTTAAACAATCGCAAACAGAATCGAAACGAGACGAGACTCTTCAAGAATACGAAGTAGATATTGCCAGGGTGGTGCGATTTGCTTACCCATCAGCTCCGGAAAATATGATGGAATGTTTGGCAGTCCAAACATTTGTTGATGGGCTCCGTGACCACGAGATACAGAAAACACTCCGCTTAGCTCGCCACAAAACATTGGTCGATGTCTTGTCTGCTGCTTTAGAATATGAGGCAGCTACGCATGTTTCTGGTGGATACAGTAAAGTAAGGACTGTAAAACAAGAAAACGTAGAAGATAAACTCGACCAACTAGTTGACATAATGAATGAAGACCTTCACTGATAAAAAGATGAAGACAAAACCATCAGGTGCTGGAATTTCGGTGAACTGGGACATGTACGCAGTTCGTGCAAACGCCCTAGGGTCCCAACAAATCAAGACAAAACGCCGTAGGAAAACTAGAGCAGGTCGGCCTAGAGGGGGCAGCTTTGACCCGAAACCGTTCCAAAGACCCTCTCATACTGATAGCCTCTTTGAAATGTCGCGATGATAGTGTATACGTAGACGGCGAAGTAAATGGTAAAAAGTATACACCGTTGGTAGACACTAGAGCAACTAGGACCATTATACGACCAACAACCATAAAGAACTGTAAGAGACTTCTACCAACAAGATTGCGACTGCGGACTGCCACAGGTAAAAGTGCCAACATCTATGGGGAAATTCAGGTTCAATTGGGAATTGGTACAGAAAAGTTCACTTATACTATTATTGTCGCTGATATCAAAGAAGATGTTATTCATGGAAGGGATGTAATGAACTTACATGGTTTCCAGTTGGACTTTAAGAACAGAGTGATCAAAGTTGTTGCCGAAGAGGTATTCCTACATCCATATGGGGACAGTACAGTGCCAGTTGCTGTACAGGAGGATACGGTGGTACCTGGCAGAAGTGAAGGTGCTTTCGCCTCTTATCTAGCGGCGGAGTGGTAAGTTCGCCACCCTTTGTCTTGTTTATCAAGGCTCTGGTAAGTCCATCCGAAACTCTTAAACAGTTCTTAAAAAATGATTTACAAACAGATACCATGTCACCTGATTCTTTTGGTAATGTGTATATTCGTATCTTAGAATGTTTATAAGGATTCTGAGCTGTTGTATCGCGTCCTTTATTCACAGTATTTACTTGCGCGCTTATGTAATAGTTAACAGCGAATGCCACTTTCGACGACAGCTACAAATACCATCAAAAAATTTCTTCTCAGGAATAAGATTACCACGAGAGTTTAGATAGCATTTTCCCGAATTCCTTTTTATCTTAGAGTTATGCCTCGCCCAACCTTTGCTTATTTTGTGTTCGCTTTTTACCCTTACTTGACTAGCAACTTCATTTTCTTCCAAGCTTTGCTCAGACATGGACCACTCAACTTCTGATGATGGATGGCAGTCAGATCCAGAATCAGTCTCAAATTAACTTGGCTCACAAATACTGGATGTATCAGACAACGACATTTCTAATCTGAAACAAAGAAATCTTGAATATTTATATCAATATTCTTAAAATTAAGAACATTTTACAATTCTGGCAACACCGCTTTGTAAAGTAGCGAGGCTTTCCCATACTATTGCTAAATACATTTTAGGTTATAATCTTAGAAATAAATACTTTCAATTCACATCCAAAATCAAGTAATCTAAACCACTATTTGTGTAAAATAGCTAAAATAGTAGCTACTTACCTTTACATAAATATGCACAAATCCAGATAAAATCAAAAGCTTATTATATACTTGAAGAATGAATAAACATGAGTCGTAAGTAACATATCCACAGTTACCGGTAAATATAAAAAAAATTCGGTGTTAATAATCAAATATCGATATTCACATACCAGAAAGGGCCAGAAGCCAGAAAATAGAGAAATACAAAATAAATCAATCTGGTATATAAAAGGTTCGCAGATGAAAAACAGCACCGGAGCTGGGATTTTCCATACGAGCTCAGAGAGAACCATTAGCATAAATCTGGGGTCATGGGTTATGCTAAATGACTCTCTTAGAGGTAATATGATCTTTATTATAACAAACTGGCAACCCTTAAAGCACTGAACAGGAAAAATTACAAGCCATATTAGATTGCTAACAGTTCCTCCAGGCCCTGCAGAACATAATAGGGTCACTCTTGAATTGTTGCCGGGTCCTGAAGAAGTGTTGGTAAACTAGAAAGCAGACCTCCTAGCAAGGAAAGGAGCTGAGAAAACTTGAATTGGATCAGCACCCATATGTGGTATTTCATATCAACATGGTAAATGGGTGAACCCTAAATGGTAACGGAAATGGCACTTCGGGGTATAATATCAGAACCTTAACACATCGCAAAAGCACCAATCAAACATATTCCTAAATTCACCAAGAATATTAACCTGATGGGGTAGAAACTGACTGAGAGGGGTACAATAAGCCTAGAGCTTCAGGACAAGTGTGCTTTGAACCACACCCTAATTCAGTTAGGTAGAATTCGACATAATCTGTTAATGTATGACCATAGGATAACAGTTGGTGTGTCTTTTGTTTTGGAATAGACAGGATTGTGTTTTAGACACATTGAAATATGTCAATTAGATCATATTAATAGACAACAAACCTTAGTTTCCCAATTAGTTGTAATATTAGTTTACTTCTGTTGTCGAGCTCTTCGGAAGATGACTGAAAGTATATGATTAATTAATTAAACAAGTGTATGTTATACCACCAATTAAATAATACCGGGTATTCCATTTAAAAATTGAGAAAATGATAACCTCGCGTTTTTACAAACCCTATAGCAAATGAATAAAGTAAATTTAAATTGTCTGACGCTGTAAAAATAATCAAATATATATAACTACCTTTAGGGTGATTTGCTTTAAAAAAGTATAGCTTCGGTCAGCATCTCGTCAGTGGTCTACCCTGTATATTGAAGAATAATTATTAAATATGGTAATACAACTTTTAATTTGAAAATTTCTTCGTATTTCCAATAATAAAAGAGCTATCGATCAATTACGCACTGATGGGACGCCTTGTGTATGTGTTATTGGCTAACATGTTGGTATCATTGGATATGCAAATTTATAAGGAATTTTATGCTAAAATAATATAAAGGGTGTTGTATTTAAAAAATTAAGTAAATTGAACCTAAAATTAGCCATATTTAACACTATAAAATGAACTCCACTATTAACTTAGTATTTTAAAGGTCTGTATATTATACAATTTTGAAATGAATGTAAATCTATCTAAATTATAAGTTTAATTTAGGGTCTGTATCATTCTCTAATTTCATAAAAAATTAACTGTTTGGCAATCCTGTGATGTTCTAGGATTGACTATAGTACTATCAAACCATTCTAAAAATAAAATAAAATATATTTAAAATATGTATTTTTCAAATCCATTTAACTTTCATTCGAAACTTTTTTTTGTGTCTATAACACAAATTGAAATATTGAACAATTACACACTAATGGGACACCCTGTATATTACAAAAAATTTGTATTGGGATTATCGATAATCGCATAAGCTATTGCACGAAACGTGTTGTCAAAAATTAATTGTCATTAAATATGACAGTACCAAAACAATAACTGCAATGAGATAACATTGACAAACCTGCCTACTAGATTTTAATAGCATTAATTGAAATTGAATGGGATTATATACTAAAGAATCAAGTCATAAAAAAGTAGATTGGAGAAAATTAAGAAAATATTTGAAAAAATTATATTAGACATGAATGGAGGTTAACCAGAAATCGCATATAGCTCTTAAAAACAGGGGTATAAGGTTACTTCGTTATGAAAAAAATATTGATTAACTATTTGTCGCATAACACCATCCAATTGTACCAATTGCATATGAAGAGCACAGAGTAAAAAGAATCAGGGTCTCAAAAACTACTTTTCGTAGAAAAAACAAAACAAAGTTTACAGACTTATATTTAATGATAACAGTTACAAAGTATCAAGGATATGCTAATACCCAATTATTGCCAATCTATTTATATGCAAAATACATTATCTGTAAAAGCTTCTATCATAAGCTACCACCAAATTCTGAGCGGAAGATGTAACAATACTTCACTTAAAACTTGACAGAAGCGATCCAAAACCATGATCGTTTTTAAATGTTACAACGTATGAGATAGAAGACTTAAAATGTTGTAAGTGTGCAGAATTAGAAATAAAATAAATTTTTTCTACGTTTATGCAAAAAACAAAACTTTATTGAACTATATTTAGTGAAAAAACTGGGTCTTTATTGCACTAGTGCAATAAAAATTTTATTGCACTCATCTGTCATTTTACTACAGCGTTTTATGATCATGACAAACATAAATATTCAAATCAACGCCAAATATTTAGTCCATTTTCATTTTCTGTGTTACGTTTTAAAAACAATTGCATATTTTATATTATTTTCAATCATTTAATAAATAAATTAATAAAAAAATGTATTTTATTAAAAATGTCTACAAATTATGAACACAAACGTAAATAAATGCCTCAAAGAAAGGTACACGATCACAGCTACTATGGTTTGGATAATACAACTGCAGTTTTATAAAACATCTTTTGGTTTTTGGATGAACGTAGAAAAAATATTGTATGCAACTCGTGCAAAAAGTGTTTATTGCACTCGACGTGTTCGTTGGACAATTTCACGTCGCGTGCAATAAACACTTACTTTTTGCACTTGTTGCATAAATAACTATTAGTCAATTTAAACACTTTTGAGAGGTAAAATCCGAACGTAAATTTCATTTTTTAATATTATTTAAATTGGAAATCGGTAAATACAAAATAACAATTAATGATTAAAATGAATTCAAAACATGTATAACCAAAACTATTTAGATGTACATTGGAAGTGAGTTCTTTTAATACATTGCTTTCACATCTGAACGCGATTTATCAGGATCATCACACTCAACTCAAAGAGTAGAAGTAAAATACAGAAACTGTGATCGTTTTACTCAAATTCCGACCATACCAGCAGAAAGCTTGGATCT
This sequence comes from Psylliodes chrysocephalus, assembly GCA_927349885.1. NCBI lineage: Eukaryota > Metazoa > Arthropoda > Insecta > Coleoptera > Chrysomelidae > Psylliodes > Psylliodes chrysocephalus. The sequence continues at coordinate 36,056,884 of OV651813.1, forward strand.
AAAACTACAAGATGGCAGTGTTACTTCATTTTCAACAAAAATGGACTCAACAAAAATGGACTCTAATATATTTTTCCCTGTTCTCTTCATATCATTATCAGCACATAATGTACGATATTAATCAACTAATAGTATAGGAAATTATTACATTGTAAGGGATATAATCAGTCAAATATAAAAAATTATGAAATATTGCTTTTCATCCATGTCCTTTTAAAATTTACTGTCGTTTGCAATTATGTAAACAATTCTCTTTTTAAATCTATGCCAATCAATCATTTATTATTTCTAAAATTGACAGCTTTTACAACAAGAAGTTTAGGTACACAATTAACTTATTATATCTATTTATTGATGATTATTCCATTTTTGATAACCATTTATGCTTCTTTGTTGTGTAAAACTTTCTTCCATGTACAGGTTAAAAAGTAACACTCATTTATATCGCTATATCTTTCAGTTATTTTAACAGTAACTTCTCAAAAGATATTAATCTTAAGTTTGGCGCCTCTTTAGGTTTCCACTAAGTTTTCTGCTCAAGAAATGGAATCATACGCAGCCGCCGGATCTATAGCGGAGGAGGTACTCAGCTCCATAAAAACTGTAGTTGCTTTTGAAGGCCATGACAAGGAAACAAGCAGGTATAACACTCAACTCAGGTTTGCTAAAAAAAATAACATAAAGAGAGGATTTTTTAACGCAATAAGTAACGGATGTTTATGGTTTTTCGTATACGCCTGTTATGCTCTTTCCTTTTGGTACGGTGTTACGTTAATTCTAGAGGAAAGACACCTACCAGAAGAGGAACAAATTTATACTCCAGGAAATATGGTCACAGTAAGTAATTTTTTCTTGTTTTTATACGTTTCTCTGTAATATGTTTTATTTCTTGCAGGTTTTCTTTTCCACGCTAATTGCTACTTGGAATTTTGGACAAGGAGCGCCATTATTAGAAACTTTTGGTACAGCTAAAGGTGCAGCTCAGAAAATTTTTACTGTGTTAGAGAGTGAACCAAAAATTAAAAAATATGTAAATACTGGTAGAAAACCAAAAAAATTTATGAAGCACATTAAATTTGAACACGTATTTTTTAATTATCCTTCCAGACCAGATGTAAAGGTAAAATATTTTTTTTCCTATTCCTTAAGTCTTAAACTGAATATCTTCTGTACCTTACTCCAGATGTGCAAGTTATTTTATCGATTAGTCCCTTACTCATCTTCGATTTGTGTTAAGGTTTTCGACTATTTACGTCCTTGTATCACAAATTGTAGCATATTCTTTTATCCTACAATCTGTGAAGAGTTTTCTTAAAAACACCTTATGTTTATTGCTTAAATGACCCCTTTAATTAAATTTTTCTAAAAATGGTTAATCATTTACCACGCTTCATAAAAGATTATTGTAGGTTCTTCAAGGTTTCAATCTGCAAATTGATCATGGTGAGACCGTTGCGTTGGTAGGAAGCTCTGGATGCGGAAAGTCTACCTGTATTCAGTTGCTTCAAAGATTTTATGATCCATTAATTGGAAAAGTAAGTCCTTTTGGTTTTTTAAACTAGAATAATTATTAAATTAAATCAATGTATATTTCTAGGTAAAAATTGATGATATAAATATTCGAGATTTGAACATGACATGGTTAAAACAAAAAATTGCCGTTGTTAGTCAAGAACCAGCTCTTTTTGGTACAACCGTAGCTGAGAACATAAGGTATGGAAAACTAACTGCTACTCAACATGAAATAGAAGAAGCTGCTAAAAAAGCTAATGCTCATAGATTTATAATGACTTTACCCCACGGCTATCAAACCATTCTTGGTGAAAGAGGTTCTCAGTTATCTGGAGGCCAAAAGCAGAGAATAGCAATAGCTAGAGCTTTAGTAAAGAAACCAGAAATTTTACTTTTGGACGAAGCTACTTCAGCTTTGGATACTACAAGTGAGGCGGAAGTTCAAGCTGCTTTGGATTCAGTAAGTTATTTAATGCATACTTTTCTTTTTCTTTGCTTGCTACTTTTGCTCCTTATTCCTATTGGTAGACCGTTTAAATTTCAGATTAGTGGTGCTTGTACTACAATAATAGTTGCTCATAGGTTATCAACTATTAGAAACGCCAATAGAATAGTGGTTGTAAATGCAGGAAAAGTTTTGGAAGTAGGCACTCACTCCGAACTCATGGACAAACAAGGAGAATATTATAATTTAATAACATCACAAGGATTAACTGACACAAATGAGGATAAAGGTAAATAATCATTTTTAATAAAGCAGTACCTCGGAGTTAAACGGCACTATGTTATTCTAGTTAACTTTTTAGTAGAGCAGATTAAATTTTGTTTGGACATTTTTTGTGTTCCATAATTACATACATTTTAATTATATTTAGACAAAAATGCAGTTAGACCCAATTATTGTCACAATATTAATATATTTATGTATTGTTTACAAATTTAACTAATGAAGCTTCGAGTATTTTAATTGTTCTGATAGTAAATCTATGACAGAGTGTCATAAACCTCCAGCATACCTCGATGAATAATACGACTAACATGAGAGTTAAAAACACTGGAGTTGTTTACATCGTATGTTTATTTAACATAGTGGTATATTTTTGGCTAACTTTTATTGTAGTGTCACTAATACATGGTGTAGTATACCCATGGAAAGATCTCGATGAGCTAAGTTTAAAAATATAACTTTTATAAAACTGCATTATGTCGATATAGTATAGTTTACCTTAGAGGTACTGAAAGATACTGCTCTTTTTGAAATATAGATCTATATTTAATATTCGTTAACTGTTTTGTAACAAACTAATAAAAATATTTTTTGAGGAAGGTAGTAAAAGGTTGAGTAGAGCTTTAAGTGCAGGAGCAAAATCCGCATGTTCAGAATATGACGAGGAATATGAGGAAGAAGCAATTGTGAGTGAATAAAATTGATGAAAATAAATGTTACTATTAATTAATTTTGAAGGTTGAACAGCCTAAAACCAAAGGAGTTTTGGGAAAAGTAATGAAAATGAATAGAGGAGAATGGTTTTACATTTTGTTGGGATGCTTATCGTCAATTGTCACCGGAGCGTCTCTGCCTGTTTATGGGCTTGTTTTTGGTGGAATTATGGGGGTAAATGGAAGATAATGAAAGATAAATATTAATAAAGTTTAAAAATATTTTATTCATTCCAGGTTTTAGCAAATGATCAAGACGAAGTAGTTAGATCGGAAAGTAATATATACTGCGTCTATTTTCTGATATTAGGTATTGCCACAGGATTGGCTATGTTCATGCAAGTGAGTTATGGTTTTGCATCTAAAGGTACGTTTACATCTGACATTTATTGCATGAGATTTATCTCTGATAGCTGTTTAGTCCAGTGTAAACCCACAAAAATTTCTCTCGGAGATATATGTTTGAGTGTTTACACTCAGACATAATTCTCATGCAACGAATGTCAGATGTAAACGTACCTTTAAATTCAACGAATTATTTTTGACGTAGGTATAACACTTTAAAGATAACTCATATTTATTTCAGATGTTCACGTTCGTCATAGCAGGCGAAAGCCTTACTTTGAAGATAAGAGCCAATACGTTTATGGCTATGTTAAAACAAGAAATTGGATGGTATGATAGAAAAGAGAATGGTGTGGGTGCACTTTGTGCTCAATTAGCAAGTGATGCTGGGGCAGTTCAAGGAGTAAGAATATATTTTAATACTGGTAGAGTTTACCCTTGCGTTGAATTTAAAAATAATTAGGCACATTTTTCTTATGTCACTTAATTATTGTTGATCATTTCAAGGTACTTTTTGGTTTTTCAAAACTGCCTTTTGGATTAGTTCAAATAAGTAGAAGTTAATAATATGTCCTAGAAGTAATGTAGTCAAAGCTGTATCTGAAGCTACTTATGCATTATTTTTGGAACATAGAAAGAGAATAGAGTACACATCAATATCAACAAATATTTAACATATTTAAAATAACTGTCATATTATGTTAATATTTTTATGTGTACGAGGCTGGGCTGAAAAATAATCGGCCTAAGCAAGAAAACACAACTTTTTTTGGCAAAACTCAATTTATTTTTCAACATAGTCCCCTTTAAGCTCTATACACTTTGTCCAACGATTCTCCAATTTTTCGATGCCCTTTGAATAATACAATTTCTCGAAGTCCTTAAAATAGGCCTCTGTCGCAGCGATGACCTCCCCATTCGACTCAAATCTCTTACCACCGAGCCATTTTTTCAAGTCTGGGAACAGATAATAGTCGCAGGGCGCCAAATCTGGGGAGTATGGCGGATGAGAAACCAATTCGTAACGCAATTCATACAGTTTTGCCATTGCGACTGTACATTTGTGTACCGGTGCGTTGTCCTGGTGGAAGAGTACTTTCTTCTTCGCTAAATGCGGTTATTTTTGCATCAAATCGTCATCGAATCGGTCCAACAGCTTTGAGTAATAATCGCCGGTGATGGTTTTGCCCTTTTCAAGGTAAGCAAATGAATAATACCGTGCGGATCCCAAAAAACTGTGGCCATGACCTTGTTGGCAGACAGACCCACCTTGGCTTTGACTCGCCCTGAGAAACCCACTACTTTGACTGTTCCTTCGTCTCTGGCGTATTGTGATGAATCCATGTTTCATCCACGGTTACAAAACGGAGCAAAAAGTCATTCTTATTGTGGTTAAACATTGCCAAACACTCCTTTGAAGTTGTCACACGGTTTCTCTTGTCGGCAATGAGCAAACGCGGCACCCATCTGGCAGCGAGCTTCGTCATTCCCAAATATTCGTGCAATCTATTCTCCACTCGTTCACGTGAGATGCCCACAGCCTCAGTAATCTCACACACTCTTACCCGTTGATCGTCAATTACCATACCATGGATTTTATCGACCACTTCTGGTGAGGTGACCTCTCTTGGACGGTCTGGACGCTCATCATCAAAAATTATCGTACGACCGCGTTTAAATTCGGCAGTCCAATATTTTATTGTTGATAACGAAGGTGCAGAGTCCCCATACACATCATCTAGTTCGATTTTGATCTCATCGTTTTTTTTAAAAACAAGAATCTAATCATTGCGCGATATTCGATTTTATTCATTTTTGTAAAAATGCAAAATCTGTTAGCCTTCAATCACTGTCAAGTACAAACTAAGTGACGCAGCTCGCTGAAAATTTGACAGAAGTCACTTAAAAGATAGTTTTTACAATAAACCATTGTTGCTAGCGCCGCCTCGTATGTACATGATAATAATGGATAACAACGTTTGGGTGTGAATCTTTACTATGAAGGTCTTTGGTAGAATACAGGTTCCGAAGTTACCAAAAAATGTCGGGCAAATACGTTATAGTATAAAAGCTGATTTTTTAACATAACTAGATAACATTATAATCTTCAATCAACGATTCTTGACATTTTCGAGGGGATAACGTCTGCCAGACGCTTTCAAAATTGATCGGTCTGGCGGTCGCTGGCTCTTAGTCTATATCTATAGTATTTTTTTTCAAATTTTATCCAAATTTCATCAGACTCGACACTGTATTCGAACTGTCATACATGTCAAGAGTATAGTCTGTTGCAATTTATAGTCTCGCTTTAAACCTTCTAGCATATTACTGCTCGAAGCTTTAAACATGAAGGAAGGTTGTGTATTAGCCGGAACAGGGACGGTGCTCCCAAATGGACTTAATGTTTTCTGTTTGGGAAACAAACATGATAATATGTAGTCGACGAAGGAAATTAGGTTAAAGGATCCCATAATCTACTACTAAAAATTGAAATTTTGTAGCATTAGATGATCCAATTTTTATTTTTGAAAAGCAAGCAAAGTATGATACTGCGTTGTTCAAATTAAATTGTTATAATAAATGTATTTGCAGTTTCAAATATTTTCATAAAGTTAATTGTATCAGATTTTAAATTCACTACTTTTTGTCTTTTAATATAATGTTTTCTTGTAGTTACGAAACAAAAAAATTATCATTGAATCTCTGTTCTAGGCAGCTGGTGTACAAATAGGAACAACTTTAAATTTTATTTCAACTTTCGTTTTGACTTGTGCTTTTGCGTTTTACTACGAATGGAGGATTACACTTGTGCTACTGTCTTTGTCCCCAGCAATATTTTTTTCAATTTATTTCGAACAAAAGATGATGAACGAAGATGCTAGAAAGAACCAAAAGATGCTTGAAAAGTCGGCAAAGGTAAGTTATAAAACTACTGTTTACTAATAACTTTCTATTTTCTAGAGTTCTTTGGGAGAGAATCACAAAATATATAATAGTGTTTCTTTTGAAAGGTAATCTTTTTCAAAATAAAAAAAAAAAATCCAACGTTTTGCAGTCGCATAGTAATATTTGTCTGTTTTAGGTTTTTCATTGTACATCCCCATTTTGTTCAGGTGTCCTTTTACTGGGGTATGCCCAGATATGCGTCCTGTTATTGTTTCCACTAGTTGGTATTATTTATAGACAGTATTTCTCCTGTTTCTTTTAAACATGGTCTTTCTATGAAGATTTTCTCATGTGATTTTCTTGGGACATTCTATATCATAATTATTGTGTTTTCTGCGAACATAGTTTTTTATGAATATATGAATCTGGGTAAAGTTATTGCAGTTTTCTGTATCTTCTTTCCATATTCAAGACATTCTTTCCATATTTTGTAAAAATATCTGTTTTAGGAAATCTGGATATGATTTTGAAAGTATCGTTTTAAATTTTATACAGTTTTGTTTTCATATATTTTAGCTTGCTGTAGAAGCAATTGGAAATATAAGGACAGTGGTATCTCTCGGCTGTGAAAAGGTTTTCCTAGAACAATACGTCAATGAACTATCGCCGTATTTGGCAACAGCTAAAAAGAAATCGCACATCAAAGGTATCGTTCAAGGTATGGCTAGGAGTCTGTTGATGTTTTCGTATGCTGCTGGTATAAAATATGGTGCAAATCTAATAATTTCCGGGGAAATAGATTATGGAACAGTTTTCACGTAAGTAAATTTTGTTGAGTACTATGTTTTCGTTATTATAATTGTATAATTATTTTAGTGTTAATGAAGTGATGATAGTTGGTACTTGGTCTGTTGGTAATGCGTTATCTTTATCTCCAAATTTTCAAAAAGGCCTCCTCGCTGCATCAAGAATCATAGCTCTTTTAGAACGAATACCAGCTGTGAGAAATATTATAAATCCCATCAAATCCTTATGGGTGAGTCTTTTCTTGGTATATATTCAGTGTGCCTCCAAAAGATTGGTACCGAACGAACCCGAGAATAACAACTACAGAGAAGGAACAATAACTGTCGGTACTTTGAAATTCGGAGAGTAAAATTTTGTGACCTTGAATTTAACGTACGAGGCGGATGGCCAGTATAATACACCGAGAGAAAAATTATTGGATAGTTAATAAATTCTCCACACTGATAAAAAATATATTAAAATTCAAAATAATATTTTACCTTACTATGTATACCGGGTGTCCGCGCGAAAACTTTAAATGGAATTATTTCTGGTGTTTTAAAATATATCGACTTGAAATTTTAAAAGGTCATTAAAGAAGTAGGGGGTAAATTAATAGTGTATAAGATACCACTCCAACGTGATATCTGCCGCCCCCAGCCACCCCCGGTTCAAAAGTTTAAATGACACCCTGTATTTTTTTTTACATATTCTGAAAGAGCGTAGTTTTTTTAGTATCTCTATGTGAAAAAATTACTTAATTACATAATGAACTTTGAAAGATATTTACAGCTAAAGGTTCAGATACCAGATATTAAAAAAAAGAACTAGTAACCTTGGACAGTAGACAAATTTCAAAATAATTAAAGCAGATAGAAACAAAAAAATCTAATTATCCAAAAAAATATAACTTATCACAAAAAAATACAACTTATCACAAAAAAATACAACTTATCAGAAAAATAGGTATTCTTATAGACCAACAAAATTTCGCTTTATAAACTAAAGTAAGGACTCTTTTTATTTTTTTAGTTAAATCAAATGTTCAAAATGTTCACCGTTTACATTTAAACAATAATACAGTCTATTCTCGAAAGCGTTCCGAATATTTTCAAAGACATGTGGTGTTAAATCTCTACATTCCTCTATGATTCTATTACGCAAATCATCAATGGATTGTGGTGGTGTCCTGTAAACAACAGACTTTAAATGTCCCCATAAAAAGAAATCTAGTGGGGTCAAGTCTGGGGAGCGAGCTGGCCATTCAATAGGACCCCTACGACCTATCCATTGTCCTGGAAAAACGGTATTTAAATATTGCCTTACTTCTAAACAGTAATGAGGGGGAGCTCCGTCTTGCTGAAAGTATAACTGATCCTCCTGCATTTGATCTAAGTTTTCTTCCAAGCACTAAATGATAAGAGGATGTATTAATTCTTCTAAAAACTCGAGATATCTAGGCCCAGTTAAATTCTCGTGATAGAAAATTGGACCAATTATTTGGTTATTTAGAATTCCAGCCCATACATTAATTTTTTGGGGACGTTGCGTATGACCTTCTCGGAAAACGTGGGGATTAACATCGCTCCAATATCGACAATTGTGTCTATTTACGAAACCATTTAAGGAAAAGCAACTTTCGTCACTGCAACAAATATTTCGCAAAATATTTCTATTTTGCCGAATCATGCCTGTCATAGTTTCACAAAATTGGACTCTTCTATCGAAGTCATCGTCGCCCAACTCTTGATGAAGCTGTATTTTATAAGGATGCATTTTATTTAATTTTAATATTTTATGGCACGTTGTTTTTGCCACTCCCGAAGCTTCTGATAATTTTCTAACTGAAAGCTGTGGGTCTAAATTTACGTGACCAAGAACTGCAACTTGCGTTGCTTCATCTCGTGCTCCACGATTATTCATATCATGGTTTTTATTATTTACCGATCCAGTTTCAAAAAATTTTTGTATTAGATTAATTACATAAACAGCAGATACATTTTTGTTGGGATGGTTTTCGTTAAATAATGCTGCCGTCTGCGAATAGTTTCTGTTTGCAATCCCATATAAAACTACAATTTCAGTTTTTTCTTCCAAACTGTAAACCATTTTTCTATTTTTTTAGCTATTTAATTTAAACTAAGTCAAATTTTTTCGAAAACTTTTGTACTAACGAGTAAACAGAAGTGTCACAAACAATATTATTTGACAGTTCAAGCAACGAAGCAGCTTTCCTGGCTTGCTATTATTTTTTGCTTTCGATATTTTGAATATCTGGTATCTGAACCTTTAGCTGTAAATATCTTTCAAAGTTCATTATGTATCTAAGTAATTTTTTCACATAGAGATACTAAAAAAACTACGCTCTTTCAGAATATGTAAAAAAAATACAGGGTGTCATTTAAACTTTTGAACCGGGGGTGGCTGGGGGCGGCAGATATCACGTTGGAGTGGTATCTTATACACTATTAATTTACCCCCTACTTCCTTAATGACCTTCCAACATTTCAAGTCGATATATTTTAAAACACCAGAAATAATTCCATTTAAAGTTTTCGCGCGGACACCCGGTATAATAAAATATTGGTTTTTATTACAGTTAAAACTTTTAATTTGATTTTTCCTTTCCATTTTTTGGCGAGAACAATTTTGTCGCTTCTATGTGGTTGTTCTTCTCGGACATAACTATAGACTTCTGGAATACAAATAGGATGACTTAACCTAACCTATCTACATCCAAAATCGTATGATTAAAATCATTATAAGGCGTGACAGTTTACAAAAAAATAATTTTATGCATAGGAAGAGTAGGCTGTGATCGATTTATGAAATTATTGGTATAACATGTCCTGTGACTATAAGTTACGTTTTGAAAATCAATATGTATAATAAACAAAAATTTCGCAATACAAATTTGGTAATAACCTACACTAAAAACCTAATTATTTTTTAAGATATTTCCTTTACAAATATGTTTTTGTGTCTTTTGTATTTTTTGCTAAATGTTTAGATGACTTCGGGTGAAAAGGAGTGAAGCGCTCCCTGCAAGGGACACTGTGATGACACGCCTGGATTTGACTCAGGACGTGCAGAAACAAGAATAATAATAATAAAATAATTATTTAAAAGTGCATTATTTCACATTACTTTACTACTTTTAAAATAAAAAAATCCTATTAAATCGTTTGAACAAAATGTAGGATCAGTAGTATTTCTGGTCCGCGCAGAACCCCTAGTATTTATCATTGCAGAATCGAAGGACAAATCATCATCACCCCGAAAAGGTGTGTGTGTTACGGGCAGTATCGGTTTGCCCGTAAGGGCACTTGGGCACGCACCCTAGTATAATAAACCAAAAAAAAAAATAACTTACATATTTTATGTTTTTCTCAATGCCTATTATTATTTTATGTAATATTCAGCGCAAATCGCGTTGGCGCGACACTGGACGACCGGGCGTTGAGCGACGTTCCGAGAATTCCGAAAGAAGATGGGCACAGGGCACAGTAAATGTGTGCCTCTGTTGTTTTCTCTCTCATTATGATGCGAAAAACAAGGACAACGACAATATCGCTTAGCAAGAGATAACACATGCGATGGATTATACGTCACAAGCAAGGCGCTGTCCTCAGCGTGACGTGCTATACCCATGGCACAGATTACCTAGACCAGATACGCAGAGGCATCTTTACCGGCTCCCTCACAAAGGCGAAGCAGGTTTCGGCTTAATGTGTGCGTTTATTGGACCATGATAATAATTTATTTATTGTGATTACGAAAAAACGTTAGTTGGACCATTGGAATAGTTAAGAAATAAAACTACAAAGAAAAATAACTTTTTTTTTATAAAGCAGTCAAAAATATGATGAAAAAAAATCAATATTCATAAATGGGACAACATTTTTATTTTTCTTTTGGTTTTGTCTGACTTTTTCGAGGATTTCAAATATCTGTTTGCATATTTAAGAGTATAAAAAATTCTAAGTCTTATAAATAATTTAATGGTGTACATTTTCGCAAATTGTTGGCAAGGATGACCAAATTCTATTTTGCTCATCTCAAAAAGGTATGCGTTGGAAATTCCAGGCTTAGTGGACAAACTATCAAATAGAGATATAAATATTTTTTCTAATTTGAAAATATAAAGAAGAAATTTTTCGCTGGGAGATTTTAAATTGCCAAACACCTTTTCTTTAGAGTCGTTTGCTTTAAAATGCGTTAAGCTAGAATTGTTAAGTAAATTGCATTCTTCTGAGAAATTTACGCACATTTCGCAAGAGTGGATATGTAATGATTTTTTGATTAAATAGCCACATGCATAGTTAAATGCATTTTGAGTGGTCACATTTAGCTCCCTGTAGTCATATTCAGAAATCGTTATTGCCCCAACTAATTGTTTTGAAATATATTTAATTTTCATTAAGCGGAGAACTTGTTTCCTAAGGGAAAAACGAATTCCGGGATTCCTTTCCAGTGTGTGCCCCACTGCCGCTAGTACCCACGAGCCACCACTGGTTACGGGTTGATTTACTGTGTGACAGGAGCTTTGAAGAACTTTCAACAGAAACCTACCTTTGTCTTGATGAGCCATGAAAATTAGAATGGTACATTGGGATTCAGGTATATAAACAGAGAACTAACTACAATACAACACTGATAAATGTACACAGTAAAAGTTGAGCTGAGAAGCTCAAGTCTGCTCTGCTCGAGGGACTTCAAGTTGTATAACAGAGCTTAAACAAATACAATATAGAAAAATTTGAAATAAAAATCTGGAGACCAATTAAAATATATGCGAGGGTATATATATACACCTAATAACACTTTTCAATAATTAAGTCAAATAGAACAATGCGTGAGCATCAACTAACAGCCTGACACCACTATAGCACTCAAGGCGACCCAACATTTCGTTCTGCCTGGGAGAGTGCAGTCGACGGTTCGCTACTACCGCCATCACTTCCCGCACCCCCCACTCTTGACTGCCAATGTTCTTTACATTATATTACAATGAGTTAATTTTTTTACCTGCTAGCATACCTGTTCACACTTACGAAGTCAAAAGAACTGACTGGGTTAATCCTGTGTGGCATAAAAGAGACAAGTTTTGCTAAGAATCTCAGGGGAGTGGCGCTATAAGTCCTCGTCAGCCCTAATTCTAATCAAAAGGATTCTTTGTATGTGTAGTTAACTTCTGTGTAACTAGTCTGCTAATTAGCTAACCGGGATAAAATAAACTTTCACTGAAACTCTCAAAAAACTAGCTCTCTAGGAAAATACTCTAGTAAAGTCGCGAACTTTGTTACCCAGGTGGCAAGTAACGCTTTAGAAACGTTTTAATGAAGTTAGCCTGTGTTGTTCAACGTTATATATAAGGTTAACCGAACGTTTGTTAAGCGTGAGAATGTCAGAAGAAGAAACGTTAATTTTAAACTTGGATTAACGTTTACCTAAAACGTTTGGTAAGCATCAAATTAATTAAAAAAGAATCAAAAATAAAAAGTATTTTAACTATAATATTTATTAACAGAAAAATTGTACATATTTTGTAGTAAATAATACTAATATTTCAACCAGATTTTTTTCGATATTTCGATATTATTTTTTTTTGGTTGAATTAGTATCTTTTATTAAAAATTTACCAATGAAAAAACAAATATTTAGATACTTATGTCTAAATCAAAGACACACAGAGAAACATTTTGTAACTGGTTTCTGTAACCTATTTATTTTTTGTTGATCTGGTTGTAGACTCGATCTACTGCTTAGAGAGTTTTTGTGTAAAGGATACGTGTGAGCAGTTTGTAGCACCTGTTGAGACATGTTATTGGTCTATAGTTCTCTGGTTGTGAAAGGTCTCCGTTTTTTGAAAGTAGCACAGTACGTCATGAACAAACCAACCCGGAATATGCTGTTGTCCATTCAGCCAAGAGTTAAATGTCCTGTCCAAATGTGGGTGGACACGTATTTGTTCCCTCTAGAGCGCTTCGAACGTTAATTGTAGTAATTGGTCGTTGTTGTATTTGGTTTTCTGGGAATTTTCTGCAGAATGCTTCAAACTGTCCTAAGGCTGGAGTGTCTTAAATAAGGGGTTATTGTCCCTCGTAATGCCTTTTCCAGAAGGTTTCCACTCGCTCCACTGTAGGTGGATCCTCGACAATGGAGGTGTTTTGAAAATATTCCTTCTATTCCAAACACTTGATTCACCTCATCAGAGTTTGCTTAGCAATCATAAGCATCCATATTCTATCTGAGCAGTGCTATTTGATGATACCAAGTACCACAGAATAAGTGTGTAATAGGTGCGCCTTAAGAAAGCGCTATGCGGCGCACTTTTGGCATGAAACACTTGTTGGTTTCTGTGTAGTCCACACAATGGATATGAGAGGCTTGTTGTCTCACTGCGTGGATCTTCGCTTCCATCTTTTGTACTCGTTTCTCTGCTTTCCGATGTGATGCAGGTTTATTTGGTTTACATCGGCAAATATTTCTGACATATTCATATACGACTCAATTATTCAATTGCTTGGTCAGGAATGGCCAAATCAATATGAGCATTGGCCTTTCTTAAATCATTTGGATTAACTGACTTTGGTAGGTGCCGTACTCTTCTGTCACTTAGGTCTTCTGGTGTCACTTCGACCAGAATTATTACTTACTCGTCTTCAACCAGTTGCTCAACACCACCGCTCCCGCATACGAGCCTTGTATCCCCTTCGATTCGAGCTACTGCATTCGTGATAAAATAAAAGGTCAAATCGTCTACCAGTTACTATTATTATTAATTTTTAATTTTCGCGTCTTATACCGGCTTAACCAGATGATTTTGGATATTGATTAGCATATACTCGTAAGCATGACTCGACCTTTTAGAAGACACCCTACCATAAGTATAAGTTTGCAGTTACTTGCATTTTTTACTTAAATGAATTTATTAAATCATTTATACGAATGTTATTTCTAAAATTACAAATAACTATGTTGCAGTCAAAATATATGATTTAAGTAGAGAATATTAGACATCAATGTTCATTTAAATTTATAGTTAACTGTAATTTTTGCAGACATATTAGCTTTTTTAAAAAAAAGATGACCTATAATCGGTGATAATATCAAAAAAAGAGTTGAAAATTGGAAAAACATATTTGCTAATAATGTGTATAGTTGTTTATAGTAATATGAGATAATAATTGTTTATGAACACTTTTTGATATTGAATTAAGAATTGAAAAAACGATACGATCTCTAGGGTTATTTGCAAGAATTATTATCAAGTTAGTGACAACTGTATCTGTTACGTGTGGAGGGTAGGTTACGCTTATGGCACTTAGGCCTCTCTAGGCCCATTGTGCATCCTCTTAAGATGATAGGCACTTCCTAGCTCATGAGCCAAACTACAGATTTAATGTAGTTGGCAACGACGCCAAAAGGTGCTTCTCTTATACTTACCGGTGTTAGCCGATACTCGCCGATAATCGCCGAACACAAATCTTCTAATAAATAAGAGCCTCGAACAATTGTAGAGAATATGCTCGATGATCTTATCTTTTTGTTCGCACCTCCTGCAGAGTGCGGATTTTGACCAGTCAGAACGCTTGTGACTAGGCGCACATTCTATCAAGTCATAGTCAAGCATTTGTTTGCTGCAGTGTTGTCAGGATAAGCTACCTGGCAACTACGCAATTTCTTGTTTTATTCCATCTTTCCTTGAATTTCAGAAGGGAATGTTCTTTAATTAGGTCTGTCAGGCCAATAGAGAGGCCAGGTCCAAAAAGTATTTGGACCTGGCCCTTCTATTGGCCAGTCGATGACATTCAATTTATTAATTCTTATTTGTAGGACGACGAAAGTATAGAATTTTCCCAAATATATTTTTCATATCCGACAAGACCATCAGTATCAATTTTAAACGCTTTGAATTTATCAGTATTAAAAGGAAAAACTGTTGCATTAGTTGGATCTAGTGGATGTGGTAAATCGACAATAATTCAATTATTAGAAAGATTCTATGATCCAGGATATGGAGAAATTTCAATCGACGATGTTGATACCAAAAATATGGAATTAAAAACTTTAAGATCACAGCTTGGGATAGTTTCGCAAGAGCCTAATTTGTTTGATCTGACGATTGCTGAAAATATTGCGTATGGAGATAATTATAAAACTGTCGACATGGATACTATAATTGAAGCTGCCAAAGCTGCTAATATTCATAAATTTATAACGCAACTTCCATTGGTACGTTTTGTATATATTTAACAAAATTTTGGCATTTATAACTGTTTTAAATTACTTTTAGGGGTATGAAACTAAAATCGGTAGTAAAGGATCCCATCTTTCCGGAGGACAAAAACAAAGAATTGCTATAGCTCGAGCTTTAGTGAGGAATCCTAAAATACTTCTTTTGGATGAAGCTACTTCAGCTTTGGATAACGAAAGTGAAAAGGTTTGTAAATTTATTGTTGTAAAATTGTTTTCTATAACCTTTAGGTTCCAGGTTCGATCCCTGGTCGATGCACTCATTTTTTGTTTCTTTATTCTTTGGTTTGTGTTCACTTTAGGCATACAGGGGTTTAATTTTTATAATTTTGTAGGGGCAGTTGGGAATTATTCATTTTTATGTTTCCGAAATAATATATTTTACCTCATCATAATTATCTTCTTTACCGACAAGATTATTAGAGTATCGTAAACATCAACAGCATCATCCTGCAAATATTTTTGTGATAAAAGATTAAAGTATCATGAACTTTATTTCAGATTGTTCAAGAAGCTTTGGATAATGCTAGAAAAGGTCGTACTTGCATTACAATAGCTCATCGTTTAACAACAATCCAAGATGCCGATGTAATTTGTGTTCTGAAGGAAGGGTTTGTAGCTGAAATGGGAACACACCAAGAACTCCTCGATAAAAGAGGATTGTATTATAAATTCTATAAGTTACAGTCTGTACAAAGTGTGAAATAAAAATTATATATTAGTATTCCGTTACTTTTTCTGATTACTATTTTTTAGTGTTGCGTCCTCAATTTGGCAAAAATGAACCAGTATTCAATCCCTCGGCGTCTGCCTATCTATGTGTCTATCCGTCTGTCATAAGCTTTGAAACAGCTGGCACGTATATCGTAATAATTCTCAATGTCAAACTTGTGGAAAATCGAAAAAAAAAACATATTGCTATAAACAAAATATTTACATTTTACTGCTTTTTAATGTAATCTGCTGATCGTTAAGAATTATTTCATCAATCCTTTATTTATAAAAAAAATAACTGTATTATATTTTTAAAAAAATATTTTCACTAGATATGCACCATATTTTCTTCTGCGAGATAATTACATGGCTCATTTTCCAAATTGTTGATTATTGATTTGTTGCCTAACCAAATTCCCGTCATTCGTCCAACCGTTTCCATTGGGAACTTTCCAAAATGTTTAGTTACATATCCCAAAGATTTTTGATTGAAAATACTCCTGGGCACATTTATATGGGAGACGATCAAATACCCAGTGTAGTGCATTAATCCTATTCCTGGTAAAATTTCATTTTTCATATACATGAGCGACGTAAACTTCAATATTAGTTTTTTTTAAACTTCAGTATCATTAGACTGTCGTGCATCATTGATTTTTTAGTCGAAAAGGTTTTCTTTTACACATAGAAGGGTACGAAAATTCCGTTTTGACCATTTTCCGTGTCATAATCATTCAACCGTTTTACCTCACTAATTTTGATCATTGGGAAATTTATTTTCCGTCTACAGGGAGCGCTGTAGTTTTCCGCATTAATTTTAGTTTTTTATAATTCACCTGCTACATTTATTTAAATTTAATTGTTGGGAAATTTATTTTCTGTATAGCAAGAGCGTTGTAAATTTCCGTATAGGTAATTTAATTTTACTTGGTAGTTTCTTTTTAAATCGCTTTGTTTGACTAATTTTGTTCAGTGAAAAGTTGATTTCTCGTATACAGGGTGGAGTATATTTTCTTCGTAAATTTTAAACTGTTTATTTATTTCAACTTATTTGTTTTTGAAAATTAATATTAATTTATGTAAAAAAAAATATTTTCTGTATACAGGGTGGAGTTTAATTGTTTCCTGAATTTTTGAACAATTAATTATTTTAATTCATTTTTTTGCGAATTAATTATACCATTGGTAAACAATTTTAATTTAAATTAAATTTTATTCCCTGTATACAGGGGGAATCATAAATTCCCGTTTAATTATTTGATTTCCTTGTACAACTCGAACGATCTTTGTGACCGGGGTTCTTGTGTTAGGAATTTGTTTCCTATATACCGGGGAAGCCAATTTCGCGGCCAAGATGTTATTTTTTTTTAAATATATACACTCTGCACAAAAATTAGCGCATCACTATTAAAAGTGACAAAAAGTTTTTCTCTATTTAATTTTTCGATATATTTAAGTATTGGGACACCCTGTATATTAGTTTTGCATACTTGCAAAAAAGGATGGGTTTTTTTATGTGTAAATGTTTCTGAAAAATAAATACTAATACTTTGAAATTGCAACCAACTTTCGCGATTAGTTCTTTTCAATATTTAGTAAAGTTAACTTGGTTTTTGTGGTATTTAATTTTGAAAATTATTGCAATGAATAATCCTGACCGCCAGAAATGAAATTTGGGACATGAAAAGTGGTTAGAATCATTACATTACTTGAAGAAAGACGTAGTCAACGTTACATTGCAAATGCTTTTGATGTTCAACAATCAACAATTTCCAGGGTAGCTGCCCGGTTTAGAGAAACCAGGATCGTCCAAGGGTTACCACAGCAGCGGACACCAAATTTTTAACATTAACCGCTCTTCGAACTAGACACTGTACACCGCGAATGCTCCAAAACGAACTAGCCGTTGCCCGCATTACAAGAATTTCTGTGCAAACAATAAGAAATCGTCTTCGGGAAGAAGGAATTAGAGCCAGGGTGGACTTGGGCGTGTTGCACGGTTGGAGTTTGCCAGAAATCACGTGAATTGAGATATAGACGATTGGTTTAATGTTCTGTATTCTGATGAATTTATATTCAGCCTGTTTTCATCTGATCGACGAATTTCAGTCTACAGGCGTGTTGGCGAACGATACTTTCAATGTAACATCAGAGAAACGAAACCTTTTGGAGGTGGATCTGTTATGATGTGGGAAGGAATTTCTTTTGCGGAGTTAGTACCAGTTGTGGGAAGAAATTTAGCAGCTGTAAGATATGTAACGGACATTCTTGAACCCGATGTTGTACTTTACGGTCCATTCACTGGTGACAATTTTGTTTTTAGTTGGTATTCCCACATTGAATTGGTCAGCTGGAAGCAGGGCCGCCGAGAGCCAGATCGGGCCCCAGGACAATTCTCCAGCTCGGGCCCCATGACAATTTTATAAAAAATATTTCTCCTCCTCTTTACTTAAATGTCTCTAAAAAAAGGTCTTCAACCAAAAACTTCTCTTTATCTATTGAATTTTCTTAATAAAAAGGTCTTCAAACAAAACCTTCTCCTCCTTTACTTGAATTTCCTAAAAAAAAGATCCGCAAGCTAAAAATTCCCCCTCTTGTCTTGTGTCGAACTTCTGAAAGAAAACGAAAATCCTCGCCACGGTTGCCGGGCCCCCCTTATACCGCTGTCGGGTCGCGTATTGGCATTGTTTACTATGCTGCAACGCATACATATTGTTGCAACGCAGTAAAGAATGACTGAACAATCGCCTCTCTATACCCAGACAAATCTTACTGCGTCTCAGCACTGGCAGGTGTTCAGACGTAGTAACTATTGTATTATGGATACGCTGCTATTCTCGAGGCATTCTTTACCGCGTTACAGGCGAAACCACGCAAATTTGCTTTCTTTTGTGATTTTGTAGGACTATATCATAAAAATATCATAATAATAATAATAATAATAATAATAATATACTATCGTCAAAAATAGTTTATTAAACCTCACTAAAATACAAAGGGCACAATAAATACAAAATCCACTGGTCATATTACATTTATATTTATTTAAAAAAAACTGTTATAAATTACGAAGTTTAATCCTAGTGGGCATTTCCATGTGATTTCGCATTTGGTCTATTAAGATCAATATTTTTCTTTAAAGATCTTTGTCTTTTAGGGTTGTTTGGTATCTCCTTGTTGGATGGGCTCCTAGCTTGACTGCGCTTTGCTCGATGTTGAGTTGGAATGCGGTAAACAATGCCCCGAGAATAGCAGCGCATCCATAATACAATAGTTACTACGTCTGAACACCTGCCAGTGCCGAGTCGCAGTAAGATTTGTCTGGGTATAGAGAGGCGACTGTTCAGTCATTATTTACTGCGTTGCAACAATATGTACGCGTTGCAGCATAGTAAACAATGCCAATACGCTACCGGGCCCTCATTTGTGACCGGGCCCCGGGAATTAGTCCCGGCTGTCCCCCCCTTTAGTCGGCTCTGGCTGGAAGTCCTGATTTAAATCCAATAGAGCATGTCTAGGACAATTTATGTATGTGACAATTTGCCGGAACAATTGATGCAAAGCCTGATTTTAAGTATGCCACGTCGATGTTTGGCAGTACTTAAAGCATGGGGTGGTAATACAAGGTATTAATTTTGTTTTATTTATCGATTGCATCCAAATTACTTTTTTAAATTTGTAAAAAGATCGAATAAATTTATTTGGTACCTTCTTTTATTTTTTTGCCATTATTGCATACAAATATTTCTTAATTTATAGGACATCAGACTTAAAAAAAAATGCAAAAATTTTACGTTTTGTAAGAAAATTGAAATGGTACGTTAATTTTTGTGCGGAGTGTATTTTGTTACTTATCCCTGTGTTTGTTTTATTACCGGCTTTTGTCAGTTTTCTTTCAGGGTACCGTAGAGTACAAGTTATAAGGGAGATAAGTGCTAGAATCCTAATGTAGGGGCTACCTTTAGGAGTGACCGCCACTGAGTTTATATTGAGTACACTCTGGTGTGCTACAGGGTCGCAGAGCAAAATGCGTTACTAAAACTGGCGCCTGAGGAACCCCTATTCTGAACTCACCATCATAGCGCCATACAGACTTTCTAATTCATCGTAAGTGGAATCGGAAGCATATGGCGGGCTCCAGTTTGTGTTTTTATTATTGAATTTTTTCAAATTATTGTTTTATTAAATAATAATTTATAAAGTTTTGGGTAATTATTTAGATATATTGTCTTAAATGTCAAGTTATGGAAACTATTCAAAAATGATAACTAATTATAATAGAGAAAAGAAAATTTTATATTTCACGTAATTATGACCAGAAAAAACTGCCTTAAAAAAAAGTTGTAAAACTTCGGTTGTTTATTGTATTGTTTTTACTTACTTTTTTGAAAAACAAAAGTAAAATGTATACGTGTATTTGATACGCCAAAATTACAAAATATCTCGTAATGAGCGATCTTGGATAAGTAAATAGTAAGTATTTTGCAAACTATTGTTTGGTGTAATTTCAACTTGGTCTTGTTCAATTGTGTTATTTTTCAATTTATTTACTTGATGATGCTGACGATTGTGATCTTATTGTTACGCAGCACCCTGCAGTAGCCTGCGGCTATTATAGGAAACGAACACATAGAAAAAGAAGTGGAATGTTACTCATCGCCCTACACTGTGCTGCGGTCGTCATCAGTAAAAGTACAAGTAAAAGAAGATAGAATAATCCAGAAAGGTCGGGAAATGTCATTACCCGTCAAGAATATTCTAGACGACAGTTCGAGAAGGTTCGAGAAGGGTCAAAAAACTAGTTTTCAGTTTTCAGTTTTATGATAGACGTTACATAAATAAATTGCGATACCAAAAAACCTGTGTAATATTATTTTAAATTTTCGTGGTGATTCTTTGTTTAAAAGTTGAAAATGTCGTATTGTTGTGTGCTCAATTGTTTTGTAAACACACTGAAAAGGCATCGTTTTCCCAAACTATATCCTAAAAATGAATTATTTCAAATTTGGGTATTGGCTGTTCGCAGTCCGTTTTTCAATAATAAAACAACACAATAAATTTGTAAAATCTATTTAGCATGTGATAAACATTTTGAAGATATGTTTAAAACTTCTGGTACTCGCAGAGACCTTACTTTTTTTACTCATCCCTCACTTTCCCTGCTTTTTATATTGATTAAAGTCAGATTGTTACTTATACTGTTTTTTTATTTGTTCTAGTACAAACTTTTTTCAAGTCGTTTGGAGTGGCTGTATTGCATTGTGGAAGAAAAAAGAGCCTAGTAAGGGAAGTAGAGAAGTAATACCTTTTTGTTTATGCCTCACTTTATGTGTTCCCTAACAGATTTGAAGGGTGCAGGGTAAAAATGAGCCAAGTAAGTCACAATTACCAAAATATTCAGGAAAGCAAATTTAATTTAGACTAACTAAATGCAAACTTTTGATACTTTGAGGTAATTAATTACAAAACGATGTTACTTTGTATATGTTGCCAGATTATATTGTAGTTTATCACTAAAATAAACAGTTGTAATTTTTTAATCCAAATACTGAAAGTGCCAAACAAACAGTTATTTTACAAAATATGGCGGTACGAATTTAATTTTGACAAAAATGTAACTTGGCCGCTTCCTGCGCCCTTCATTTGCTGTACAAGTTTATTAATATTTATTTTTTGTTCCAGATAAAATTCTTCAACCTCTATGGGAAATAAAGCAACTTGACTTTCCAGCTAATTAACAAGAACAAGCTATATTGAATTATTCCATTTGTATGTTTTTTTTTATTCAATAAATTAATTTTGTCGATCATGATTTTTAATTTTTTGTGTTTTAATAAAATATTTAAACTTGTAGTCAAGTTCATACTCATTTTTTGCTTTATTGTAACAAATAAAATTTTATTGCTACAATAACGTTAAAACGGAGTTAGTATAAACAAATCTTAATTTGACTTCCACTTTTAAACTGTAAATAGTAAATGACAATATTGAATGTTCCAACGTTTTGTATTATAACTAAAGTGACCTTTCAAATAGTTCAAATATTTATCACACGATGCTACAATATTGTCTCAAATTTTAACATTGTCGTTTACATTCTAAAATTAATTGATCTGTGTTATTTAGGTTACTGATAACCTCTTATAGGCATATAAAGTTAAAGGCTACCTTTACAAAAATTTAATTACTCTTTCCTGTAGCTTTACTGGGTTCAAAACTTGCTCCAGAAATTCGAAAAAATGAATAATTCATGGTATTACACAAGAATATCCAAAAGTAGTGTCACTAACAGATAAGCGGTAAGTCTGACAACTTTAATTAGCGGAGTAAAACTTGGACGTAAAGTCGCTTAGTTTCTGAGAAAAAAAAAAAAAAAACCCGGCGTAGAACCAAACAAGACTTAGTGCAATTCTTTAATAAGGTAATCGGGTACACGAAATCATTTTTGACGACATTTTTTGGTGGTCGAGAACTTTATTTCGAGAAAACTTGTTTTTTAACGTCTCCACCGCTATATCTCGGAAAATCATCATGATATCGAGATAATTTTTTTTACATAATAAAGTAGACACAATATCGCTTTGAACAATATCCCACTTAAATCCCAAAACAAAAATTGTTAATTTGTTAAAATAACAGCAAACTCAAACTTGTTATTTTCAGTAACGTAATTTTAAGCAATCGAGAAAAAAGTTTATTTCTAAAAATTTGTACATATATGCTGCGAACAAATTGAAGCCAATAGTCAAACAAAGCTTTTAGAATAAAATCTTTTTATGTGTCGGTCATAGGCGCCGGAACTCATAAATTGCTTTGGGTACCCAGCCTCTATGCGAGAAATGGGGACTCCCCCCTCCCCCACCACAACCCACTTAGGGTCACCACCGGTTTTTTAAAGCCATTTTAAAGCGTTGATTTTATGAAAATGTTCTTGGAAAAGAAAGGTATTGTTAAATGTCGAATTGCTGGAGTTTTGAGGATTGAGGATTGAAGCGGCAGATGGGAGTTCCAATGAAATAAATAGAAACGCAATATAAAACATTTATTATTATTAATACACATATAATGGAGTACTGTATATATACAGGGTTGACATTTAAAAACGAAACAGAACTAATTTTTGACACCTCAGGTCATTTACGAAAAAACGCTCGGACCCGTCAATTTTTGATTTTAGGGGGAAACATTTTTTTGCCATTTTCACCCCCTAAAATCTTAAATGGAAAGAGGGGTCGAACGATACTTTATTTTGAAAGTATTTTTACATAGATTGTAACCCCCGAGTATTAAATGTCTTCCTAGCCATGATTTGATGATATTCATCAATTATCCGTTGTCGCAGATTTGCCAGTGATGTTGGCTGGGTGTCATAAATTATAGTTTTCAGGTGACCCATAAAAAATCTAATGGGGTTAGATTCGGAAACCGTGGGGGCCACTCAATACTTCATCTTCTTTCGATCCATTGACCTGTTAACGTTGGATCCAAATACTGAAGAACAGTCAGTGCAAAATGGGGTGGCGCACCGTCTTGCTGGTATATTAAGTTGTTTGCTATGTACTGATCGTCATTCTCAATCAACTCTAGTAATGCTGGACAAATGGCGTTTTCTAATAATTCCAGATATATTTCTGCGGTTAAAGTTCCAAGTAAAAAATAAGCCAGTTACAGGTTACCAAAAATGCCAGCGCAAACATTCAGTTTTTCTGGATGTTGGTTATGCACTTCATGAAATATTCTGATATTTGAATCTGACCAATAACGACAGTTTTGACTTAGATAACTGTGTTTATTTTTCACTTCAACTGGATGAATCAACAGATGTCGTTGACACTGCCCAGATGGCTGTGTTCGTCAGGATGGTTTTTGGTGATTTTACGATTAAAGAAGATCTTTTGAAGTTTATTCCACTGAAAGGACACACTACTGGACAGGAGTTGTTTTCTCATTTAAAAAATATTATTTCTTTCGAGAAAATTCCAATATTGAAAATGGTAGGCTTGACAACCGATGGCGCTCCAGCTATGGTGGGTTGTGATAAGGGTCTAGTGGCGTTATGTCGTAAAGCTGAAACTTTTCCGCAATTTCTCTGTTACCACAAAATTATCCATCAGCAAGCATTATGTGGAAATTTCCTGAAACTAAACAACGTTATGAAACTGGTGGTAAAAATTGTGAACAAGATTAGAGCTCAAGCGTTACAAAGAAGATTATTCAAAACCTTGGCCGATGAAGTTGACTGTCAATACGGGGACCTACTCCTTCACTCTGAAGTCAGATGGTTAAGTAGAGGACGGGTGCTGAAACGTTTTAATGATGTCCTATCTGGCATAGTTCAATTTTTCAAATAACGCGATGAACCGACTCCGGAACTAGAAAATTCAATCTGGCTTAGATATTTTGGTTTTCTCGTGGACATTACAGAGAAATTAAACGAACTTAATTTGCAGCTTCAGGGGAGAGACAAAGAACTAGCGGAAATGATTTCTGATATAAAAGCATTTATCAAAAAGCTGTAGTTTTGGGAACAAAACCTTATTAACAGCGATGCCAAGCATTTTCCTATTCTTTCAGAAAAAATATCTCAAAATCCATTAGAACCCTATGACAGCAAATATCATGTAGAAATAGTTTCTACCCTGAAGAATAACTTCAAAAATTGTTTTAAGGATTTCAACGAAATGGCTTTAGTAGCGCAGTTTGTTGTTTCACCCTTTATGGAAACAACAGTTTGCAACTTGTGTTATGCAGAACTTTAGCTCGCTGTTTATTCCAAAATTAACAAAGTAGCTCAACACATTGAGAGGTTGGCGACCACTGGTTTAGGTAGATTTGCATTTATGTATCTCATTTAATGGTTGCTTTCTCATATCATAAAGTATTTAACAATAAATAAATAATCTTAACTTGTTTTTTATTTTGACCCTTGTAAGACCATGTGAAATAACATTTACCTTGTTGCGACTGAAATATTTCCTTATCACTGCTTATAATGCTTGTGCCAAACTTTAATAATTACGGAAAAATGATAATTAAAATGAATCGATCTTCTAAATCGTTTTTAAAAACAAACTCACATGTTTTGTATTAAATATTCTCCATCCGAAATGTGGTCATACAAATTTGGAATATAGATACTAGGACGAACAGATAAGCTCATGCGCGTGATATCTTCTTTCTCTCGTCCTCAGTTGACGTCAACGCGTGACAAATTTTTGGGATGTTATTTGAAGTTAATGATGGTTAAATTTTATTTTGCATTCTCAGTTTATTCATCTGTGATTTGTTATTGAATTTTGGTTTTTTATTATGTTAAGAAATAATGGTTTGCTGTGCAGGGACTGGTTATACCCGTAACAAAAAAACAACAAAAAACTATTCGCCTGACTGCCAATACTTTACTTTTCCAACTGCTAATAAGGAGACTCAAACTTTATGGGTGGAAAAATGCTTTCAAAAACGTAATTTTAATATTAAAAATGTGAGAATATGGTCGAAGCATTTTTCAGATGATTTTTGCATTAAAGAAAAGATATTGGAATTGCCGAAGAATAAGTGAAAATTGAAATATGATGCTGTAAATTTACTTAAGCTGCCAACATCTCCAAAGCTTAAGACATCTAATCACTGAAAATTAAAAACACTTTTTTAAAATTTTTAATAATTTAGCAAAAAATGTGACTAAAAGTCTCTTTATTAGCAAAAAACCTCCAAAATGCGAAAGCGCAAAATGTTAAAAGTAGTCAAATAAATATAGAGAAAACTTTAAATTTATAAATCATAAGTGTACAAGTACCTTTACTTATAAATCATAAAACTATTTTTCAAAATAAATTCCAAAAATTATTTAACTATAATTTCTTTAACTATTTTGTACTTTTCAAATAAAACTATTATAAAGGCCTAAATTAATTTATTACAATAGTCATTATAAATTATTTTTTTATAAGAAAGAAGGTTTTTAATTACACAAAAATATCTTACAATATAAATAAATTAAAATCGAATAATGTATACCTACATTGATTTCTTCTATTAAATAAATGAATTATATTTGTGTACTTTGACTTGTTTTTACAGTACCTATTTAAGTAATATAATATAAAACAGCCATAACGAATATTTTAGCAATTTTCAAACAAAACTACAATGAAAATCTATAGTATTCCCGTATTTTACCAACATTTTTGTCACGCGATGACGTCATGCGCGGCTCGATTAAAAATTCTTACCCCAAGTGAGCTTATCTGCTCGTCCTAGTATCATGGGCATAGATTAGGTACATAAAGATAGGAAACGCAACGACCGCAGAGCAACGGTGGCTCATCTATGCGTCTCAGATGTTAACTAAAGGTATACGTCGTTTGCAGACAGGCTAGTGTTGCCAAATATTTTTTTGGAGTGATCGTACAAGTAGAGTAGAAAAATTGTATTTCGACAAAAAAATCGTACAATAGGTACATGTATAGCATAATATAACTTAAATGCAATGAAAAAATAAAAAAAAAACTTTGGCTATTTATAAAAATGTTTACAACGAAAAAAAAAATATATAAATAAAATACATGAAACTTCAAATTAACACATTTAAAGAAATCAATGACTGTAACTTGAAAGTGATTGAAATTTTGCAGGCAAGCTTTTGTTATGCCGTGATCCCAGTATGGGCCGTGATAGTCGTTGTTGGTTTAAAATCACCATGGTCGAAATCACGATAAGTGAAAACAAAAATGACTGCCTTTAGAAATTAGGAACGGCCTATGAATCTTTGCACGTAGTTTTTGATTTTTATTGTTTTATGTTCTGAAGTTGTTGCAGATATTTAAATAAATCTAAGGAAAGGAAAGATCGTAATTTTACGTACTATCTCACTGATGCAATCGTACATCGTGCAGAGAGTTAAAAAATCGTAAACCTATGATTTAAATCGTACGGTTGGCAACACTAAGACAGACAGTAGACGTGGACAGCAGTGGACAGTTTGTAAAAATAAATGTCAGTTTTATGTATATCCTGTGGTATATCAAAGAATCCTGAATTTAAATTTTAAATTTTAAGTTAATGATTGTGTTATGCTCTATGTTAAACCGTGGGGCGCACCTGGGGTTTCTCCCCCAGAGTGGTCGCATGGAATTACACGGCTATCATACGGTGCAGTTATCTGGGTACCGAAAACACAAAAATTAACAGCTATCCGTAAACTAGAACAAATTCAACATGTCTCAACATAACAGGAGCCATGAAAACAACACCGACTAGAGCCAAGGAAGTCACTCTTAGGCTCACTCCCCTTGATATTTACATCAAGGTTGTTGCTCTAACGACAATGACACTCCTCCGCACGGTCGGAATAGAACCTGATGTAGGATCTGGTAAGGCGAGACGTCACTTTTGGCAGCAGGCGCTGGATACGCTCCTACTGCTTCAAGCGAACATGGACTCCATCTCACCAAAATATATCTTTCATAAGCCATATAAAGTTATAATAGAACAAATAGAAGAACTAGAAGTGGTAGGTACAATTCATATCTACACAGACGGTTCTAAAACAAAACAAGGCTCAGGATGTGGAATATACTCCAGATTCTTAAACCTAAACATAAAATGGGCTGTGAGCAATAGCGCCAGTGTAGTTCAAACAGAGCTAACAGGGATTCTCATAGCAGCAAAGAAAATAACCAGAAACAATATCACTGGAAGGAACATGCTCATCTATACAGATAGCAGACAAGCACTACTCGCCCTGAACAGACCACGAATTTATTCAGGGTTAGAACTAGAATGTCACGAAGCTTTGGCCGAAGTATCCATCAACAACGTGGTCACCTTAAGATGGATTAAAGGTCACGCCACATCGAAAGGTAACCGTCTTGTTGATTCACTAGCCAAGAAAGTAGCCAACCAAATACTTTTTGGACCTGGCCCTTCTATTGGCCTGACAAAATCGGTAGTGACAGACCCAATCGAAGAACATTCCCTTGTGAAATTCAAGGAAAGATGCGATAAAACAAGAAACTTCAGAGTTGCCAGGGGGCTCTTAAGTTATCCTGACAGCACTGCAGCAAACATATACTTGACTATGACTAGACAGAATCTGCGCCTAGTCACAGGCATTCTGACTGGTCATTGCCAAGTACGAAAGCATCTCCATATCATGGGGCTGTCAGAATCCGCACTCTACAGAGGGTGCGAACAAGAAGATGAGACCATCGAGCATATCCTTTACGATTGCTCGACGCTCTCATTTATTAGAAGATTTGTGTTTGGCGATTATGGGCTGACACCGGCCGATATAAGAGAAGCACCTCTTGGCGACGTTGTCAACTACATTAAATCTGTAGGCTGGCTCACAAGCTAGGAGGTGCCTATCTTCTCAGGAGGATGCAAAATGGGCCTAATGAGGCCTAAATGCCGTGGGGTAACCCACCTTCTACACATTACAGATAAAGAGATACTCTAGATGAAATAAGCGAAATGGTTGTGGCTGTTTTTGTGTGAAATTTAAACAACCCCAATGTGGCGTTCTTTAATAATTAACCAAAGTAAGATCCAGTCATGTAAGTTACACAACCAACTTTTATCACAAAGTAGGTATTTATTTATTATTTATTGTTTTAGAACAAGAAAATGGCTTTAAAACGTTAAAAAGAAGATTTGATATAGGAAGAAAAATATCTAAATTCTCATTAGTTTGCACTCAACATTTTTAAATAAGACACCATTGTCCATTCGTTTGGAAAATAAGAACAAAAATGTAATGTTACAAATAACGATCAAAAATTAAAAAAATATTTATCTAGAATAGATTTACAATAATTAATTGATAATAGACTGTAAGTGTTTCTTTTTAATAAATAATTTAGCGTAATTACATTAATTAAATTTATTTACAAGAACATGAGGATGCAGTAGATATTTATACAACCTTCATCAGGTTTTTAAATTTCCCGTTGCGTTGTTTGATATCGATGGAAGCGCCACATAGTGGGTCAGATGTTAACTGCGTTAAAGCTGGTCGTTGTTAACCATTGGCTTCTTATGGGCGTTTCCTATCTTTATCTCCCTTATCTCTGATCATAAGTACATATAACGTTAGTGCCTGCTCTTCCTTTGTTAACTTGACAATGAAAACCTAATTACTTTTTCATCTATTGAATGAAATCTTCTACGTGGATGTTTTTTTTTTAATTATGTTTAATTACAAAATTATACATTAACTCTTAACCATAGAATAAGTATAACCATTGTATTTAAATCAAATAAAAGAACAATACCAATGCAAATTATCTTGGAGAACAATGGACAGTATCAATAGATGACAGCAAGCTCCGTGGTGTCCAAGTCATGTCTTTGATAATTTTGTCGTCTTCTACCGAGCCATTGAACGGTTGTCGAAACTGAATATCGAACATAATTTCTCTATTTACTAATAGATGGAACGATAATTGATGTTCGAAGAACATTTATTTACAATTTTCATCATTTTAGAGAATATAAACATTAACTTAAATTTGGCAGTCTACCCAAATCAATTTAAAAATTAAGAAAACTTTATGTATATAGAATTCTACACTCAATGATCGAGGCAGCGCCTAGCATACGAGCCATTTTGATGAAATTCTGTACAGCTTTAACAGATGTGGAAGTGGAACTATAAATAAATAGTAGACAATAATGGCTAAAAAACTGTGTGATTTAAAAGTGTCTGAGGTGCGTCGAGAACTAAAGGATCGTGATCTGGAGACGACAGGGAAGAAAGCAGAGCTGGCAGAACGACTTAAAAAAGCACTAGAAAATGATGGTTTGGATCCGGAAACATTTCTATTTTCGGATGATGCTTCTTCTATAATTTCTTTCTTAGAAAGTAAAGTATCTTCTGACATTACTTCCTTAAAATGTAAAGTTTTGTCCGATATTTCTTCCTTAGAAGAAAAGGAGACTTCTGACATATCTTCTTTAAAAACTGAAATTTCTCCCGACTAAATTTTCGTCTAATATTTCTTTCTTAGAAGAAAAGGTGTCTTCCCAAATGTTTTCTTTAAAAGATGAAATCTCTTCTGATATGACTTCTATAAAAAACGAAATTTCTTTTAAAGATTTGTTACTTTGAGGAGAAAATAATGACTTCCGATGAGGAGAAAATAAAAGAAATGGAAAAGAAGATAGAAGAAATGGAACACGTAGACCAAACCAAGAACGGTAAAATAAAGTGCCAAACCAAAAACGGTAAAATAAAGTGCCATGAGGTAGAGTCGAAGTTGAAATTGGAAGGAGCTCTAAATTCTGCTCGTGTTAAAGTCCCAACTTTTGACGGGAAGATGTCATGGACGAATGAAGAATGAAGAAACGGCACGATACCCAAGCCACGGAGGGAGGTTTCAAGGAAGGCGACAAAATCTGGCTCCATAACCCAAAAAGACAAAAGGGTTATTCGCCGAAGCTTCAAAGGTCTTGGGAAGGTCCGTATCTCATCAAAAAAAAATCAATGATGTCATTTACCGCATAAGTAAGATCGTG
Organism: Psylliodes chrysocephalus; assembly: GCA_927349885.1. Lineage (NCBI taxonomy): Eukaryota > Metazoa > Arthropoda > Insecta > Coleoptera > Chrysomelidae > Psylliodes > Psylliodes chrysocephalus. The sequence continues at coordinate 36,087,343 of OV651813.1, forward strand.
AACGGTAAACCAAAGGTAGTGCACCAAAACCGGCAGGCGCCATTTGAGGGTGACCATAAAGAGAAAGAAGACGTAAACCAGCTCCAAGAAACACCTGACCTTGTATTTGAAGAATTTATGGATGCATATGGAGGTACCAGAAAATTAAGACATGGTGTTACAACCGAGTAACAACAAGACCTGCTTACGGTACCAAAAGACTACTCGCTGGTCCATAGTACTTCCGCCAACATCTACGACGCTTGAGGACTGTCATCTGTATTCTGGAAAAGTTTGATCGATTGCCAGAACTTCAAGATTAGTTACCAGCCCCTGGAAAAGCATTAAAACTTCAATATGGATCGCGATATCTTTTCTGTTTGGTAACAAAGAACAGCCTCCGAGATCGATTCACCTGTCATGAAAGCATTACTCAGTCTGAGAGAACATGTACTGGAGTCCAATGTACAAAAACTAGCTATGCCAAAGATAAATAGCAACCAGCTGAATTGGAGGATCATTAGAAACATGCTGGAAGTAATCTTCCAAGATACCCAGGTTGAAATACTGGTCTGCAGTCATTCTCCCAACGTTCAGGTTATAACGAAGACTATACCTTGTTGCTTCCATGCAACTGGAAATTGTAAAAGAGGATCCAGTTGCAAATACAACCATTCTGTTTTAGTTCCAGGAGGAACTATTTCTTAAGGAGGGGGCAATGTCATGAAAATTCCTAAGCCGTCTCTGTCTAAAGCAAGCGACCTTCAGCTTGCCACCCGACTCATGCTCGAAACGACGGAATCTTCTAGGAATGCCGCTGATGCTTAAGCAACGGCTAGAACGGGTGATGCGTGGCGATGAGTCATAGATGGAATTTTCGGGAGTGTCTAGAGATCTCTCGTGGCAGAGTTGGACTTGGTATAAATAGCTCGGCTCATCGGCCGACAGTTTAGTTTAGTAAAAAGTATTGGACTGAAAAGTTAAATTATAATAAATAAATTATAATTATAAGTGGCTGCCCAAGTATTATATAAATTAATTAGTACCTACGTCACAAATAAATTGTAAATAGTGTGTTTTAAATAAATAAATTACACTATCGTTACAGTATGCAAATGACCTGGTCATTCTGCAAACAGGGAATTTTTGAGAACATACTCTCTGAAAGAACCATTACAGGTTCTACTCCTGGCCGATACAATTTTTTTCTTTAATTCTCAACTTTTTCAATTTTTCTTTGGTTTGTTTTCACTTTGGGGATATGATGTATTTTTCATAATTTCGTAAGGGTAACTGGGGATTAGCCATTTTCATATTTTCAAAATTGCATTTTAGTTTTTCGGACCTCAACCGACATTTCTCACTTCACTTTTTTGCATTCCAAAAGAGTAATTATTGTTATTGGTACAGTGTTGCTGTAATAAATGTGCTCAAGTGTATAATATTGCAACGTTTATTTTAGTGCATCAAGTGCTTAGCAAGCGTCTATCATTTTCCTCAAGTTTCTATTGACAAAAGCATTGTAAATAAACTACCTTCCTGTTGCTCAACTCGATTACGATACTTTTATCTTTCTTAGTGAAATATATAATTGATAACAAATACAAACCGGGAAATCCATTAGTAGGGTAAATACTTTATTTATATTTAGTTTACCATTAAGGTAGAAACTTTTTACAATCAAATATTCCGCGAAAAAATGTTATTTGGTAGATATCGGTATCCGGATAGGGCAACTTTTTTTCTCGTTATAGGGACACCCGCGTGGACACCATTGCACATGCCTACAAAACTAGGAACCGTTCTGTTTTTCGAATAAAATATTGTTTAAATTACCTAGTTTTATTCATAGGTTCATAGATCTAACGGTATAGGAACGCCATCTGGCGATTAATAAAGTATTACCTCTCATTCAAAAAATGGAAATGTTACTGGATTTTGATTATCGCTTGAAATATCCCAAACCATGAATTTTACAGTTATCCATAACTATACATTGATAATACATTTTTCATTTATAACACCACTAGTGTCTAAATTATTTCCGAAAATGTTATTTCGGTTTTCTTGTTTTAATCTGACAGGTTAAAACGACTAAACCGACAATTCCGAAAGCAGAAGAGGATGATTAAAACGCACCTATTAAAAATATTGTGCCAAGATGTAGGCAACACGTAATAAGGGTTCAAAATGGCGGAGTTTTCTCTCCTTTTAAAAGGCACTCAGAAAGCTGCGCAGTGCGATCATTCTCCGTATAGTAAAAGAAAATCAAAGTATGTGGTGTTCGGCAACTAGTAGATTACAGCTTTGTGATCGAGATCAATATTTTGTGATTCACTCAGCGAGTATATTAGTAATACATCCGCATGCGCACCGCAGGATTTTGTAAAGGGATAACGCAATATTTTGGTGTGTGGTGTCTGCCAGTAGTATCTTTGAAGTTTTTTCTGTATTCAATTAGTTATAACTTGTAATCTTTGTGCCCATATTGAGAATGTATCAGTCAGATCACAAATATATTTAATTAAAATTGTTGTTTAACAAATAAGGGTTTATAATATTGACAGTTACGCGGGAAAAGTTAAAAATTGAAAGACGTAGATAAACAGGCATAATAATCCAACTCGTTCGTAAACTTTCGGCACTAAGTTTAGTGATCCACGTGATCCTTCGGGTAAATGCAGTAATCTGGATTTGTTATCTATAGCAGGATTCCGAAAATGTCTATAGTGTTGCAAAGAGTTTCAGTTAGTAACAAGATAAAATGAGTGAATATTATCAAGATTGAAATATTCTTTATTAATTTTATTTACTTTGTACACCACTTAACAATAAAAAAAAACCTTTATAAAGTGGGATGAACATAGCAAAAATACATTTTAAGCATGAGATACATCATATTAATGATGCATTAGAACAAGTTTAAAGCGTCAGATGTGACAACATGAACATAAAAAATTGTATTTTTAAGGAAAACATGTTCAGTTACATTAGACTCTTTATAAGAGCAAACAATATTTTAAAAATATCACACAAAGCTAATAAATATATAGAATAGGCAATATAAAATACAGTAGGTAAATAAACAAACTTGGTGGATTTGAATTTTATATTTAAATTAACATCTTATGTTCTAATAGACGAATGATTAAGGCAGTGTGCGTAAAACACGAATAGGTGGGTCCGAATCCGATTCCGGAACATACGGTTTTAAATTTTTCAATTAAATTTGTTGTCTCTTTGGGGTTAAAAATTAGTTTTAAATAGTTCGTGGGGGTAATTTTGAAAAATAATTTTTTTGGTAACTTTTAAAGGAATTTAGATATTTTTGGAACATTAAACATATTTTTCTCTCTAAATGGTAACGTATTTATAAAAACTTATTAAACACAGACGATCTAGGGAAGGCTCCCAATGTATTCGTATTCAGCACGTTTTTCTGGACAATGGTGATTAGTAGTTTGTTGAAAAATTGAAAATTTTCTGTCACCGAGTTTGAATCTTATATTTAACTTAATAATTGGAAGTCGGACATCTAATGTCCCAGCAATAATCAATGGTTAAGGCGGTGTGCGTAAAACAGAATAAATTCGAATTCCATCCCAGCACATATTGTTAATTTTAGTATTTACTAATTCTACATTTTAATTCATAATAATGCATACATTTTTTCTGAACTATGTACATGTAAAGTAGCACATTTGACTGATTTATTGCCCAATGACTTCTTATTCCGTCACATCAAAAATAAAATGCATTTGCATTTTTATAGACTGTTTAGGAGGGGGGACCGTGGCACAGTGGTCTATTTTTTCTAAAACACAGCCGATTATGGAAATGGAAATGTACAATAAACGTTTGATAAAGATAAAGAGACAAATGGTTTTTCACTTTAAAAATATGAATCGAAAAAATGGACCAACCAGTTAATTTAATATACTCATAATAAGAAATTTTACCTAATAAATGGTATGTACATTTAAATAGTTTATATAAAGTTATGTTTACCTGTAATTATCAATCGTGTTACCCTCTAGCCTAGATTGTGTGTTGCATACAAACCTGAAATCTTTTATTTTAATGACATTTTTTTTATTGCCTTGTTTGTATAATTTAGTATTTTTTTAAATATTAGATGTATTGGTAATTTGGATCACTGCAGATATTAAATAAAATAAGGCTGTTGGTAAATTAGTTTACAGTTGATAATAAAGTATGTCTCGAAATTTTGATTTTGATTAGGCACTTAACAAGTCACATCCCACATATCTACATGCTCTGGGTAATCAATCCTATAAGTACGTATCAAAACATTAATATACTATCTACAATTAAACAATAATTTGAAGTCGATTCACCTATTTAAACAAAATTACTCTTATTTTGTTATTTATTAAAAAAACATTACTTTTAGTAAACATGGACATGCAAAAGTCAGCAATGAGGGTAGGACAGTAGCGAGAGCAAGAATACTTTGGAAATTGCTGTGAAATACACTTAGAAAGGGTTATATGGAGAATTAAGTGTAATAACATTTTACGATGTATATCCCACTAATTTAGTTCACAGATTTCTGTAAATGTTCAATTATGTGCTGCTATTTCAAACTTTTAGTATCCTTTGATAAAAGAAGTTGAATATTATTGTTGACTCCTTTAAACTGTTAATTTTACCTTATACATTTTTTTTTCTACTTTTCATACAGTATTCTGTTGAGAGTATTATAAGTTTACTTTGTCCGTCTGTCCGATGTCAAGTTTTTTGTCTGCACGATAAGTCAAAAACGAGAAATGATATCAACTTGAATATTTTAAGCAAAAATCAAGCCCTATAAGGGGTCAAAGTCTATTGATTTTTAACAAATCTGATTAAAAATAGGGGGTTAAGATGGATTGAAATTAAAAAAAAAATCCTAAATTAAAAAGAAAAGCGATATCAATATGAAATGTTTAGTAAAAATGAAGCTTTATAAGAAGATAAAGCCTATTGATAGTGAAAAAAATATGAATATATTGGGGAGTTAAGGGGTTAAAATACTTGAAATTTTTAGCACACATCCAGCTCTAAAAGGAGAAGACACCCTTTAATAATAAAAAAATCTGATTTAAGGGGAGTTTAAATTAAAAAGAAAAAAAAAATCAAAAATGAAAAGCGATATCAACATGAAATTTTTAGTAAAAATCAAGCTCTATAAGGAGATGAGGCCTATTGATTGTGAAAACAATCTGTTTGAAAATGGGGGTTAAGGGGGTCTGTTAAACTCCGAAGAGTATCGTTTAGAATGCCAAGCATTATATATCTTTATTCTAGTTTGTATCTGTGTCAAAACATACGAAAACACGCCCCTTTTGTTACCAATGAAAAATAGTTCTAGTAATGAGGGATATACTGAAGGTAAGTAAAAAATAGTCTGGCTAGTCAGTATGAAACTGAAAAATTTTAATCAAAAAACTTTTCCTCATTTTCACAAACATGAAAATTTATCCTATGATGGCCAATATTATGAAAACAGCTTAAAATACAATCTGGCTAATGTGGAACCCCCCGAAAGCCTTGTCAGACTCATCTAATAATCGTCTGGCGCGCTAAATTTGGCACATTTAACTACATGGCTTGAGTCTGGCAAGGCCTTCGTGATTGTAAATGTCAGCCAGATGTGTATTTTCTATATGATTATAGTAGGTATATTTTATCATAAGACAAATTTTCAAACTCGAAAAAAGTAGAGAAAACATTTTCTATTTTTCCGAGTTTGAAGATGCTGCCAGACAGATTTGCCAATTTCAATCAGTCAGGTTAAATTCCAATAATGTAAAAATAAGGGTTACAGATCGGCAAAAATAGGTCGAATTTTCAGCCGGACTCACTTTCAGTATGTTCTACTTTCATTATTTTTTTATTTTTTATAATTCATCCAAAAATTTTTCCCTGACTCAAAAAAATTATTTTTTTCACTAAGTGAACAGACTATTTTACTATAAACCGACTGGGAAAATAAGTACGAAAAAATTCACTGCCTCCTGAACTATAATAGCTTACTGCAAAATTATGTCCACTATACCCCTTATTTCTCATATTTATTAACTAAACTTTATTTACTTAAATGGTAAAAACAATAATCTATCATAATAAATTACTACAATATTGTTCTATAAGATGTACAATTGATATTAAAATATTGTGTTCCATCCGCCATTAAAAACAGTTCATAATGCTGCAAACATATTTTTCCTTTTTCTGGTTCTCATCATATTTTCCTAAAAATTTTTATATAAAACATTGTAATTTACTGATGGGAACAGTGGTTGCATCTCATATTAAGAAAAAGTATTGACCACTCTACCTCTTTTATAAATGACCAGTACCTATGTCTCGAAAAGGAAAGTATTTTTAAACTTTTTCTATAATAAAAACAAAGGTCTTCCTTCATATTTTTTTTTAACAGGAAAATATTAATACGTGCAACAATAAATTTCACAAAGAAAATAAACTTATTTGAATCTTTTCTGACAAAAATTCTACATACTTTGAATGCTGAAAAACTACTCATAAATTGGAAGTTAGACTTTTCAGACATCTGCTTTACCGACTGGCTTGAATTGTAAACTCCAAAATTTTACCTATGCTTCTCTCTACTAGATGGCCATAGTAATAACAAATTACGAAAGGTATTTCAATGAAGACCAATGTGCCCCTGGGTCCACTATACTCCGGTCTCCCCTACCTTGGCCAAAATGGAAAAATGTTTTGGAGATTGGTTTCATCGGATGCAGAAGTATATAGATTTTAAAGAGGATTAGTAAAGTAGGCATTAAAGGGATTTACATGGCATAATTTGTGTTTTATTTTATATTTTTCGCAAAATGTAGCAGTGCTCCTCGTATTATGAAAACTAAAAATAGTTTTTCAAAAATTTTGTAATCTAAACCGTTTTCCCAGACTTGTGAAGCTTGTTTACCCGCAACCGATAAATTTTTAGCGCGCCCTCGTAGCGGATCTTGTACCGTACTTATATTTTAAATACGAAATATTTTTTTAGAAAAAATTCTTTATTTTTCTATGTTTAGATATACAAGTTTATGATTAAAATCAAGTTTTGTTATTCAAATCAGCAGCTCCCCGGTAGCCGGTGGGTATTGCTTCGAGTCGAAAAACATCCCCGAAAAATCTATTACGGAAGCGAACACGGAACTTCGGTCTTTCCTGCCGTCTAGCAGGAGGGGTTGGTTGCAGCAAAGAGCGAACGTAGCGGACGCGTGCGCCCTGGATGTATGTCATCGCGATCGCGAACGGGTCGCGTTTCGTCTTGGTTATGTTGTAATATATTACAGCATTTATCATGTGTAATTTTCAAATATTATCATCGCGTTATCAACCTTGGACTGTAACCCAGAGCACGGCGGTCCGAAACGCTAGAGTGCACTAATGTCGAGACTCAGAGCCAACTATTTTAGTCCAAATTGATTGCGTTGGTCCGTCCGTACCTAGTCAAGTGTTTTTACACTCCTAGTCCCGATTCCGCGTTCGCAGCGGTCGTTTTTTTGTGACTGAGTGGCTGAGGGGTGTCCGACACCGCTCGCAAATACAACCGCCAAAATTCCGCGATCAATCTATAATTTTAGTGATAGTGATAGTGAAATGAGTTACAAGGACCGGGGCTCGCCGATACTCCTAGAGAGTGGATTGAAATCGTTTTTAGGACATCCTGGCCATAATTTCCCACTATTAAACGGTGAGTTAGCATTACTACATTCGAAACATGTGAGTTATTGTTAGCCTGGCCCCTTTTCGGCGAAGATCTTGCGCGGACAATCTATGCGACAAATATTTCCTTTAAACGACGAAGTAACTTTATCTACATGCCTCGGATGCATTCCCTGCATATCTGTGCGGTTTTATCCAAATACCCCGGCGTCAATTTATGATATTTTAATTAATGACTGTGTAATTTCGTTTCCTAAACAACATTTCATTAATTTCGTACCAATCTAATAGCGACAGTCACATGTTTTATAGTAGGTCTCGCATGCGCGCTACCGGCAATGTCACATTACCTTCGATCATTGGCGGACCACGCGGTCGCTCTACGGGGTTTCCGACTTCCGACATGTACTCATTTGGGTGGCGCGGAAACTTTGAAGTACATGTTGACTTTAAAAATTTAATTTATTACCTATTTTGAATAAGTGATATAATTAATTAACGTATTTTAAATCTAAACTTAAAAAATTCTTTAAGAAATCTGTTTTCTTGCTTTTTATTTTTGACATTTATTAGTCTATTTTAACCTAACTTAATGATGGAGTCACGTGCCGCCCGGTATTTACTTTTATATTTAGCTTATTCGTTTCAAAGAAATGGGAGAGTTCTCTTTTTTTTTTCTTTTTCTTTTTCTTTTTCTTTTTCTTTTTCTTTTTCTTTTTCTTTTTCTTTTTCTTTTTCTTTTTCTTTTTCTTTTTCTTTTTCTTTTTCTTTTTCTTTTTCTTTTTCTTTTTCTTTTTCTTTTTCTTTTTCTTTTTCTTTTTCTTTTTCTTTTTCTTTTTCTTTTTCTTTTTCTTTTTCTTTTTCTTTTTCTTTTTCTTTTTCTTTTTCTTTTTCTTTTTCTTTTTCTTTTTCTTTTTCTTTTTCTTTTTCTTTTTCTTTTTCTTTTTCTTTTTCTTTTTCTTTTTCTTTTTCTTTTTCTTTTTCTTTTTCTTTTTCTTTTTCTTTTTCTTTTTCTTTTTCTTTTTCTTTTTCTTTTTCTTTTTCTTTTTCTTTTTCTTTTTCTTTTTCTTTTTCTTTTTCTTTTTCTTTTTCTTTTTCTTTTTCTTTTTCTTTTTCTTTTTCTTTTTCTTTTTCTTTTTCTTTTTCTTTTTCTTTTTCTTTTTCTTTTTCTTTTTCTTTTTCTTTTTCTTTTTCTTTTTCTTTTTCTTTTTCTTTTTCTTTTTCTTTTTCTTTTTCTTTTTCTTTTTCTTTTTCTTTTTCTTTTTCTTTTTCTTTTTCTTTTTCTTTTTCTTTTTCTTTTTCTTTTTCTTTTTCTTTTTCTTTTTCTTTTTCTTTTTCTTTTTCTTTTTCTTTTTCTTTTTCTTTTTCTTTTTCTTTTTCTTTTTCTTTTTCTTTTTCTTTTTCTTTTTCTTTTTCTTTTTCTTTTTCTTTTTCTTTTTCTTTTTCTTTTTCTTTTTCTTTTTCTTTTTCTTTTTCTTTTTCTTTTTCTTTTTCTTTTTCTTTTTCTTTTTCTTTTTCTTTTTCTTTTTCTTTTTCTTTTTCTTTTTCTTTTTCTTTTTCTTTTTCTTTTTCTTTTTCTTTTTCTTTTTCTTTTTCTTTTTCTTTTTCTTTTTCTTTTTCTTTTTCTTTTTCTTTTTCTTTTTCTTTTTCTTTTTCTTTTTCTTTTTCTTTTTCTTTTTCTTTTTCTTTTTCTTTTTCTTTTTCTTTTTCTTTTTCTTTTTCTTTTTCTTTTTCTTTTTCTTTTTCTTTTTCTCTTTTTCTTTTTCTTTTTCTTTTTCTTTTTCTTTTTCTTTTTCTTTTTCTTTTTCTTTTTCTTTTTCTTTTTCTTTTTCTTTTTCTTTTTCTTTTTCTTTTTCTTTTTCTTTTTCTTTTTCTTTTTCTTTTTCTTTTTCTTTTTCTTTTTCTTTTTCTTTTTCTTTTTCTTTTTCTTTTTCTTTTTCTTTTTCTTTTTCTTTTTCTTTTTCTTTTTCTTTTTCTTTTTCTTTTTCTTTTTCTTTTTCTTTTTCTTTTTCTTTTTCTTTTTCTTTTTCTTTTTCTTTTTCTTTTTCTTTTTCTTTTTCTTTTTCTTTTTCTTTTTCTTTTTCTTTTTCTTTTTCTTTTTCTTTTTCTTTTTCTTTTTCTTTTTCTTTTTCTTTTTCTTTTTCTTTTTAAATTTTTTATTAAAAAATATTAAATCTCCCAAACTTCTTTTATTGTTTGATATGGATCTCTTATCACTAAAAATTTTTAGGTTTTACTTGCGCATAGTAAAGGAGGGTCTTTGTACTATACAATCTAAAAAATGTATTTTTTATATACAGTGCGAGTCAAAAGTAAATAATAAATTCGATAAAAAGAAAAATATTCACTTTTGGAAACATTCTAGAAATATTTTAACTTTGTTTTGACACACTATTTGTACATACAGGGTGGGGCGTGTTAATGTAGTGATTTTTTTTAATTTCATATTCAATTGTCAACATAATGATATAAATGATATAAAAAAATAAAAAAAAAAATATGAAGACAGGAAAATGCATTTTTATTATTGTTAAAACGGAACAAATGCAACGTTATTATCAAAGCAAATACTCAAAATATTCACTAACAACTTCCTAACAATAAGCTAACCTGTGCTGAAACTCCAATAACACGCTGAAAAAAAGGTGTACTATATTTTATCATCATCATACATTTTTTTTACTTCTATTCCAGTTTGTTTCGTGTTCTTATGATTATAAATTTACTTATATATAATATAATTCCTATCAAGAAGTGAACTAAATATACTTACATTTAAATATTGTTATCAGGTCGCCCGATCCATCTAACAAATCTTCCATTTCATTTTAATTTATTCATACACTTATTAATTAAATCACAAAGAATTTCTAACAAAAAGTGGAACGCAACCCTAACGATACGACTCAAAATTGTTAGAAAATGGACAATAGGATGAACACGTGCTAATGTCAATTTGCCAGATTCTCTATAAATGCGTTGTCTCAGACTTCCGAATAATAAGTATCACATCTCAACATGTACTAGTCATATATCTACCGTACCAGTGCAGTGGTTGCATTTTAAAATAAGTTTCAGCTGGAAACATCGTGCAGTGAATTTGTACTCGCTAGTCTTTTGTGAAGTATATAGTTTTTTGATTCGAATTGTTTAAGTCTTGTTCTGAAATTTAAATGCTTTGAATCGAATCCTTTTATAATATTGAATCAAGTACGCGATAGTCTGTTTTAAGAGCATATCATACTTACCATAAACGTAAGAGCTTTCTTGGATTAATTAACAATTCTAGACTCGAATGAAATAATTTATTCTCAGATTAATTATTATAAATCTTAAAATACAAGATTATGCCTACACTTATGCCTCAAAAAATATTATTTGAAGCTTTATTTTAAACAAATGTATCTTCCAAGTTTAAAGCTTTTCTTGAATGTAGATGATAATTTTTTCTGTGCTTTAGAAATAGTTTATGCTCTCATGTTGTATCTCTTATCCTCTTACATTTTGAGCATTTTCTTTGATAATATCGTTGTATTTATTCCTTGTTTACAATAATAATAAAAATGCAATTTTCCATCTTCATAAATATTTATCTCAAAAATTTCCTTATGTACCATGTAGACAATCAGATAGGGTACATATTAGAATATGGAATAAATGGGAGTTGCTATTAAAAAATAATTCGATGACGTCAGTACGTTTACAAACATCACCCTGTATATCCAATATTATAGCAAAAAGCGCAAAATTTACCTATTTTTAGTAATTTTTCCAAAAATAAAACCTTTCCATTTTATTGAACACTATGTCCTACTTCATTATTATATTTATTATTTTGTATAGACCGGTTATATACATTATTCAATATAATTGTAAAACTGACAAATACAGAATATAATGTTAAGGAATAAATAACTGTTTAAAGTAAAAAAAGAATAATAAAAATAATCAATTTATCAATCAGTTGAAATATTGATAATAATTATAATAAATAATAATAACAATAATTAAAATTCTTCTGTATCATTTTTAAATTAGATTTCATTAAAACAGAGAGTAGAATCGAGTGTAGAATATATGCATCTACATTTATATTTATTAAATCATCAGCATGTAACTATGGGAAATTATTTTATATAAGTAAGCGAGAAAAAATATTGGACCCAAAATTTGATCCGGTAAAACTCCCGTAGTAATTTGAAATATACATCATGTTTTCTAAATCAGATGGATATTTTTTTAGCATTAAACCAAAAAAAGCTGCACTAAAATATTCCAAAATATTAATAATAAAATAAAAATATCTATAATTTTGATCGAATATGTGTAAATGAGAAAAATATTTAAGAACGAAAAAATAAACTTCCAATTCAAAGAGATCCTTAGTTTCTTTAGTTAGCCTTAATACTAAAAAACTGGTACGCCCTTGTTTTTACAAGTGCGTTCCACTTTTAACCACCATTCAATTACCTAATGTCAATCAAGAATTCGCCGGTTTTGACGGCTAGAATTATTATACATCAAATTTAACAATCTTTTTTATCAGTACATACCTAATTCTAACCTAAATTTTAAATCAGAAACATTTACTTTCATATCGATCGGTTGTTGGATTGTGCTTAAAAAGAAGGCGTGTCTAAAATTGATGATATTTATTGTATTATCGTTGCCTTTTATTTTTCGTTTACACCTTTTTCTCATTTGGGTGGTTTTTAAATCCATTTTAAATAAAATAATTTCTCTCTTTGTAGAAATTGTTACTACCTACTGATACCTTATTTAGGAGGAATTTATTTCAATATAAGATATAGTTAGATATTTAATATAGATCATATAGTGGTTAAATTTAATTTTGACTTCGACTGTCGCTTAAAAAAATATGTCGAGGGATAAATTTATTATACAAACTGTGTACACAGGAGTACTGAAGGACTTTCGTAGTTTCAAACATTTTCTAAAAAATAAAAATGATATTTTGCATTCTATAAATATTGAATCTTGAACTAATACAAAAAAAAAAGAATAGGTATAGCGATGCAATATAACAAGACAAGTTGTTTCAAAATGAAGGAACTACATAAATTTTAAATAAATTTAATTTACTACACTGTACAAATCTAACGTATAAGTATAAAATTTTTTTAAGCAAAACACCCTGCAGGTAGTTATATATATTTAACTTCATTTATTTGCTATGTTGTATATAGGGTGTGTCAAAATGCGAGGTAACAATTTTCCCAATTTTTTTAAATGGAATACTATTTATGTTATACTACCAATTAATTAGTATAGGGTATTTCACTTAAACAATTAAGAAAATTGCAGGCTCACGTTTTGACATACCCTATATACAACATAGCAAAAGAATGAAGTCAATTAAAATTGTTTGACGATGTGAAAACAAATATGTATATGTATAACTACCTGGTGGGTGGTGTTCTGCTTTAAAAAGTATAGATTTGGTCAGCACCTCGTTCGTGGACCTTCCTGTATATTTAAGAATAATTGTTAATTATGGTCAAACAACTTTTATATTAAACATTTCTTGGTATTTATAATAAAACAGCTATCTATCAATTACGCACTGATGGGACACCTTGTATATGTGTTATTGGCTAACATATTGGTATCGTTTTATAGGCAAATTTATAAGGAATTTATAAGATAATATACAGGGGTTGAATTTAAAAAAATTGAGTAAATTGAACTTAGAATTAGCTATATTTAAGACACGTTTCAAAACACTCTGTATAAAATAAACCAGTTATATTACTACTAGCCCTTGGCTTAGTATCTTATAAGTCTGTATATGAAATAATTTTGAAATCAATGTATACCTACCTAAATTATGATAATTTAATTTAGAGTCTGCATCATTCTCTAATATCAAAAACAATTAACTTTCTTGGCAAAATTGTAATATTTTTCAAAGACATTCTATGGTTGAATACAGTATCACCAAACCATTCTAAAAATAAATAAAATAAAATAAAATGAAAAACGCAACACCCTATATATCCAAAAATATTTTTAAAATATGTATTTTTTAAGTCCATATTACTATTATTTAAAATTTGTTTGCTTGTCTATAACACAAATTGAAATATTGAATAATTATGCACTAATGGGACACCCTGTATAGAAAACTACACCAGCTATGAGGAAAACCTTTGGATAAAAATAATTTATTATTAAAATATCCTTTCAATTGATTTAATGATTTATTTGTCATACAGGGTGGTAATAATAAACTTCTATTTTTTTTAAATACCCTATATATTAATACAAATTTGTAAAAAGCTCTTAAGGACGAGTTCATAGATAGGCAACACTAACGTCAACAAACGTTTCTGACTTGAATGATCTTCAGTAAAAAATGCTCTATAGTCTGGAGACTTGCAAAATTATTTCTTTTGGGTCTACAAACTTCTAGATGGTACTTTTAAATAGTTTTCTTTCATTTGATGATGTTAGATTTAAAAATCTGTAAGAGCAGTGTTCTTATCTCAAGTACAAGGAAAACGTCTCAGAAAAGATACGCATTTGTAGTTGGCAATTTAAAAATATCTACACAATATTAAAAAAAGAGACATGATAAGTATATAAGACAAGTTTTAAAGTTAAACTTTGTGTAGTATATGTCTGCTTTGGATCATTAATGTCGATTTAGATATTCTTTTAAAAATTTGATATTGTAACAACTGCTCTCCCTGAATTTCAATATATGTGTTAGGAAAAAAGTATATGAGCCGTATGGTTTAGTTAACCATCTCATTTAATTGTAAACTGCATTGTGCTAATATTCGTAATACGTCGGAGAGCATCGCAATCGAATCGTTCAAAATGTACTATACATTCGTCATTCAGCTCATTTGCTCATTTGGTTCTAAAATACTGTAGGTCTTCATTCTTCCTACAATTTTATTTTTAAAATGCTCTTAGTACACACCAAAGAGGAAATGATATTTTAAAATGGTAATTCTTTGTGCGAGATAATAAATTTATCTATTGGGGCGTATGAAAATCGGCCAATTTCGCACCGTTCGACAATTAAAAGAATTGTCAAAAATGCTACAGTGGCTAATACATAATCTAAACAGTTATTTGAAGAATTATGAATTATTTTTCACTACAAATAATTCTTAGTTTTACAATCAGTGTTGAAGAATTACTAAACTTTAACCAGAGACAATAGCTTGCTTGAAGCGAAGTCTTGAAGTTTAATGATTGATAAAAGTAAGTAGTCCTGAACGCAGGAGAGGTAATGTAGACGTTCATTCACATTGCCTATACCCTATGGCTCGTATAATTTCTTCTAACCTGTATGGTCAATATAGGGTCCGATTACAATTAGAAGAACACAGCTACGTCGTCATTTGGCAAAGTAATTAATTGGTTATCACCGCCTACTGAGGGTTTAGTTGGAATGTTAATATTATAGAAATATAGGAAATATTGTTTTTTTCCTAACAACTTATTTTTTATTTATTGATAGTTATAGATAATATGTATTCGAAATTCGAAGTAATGGTTATGGCGTAGCGGTGTTCTTCTAATTATAATCGGACCCTACCACTATTCGATATAAAAGACTGCATACTACTTTTCAGTCATTGATTTCATACAGGATCAGGGCTCCACACTTTGCTGGTTGTTTAATTCTATAGAATTTGGTAAATCTAAATTTTCTAAATGTTCTAAGATAGTGCCATCTCGAGTTTCATCAATTTCCAATTTATCTACCTCTAAATAAATTCTGGGAGGTCCGGAAGAACTACGGGAATTCCGGCCACATGTTTAAACCGAATGCTGTATAAATTTACCCCTCCCAATGTTTTAATACTTCTTTGATTTAGCTTTTTAAGGTAGTCGAGATTTTCATGCATTTAATGTCTCAAAATCTGATAATTTTGTTAAGATATATTTTGTTGTTGTTGCCTACATTTATAGCTATACTTAATTAGTATAATTTTAAACGAGGTGCTAATTACAGTTATCTAAATATAAAAACAAAACGACTACGTATATTTTTAAATATATTATCATTTTACAAAGTCAGTTCTGGTATTCCTTAGCTTTTAAGTGAACGAATGTCAACGAATTAATTTTAACAAATATTTTTAATAATTCATGAAAATGTATTTGTGAATCAAATTTGATTCGCGTATTGTAAAACATAAAATTGAGACGGGAACTTAAAAAATATAGAGTTATTTCTTTTGTACAATAATTCATATATTTGTAATTTGTGTTTCCAGGACACTAAGAAAATTTTGCCGACATAATCTATACATCTCTATTTTAGCATCACAAGATATGCACATCATTTTTATCTAAAGTCTAGACGATTAAGAAATATATAATAATTTATTCAGTGATATATCTCTAGACAGTAACTCTCCAACGGCTGGTTCTGTGTCAATTAATGATGTTGATTTATTAATAGTTCATTTATTAATTAGCTATTTATTTTTGAACATTTTTCGCAGTCTCCCGGTACCCATATTTGCGTAAAACTTTTGTACCCTGCCAGTATTTTAGTAAAGCTCTGTAAATTACATTGTAAGTTACATTGTAATTTATTATTTTTCAGTAACCAGAATTGACCTAGAGTTTTCGACAGATCTTGCGATTTTGGAGTTCCCTGAATCCGTTTTGCTCATTTTCGCAATTATGTATATTTGAGTGATTTAAAGTTTAAGGCCCGAATTTTAAATACTATAGATTTTATCCCTTCTTTTGTATTTATATTTCAGCTTTAGAAAAATACGTTCAATTATTATCGGAAGAAAACATAGACACTCAAGAATGTTTGGAAGTATTTACCGATATCATCATAATTTTAAAACTGGCTGATTTAATCCTGGTTTCAATGTTGCCCGGGCACTAGATGCACATAAATCGACTTTAATGTTATTATAATTACGCTTTAACTATGCTGAACAGAAATTCCATTTAATAAATGTCTCGACTTTGGACACTTCAATATTACACATAAATTTCTAAACTTATTTTTTTATTTTAGAAGAATGTTGAGTAGTAACCCCTTAATTCACTTTAAACATGTAATATTGTTTGAAGGTACCCTTTCGTATTGAATTTATTTTAATTAAACTATGCCATTCTTGGCACATGCACCTGTTTTATATGTATTTATAACATGAAAGTTGCTATTGTTTTTTTATCATTATCTACCGATCGCTAAACCAAAACTTTTTAAATTATAAAAGTATTGAAAATTTCCAGATATTCTAAATATTAAATATTTTTTACTTTTTTAAATATATTTTAATTTAAGTGTCGCTAATACATGGTTATCCTTAATTTGTAGATAATTTGAGAGGAACATACTGACGAAGTCATCAATTGCCCTACATAAATTAAGCTGAAAGTAATTTAATACAATTTTGAATAAAATTATTAAATCAATTCTACACGGAAAAAAATGTGACTAGAAAATTTTACTACAATGTTGTAGTAGTAGACTTGTAGAAAAATACTTAACAATTTGTAGAAAATTTTACTACAATTTATAGTTAAAAACTATTAATTATTGTAGCAATTGAATTGTCGAATAAAATGCTACAACAATAGGAAAGAAGTCCACAATGTTTAGTATATTTTACTATTGTTTGTAGAAGTAGAAATTTATTACAATTATCGTCATTACTACTACTAACTTCTGTAAAAATTTGTACAAATATTAATAATTATCTCTACAAAAAATAGTAATTTTCTCTACAAAAAATAGTAATACTTTACATCCCTTCTTCAAAAATATTCTATAATATTGTAGAAATTCTAAGTCATGTGAACAAAACAGAATTCTGCTATTGGCCAACGTTTTCTGACGTCGATCATAAACGGCCAGACAGCAGTAGCCGTTCGCCATGTTCACATAACAAAGCATGGTACATATACGAGTACCCATAACACATTATTATATTATAAGCACCGATGCGTTTGAGAAAATTTTAATAATAAATTCTATTGGTGGTAAGTACATTTATTATTGTTTCTGAATAATTTACCTTTAGATAACTAATTTAAATAACCTTAGTAGATTATTTTAAAAAAATAGTTGTGGACAACGATCGAATTTTGTGCCAAGTTCAATGATGTTTTTTGTCTTAATTGTGACATACCTACTTTCTCATTTTTGTTAGTTATCTGACTTAGTCATTTAATATCCAAATCAGTGTAAAGGTGATAAATACCCCTGTTTTAAGGGTATGAACAATTCAATTGGTATTAATTTTTATTTCATATTTTTCAGGTGCAGAAAAGCCAACTGAGACTGAGGGCGCTATTATTACTGTTATTTATTACATAATGTAATTAAGAATTTGTATCTTTTATATTAAAACAATAAATTGAATATTTTATTAAGGAATATTTTTTCTAGGTTATAATTATAATAATTATGGAATACTACTACAAATTTTATTAAAAATTACTACAATTTGTATGAATTTTTACTATTTATTGTGTAAAATTTTCGTATTTATTTTCATAAAACGTAATACATTTTTAATATAAATTCATACAATGAATAGCAAAAATTATAACAATTTGTAGAACAATTCTTATGATGCATTTGGATCTTTTTACTAAATATTGTAGATAATAACTCTACAATACATTCTCCACAAATATTTGGAAATTTTTACTACAAATTGTCCCTGTCCCTATATGTACTATTTATTGTAGAGAAAAAATCTACAATTGTAGAAATTTGTTCTACAATTTTTTTTCCGTGTATTATGTTTCAAAGGTAATGTTTCTTCTGGGCGACGTCAATTCGTCTTTGTGGCAGATTTGTGTGCCCTAACTTATTTATTGTTATTGCATTATTACTTATATTGTCATGTGAGCCATTTTCGACCAGTCCCGTCCTGCCCTAATCTCTTAAGTTGCTCGCTGTCTTATTTGCACCTTTCACGGCCTCTATTTTTACTTTCCTATCTGTATACAGATATAAGGAAAGTATAGGAATCATGATTTTTTTCGACCTCGAGTTTTCGACGGATTTTTACGTTTTGAGGTCCCCTGAATCCGTTTTGACTATTTTCGCGATGATGTCTGTCTGTCTGTCTGTCTGTGTGTGTGTGTGTGTGTGTGTGTGTGTGTGTGTGTGTGTGTGCGTGTGTGTGTGTGTGTGTGTGTGTGTGTGTGTGTGTGTGTGTGTGTGTGTGTGTGTGTGTGTGTGTGTGTGTGTGTGTGTGTGTGTGTGTGTGTGTGTGTGTGTGTGTGTGTGTGTGTCTGTGTGTGTCTGTATAACGCATAACTCATGAACCGATACAGAGAAAAACACCAAATTTTAAACTTAAGCTTTGTTTTAGCGTCTAATGAGCTGATTAGATTTTGGGCAGAGTCGGAACATTTAGGGGGGTACTTTATAGGTGGTCATTTTTATATTTTATGAAATATATCTGTTATTTACGTTTGGAGAAGAAAATTCTTTAAATAAAAGTTACTTCTAATATTATTATCTATAATTTTTGTTCTATACAAAATTTTTCTAAAATGGTTCGTATTCGAGAAATTTGACAAAATGTAAAAAAAAATTTTTTTTATAAAAATTGTTCAAATAAAAGTTGTTTGTAATATAATTCTCTATAATTTTTATTCCCTACATAATTTCTCTAAAATGGACCGTATTCGAGATATTTGAGAAAATGTGTAAATTTCGAATTTTGAAAAAAACTCAAAAACGGATAAAGAAAAAAACATTAAATTTTAAACTTAAGGTTTATTTCGGCCTGACGTGAAATGATTAGATTTTGGACAAAGTCGGAACATCTGGGGGGGTACTTTATGGGAGGCCGTTTTTATATTTTATGGAATATATCTGTTATTTATGTTTGGAGAGGAAAATTGTTCAAATAAAAGTTACTTCTAATATTATTATCTGTAATTTTTGTTTTATGTAAAAATTTCCTGAAATGGTCCGTATTCGAGAAATTTGACAAAACGTGCAAAATTCTGATTTTTATTATGAAAGTTTTTGAAATAAAAGTTGTTTGCGTTATCGATCTCTATAATTTTTGTTTATACATGATTTTTCTAAAATGGACCGTAATGAAAAAATTGTAGGAAATTAAAATTTTTCAGTATTTTCGTTTTCCATGAATATCTATAGAAAAATGTTTCGAGGTAGATGTATGTGGACAATGTATATATTTAGTTTATCCTCTAAACATTTATATAACTAGATAGGAAAGTCATGTGTTGGACACATCAGATTTTTCTGTTATCAAGAATAATATTTATGAATTGAGCAAACTTGCGAAACCTCTCTATGGAACGACTATAGTTAGTCGTGAACCATTGACCTTTAAAATTTGGTGGATACGCCGATTTAGAATTCTACAATTTACCGGATGCACTCAGAGTATAAGAGTCTAATAAATAGTTTAATAAATGACGAAGGCATCGTTGTCATAACAAGTTCTGGTGAATGTGCAAACAATTATAGAAATTTCACATATTGTGTATATAAATAAGCCACGTTTGCTGTTTTAGTCTAGTCAGTTCATATTAGGAGTTCGTTCAGTACACATTAATCTTGTATATACGGAGTGGCCCAAAAGTCTGGAAACGGCCAATTATCTCGTAAATTGCTAGTCCTAATTATGAAAAATTTGCGGTACATTTATTTTGGGATACGGAGAATCCAGATTTGATATTTGCAATGTTGCCAGATTTGACGTTTCTCTTATAATATTAGTCACTTTGGTTTTTCAAATTCATCACCCTGTATATTAAGTCATTATTGGAATCTCCTATTCAATACGAGTTCAACCATATGTAACATTTTTATGTAGTCTGGAAGGTCTTAAATAAATAAAACAATCATGGAGAAATGTGGTAGATACAGTCTATTATCGATTAGGGTACTGTCAACTCACAAATGGAGCACATTTTGAACACTTGATAATGTAACAATTATGTTAAAAATGTTATAATCTTTCAATTGTTACGTTTTAATGTAGTTGAAAATAGTTTGTATTAAAAAATTTATTGAGACAATTAGGCGTTGCCAGACTTATTTTATTTATTTAAGACCTTCCAGACTACATAAAATCATAAGTGTTACATACGGTTGAACTCGTATTTAATAGGAGATTCCAGTAATTACTGAATATACAGGGTGATAAATTTAAAAAACCAAAGTGATTAATATAATAAAAACTGCAAATCTGCCAACATTGCAAATATCAAATCTGGAATCTCCCTATCCCAAATTAGGTATACCCTAAATTTTGTACAATTAGGACTAGCAATTTAAATAAATTAATTAGTGTCTTAATATAAATAAACGTAATCATATTATAACAAACCGAAAAACAAACCCCTCATTAGTGGTCATAGTATCGAAAATAAGGTAGAGACGACATAAACACTAGCTTGCATTACGACAGATGGACGCACTTCGAGTGACGGAAAAGTTTAATGAAAATGGCGACTTGAGTGGTAATTGGATTTCTTCGAAGTCACTAATTTTATATTTCAAGAATAACGGAATGAAAATGATTTTCTATCATCTGTATCTGTAACGTGTGGAGGGTGGGTTACCCCCACGGCACTTAGGCCTCATTAGGCCCATTGTGCATCCTCCTAAGATGATAGGCACCTCCTAGCTCGTCAACCAGCCTACAGATTTAATGTAGTTGACAACGTCGCCAAGAGGTGCTTCTCTTATATCGGCCGGTGTTAGCCGATACTCGCCGAACACAAATCTTCTAATAAATGAGAGCGTCGTGCAATCGTAAAGGATATGCTCGATGGTCTCATCTTCTTGTTCGCACCCTCTGCAGAGTGCGGATTCTGACAGCCCCATGATATGGAGATGCTTCCGTACTTGGCAATGACCAGTCAGAATGCCTGTGACCAGACGCAGATTCTGTCTAGTCATAGTCAAGTATTTGTTTGCTGCAGTGTTGTCAGGATAACTTAAGAGCCCCCTGGCAACTCTGCAGTTTCTTGTTTCATCCCATCTTTCCTTGAATTTCACAAGGGAATGTTCTTTAATTAGGTCTGTCACTACCGATTTTGTCAGGCCAATAGGAGGGCCAGGTCCAAAAAGTATTTGGTTGGCTGCTTTCTTAGCTAGTGAATCGGCAAGACGGTTACCTTTTGATGTGGCGTGACCTTTGATCCATCTTAAGGTGACCACATTGTTGATGGATACTTCGGCCAAAGCTTCATGACATTCTAGTACTAACCCTGAATATTTTATATCATTTAAATGAAGCTATTTAACAAAAAATTCATTTAATTTTACCAAAACTGACTAGCTTCACTATCTCGAGTTTGACATATGACGTAAAAGGGTAAAATGCAAAGGTTCAAACACTTTAACAACGTCATAGCATCTTTTTTTTTATTCTATCTCAATGGGTCATAGCTTCAATAGGCTAATAAAATTCAGGAGGTTATATATGACTGGAGAAAATAATGACATTTTACGTTGACACATGGGTTCCAATAGAAAGTCCACAGGGGTTCAGAATATGATTCAGAACTACTTAGAATATAAAATATGCGCAAACGTATAGTTCTAGATTAGATTTGACTAGTGTTGGAACGATTTAGAAGCCCCTGATATTCTAACCTATAAAATCACAAATTAAAACGAACTGTTAGAAAACATTATTGTATTTTTGCTAAGACGAAAATGTTGCAAAAAAAATATATTGACTTACTGTACTATATATGGGTAAGTTTCATTGATATACTTCTTATTTCGAAAATATCTTATAATCATTATTACCAATTTCGTTTGAAAACCCTGCCAAATGAGAAAAAATACTTCCAATTACTATATAATTCTTTAACTAATAACAAAAATAAAATAAAGTGAGGTTAATAGCACGTTAAACTGATTTAGAATTGTTGGAACACTACTCTGAAGTTCTGATTTTTTATATAAAATTGTTGGAGTGGTAAAATAGTTTTAAGCAAGCTCCGTAAAGTTCTAAACGGTTCTGAGCTTTTGTTGGAACACACTTTACATTAGCTTGCTAAGAAATATGAATTACATTTTTACCTATTTCGATTGAAGTAAAATAATAAAGAGAGCGATTATTATTAGAACCATTTCTGTTTACGATTATCTTCTGCCATGATTCTACATTTCTTATTATTTAGTCTCGACTTACTGTAACAATTTACTTAAAAATGTCTGTAACAATTTCTGTAATAATTTCTGTAACAATTTTTGTAACAATTTCTGTAACAATTTCTGTAACAAATTCTGTAACAAATTCTGTAACAAATTCTGTAACAAATTCTGTAACAAATTCTGTAACAATTTCTGTAATAGTTTTTGTAACAATTTCTGTAACAATTTATGCAACAATTTCTGTAACAATTTCTGAAACAATTTCTGTAAAAATTTCTGTAATAATTTTTGTAACAATTTCTGTAACAATTTCTGCAACAATTTCTGCAACAATTTCTGCAACAATTTCTGCAACAATTTCTGTAACAATTTCTGTAACAATTTCTGCAACAATTTCTGTAACAATTTCTGTAACAATTTCTGTAACAATTTCTGTAACAATTTCTGTAACAATTTCTGTAACAATTTCTGTAACAATTTCTGTAACAATTTCTGTAACAATTTCTTTAACAATTTCTGTAACAATTTCTGTAAAAATTTCTGTAACAATTTCTGTAAAGTGTAATTCTATTTACTTTATTTGTATCTTTTATTTTCATACTTTGATGCATCATAAAAAAACAAAAAAATTACATTAAAAAAGATTAATACAATTTTTGTTAAACTGGCAAAAAGATGAAATTTATTGGTTGCTAAGGATATGAAAAATAGGCTGCGGTATATATTTTTGTTAATATAATATTATAAATAACTCCTTATCATTTGTTTTTAATTTGAAAGTGTAAATTAAACTTTCATCAAATCTATTAAAAGTTGATCTTTAGACCTTAATTTTATTAGAAGAGAACCGTCAAGGTTCAAAATAAAAAATAGTGGAAAGCAACTAAAATAAACTTTGTCGAATATCTCTTTTCTTTTTCTATATTTATCTTGTGTTAGGCTTAATGTAGATTACAACGTTTTCATGTCTACTTTAACCAGGGCTGGTTGTAAATTATCTAATAACCTGAGGTTAAACTGACGAAATACCGAATAAAGATTTGCGTTTACATTTTAATCGCTTAGCGCATAGTTATCAATAAACTTTTAACTTGCAGTTAAAATTGACTAAAACGTTACAGAATAGACCCCTTATACTATTTCACGAATAAATATTTCATCATTGATCTGCAATTCTGATGACGATGAAGGATTGAATAAATAATTATTTTAGAACGAGTTGTTTAAAGTTTGGTGTTTTGTACCAACTTGTCGGTCAAAATTTTCCCAAATTTTACCAAAATCATACCTATACATTGGTGTGAATGTAAAGTGTTACTCACCTACTAACTTCTATACGGTAAAATATTCCAGACAATACTCAGAAATGTGAATTTTAATGTCAAATGAAGAACATTTCTATATTAAGAAATTTATACTAATTTCAACCTCTTGCACACTGTAGATTGCAACATGAGTCGACTGATAGCTCATTTGAAAGGGTTTTTTAATTATCTATCATCGGCTTAAACAATTTATAATTTGATTTATTACTTTATGATCGACTTATTTAAAGGATACCTCACACATATATAATGAGTTTTTCCACACAGAATTTCATAAAATACGTCAAAGTATGCATTTTGTTCAACTGCACCACTCTTATGTACGTAGGGTTTTTAAAAACAATCGACTTGTTAATACTATAGTCTGAATAAATAAGGAGTGCAGAAAAAGTGGGGATATAACGTCACATTCCACGTACTGTAACCGCCCCCCCCCCCTATGCAACATCATGCCGTCATTATAACGTGATTTTTTGGTATGCGTTACGTCATTTGGCTTAACGATTTCATTATCTTCAGTATCATCGAGTGACATCTTTCTAGTTGGCACCTGTTTTCTTTTAGTAGGTACTTTATCAGCCTTGCAATGTAGATCTGAGGTAACTTCGACTTTTTTTAATTTGGTACAACTATTAAAATACAGACCACTGAAAATTCTTAAAGATATAAAGTAAATTGTGTATCTAGTTGTAAAAACTACCTTCTGAGAGGTATACATATAGTCTGAGTTTATAATAAAAGTTAATAAAAAAAAGATCATATATTCTGTGAGATGATAAAAGGTATCTAAATCAAGTGACCCCCTACAAATCTTTTATTTTTAAATAAACTATTAAAAAAATACCCTAAAAGAACTCATAATTAAAAATAAAAGTATAACATTACTCACCAGTTTTATATTATATTTCTTAATAAAGGCGGCCAAAAGACTTGTTTTTTACACAGCGTCAGCCATTTTCTGCTTACCTCATAACCGCCAGACCGTCATCATCCGGTTTTTCAAACTCAACAATGCAATACATCTGTAAAATACCAAATTCAGTTTAATAAACTTTATTATTTTGTCACATTCTATTTTTTACCTTTTTCTAAAACATCTTATCAAATAAAGTACAATTTAAAAATGCACCACGTTCACAAGGTCACGACTGTCACTCACGAGAATCATGAAGATGGAGGAAACAGGAAACAACAAAGACAATTGACAATATGACATTGCCAGAAATATACAGAAAAATAATGTAATTATGACGAATTCTAAGTGACGTCTATTCTATGTCATCAATGCGACGTTAAATACACGTTACTAATTAGGATAATGTTTCGTATAAATTAATACTAAAAACTTACGTTATAATGACGAGTCTGTATTGACGTCTAATTAACGTTGCAAAAACGACGTCAAAATAACGTCATTAATTGGGATAGTGACGTTTCTGACAAGTAAACCCAGAAAATCACGTCATAATGACGAAACCTTGCTGCTTGGGCCGGTCTTGTTGCTAATTATTAAAGCCCGTATTTTTTTAACTCCCTCCGCTTTATGAAATTCAAAGTAATTCATACTTACTGTATTTGGCCTTTTTCCTCTAGTAGTGTAGTGATCATCTAGTTAATTAATTGATAATTTATATATCCACGTTGTGATAATGTTAATTAAAATAAACCAGAATTCGATGCAAAGTTTGGTACAAATTTGTGAATGAAATAAAACTCATATTATATTTAACTTATTTATTTTTATCTTCAAATAAAATAGCGATACCATTAGGTACTTAAATTGGAGAATGAAAAATTTAATTTCTCACCGAGGCCTCACATGTGTCCCGCCCAAGCAAACAGGCCACAGGCCACTTGCCATCAAATATATATAATAAAAAACTTCTTGAGAATAGACAGCAGACGTCCTCAGAATTGCACTATCTTTAATAATTCTTTTGTTTCGTCGTTTTTTTTTATATAGGTGCGCTTACTGAGATACAGTAATTGCAATAATAAACTGATATCCCTTATGTTTCAGCCTCACCTAAGGGGTTTTATGTAGTGTAATTCTACTAGAATAGTACCAGATCAATACCAGCGAACTACCCCTTATATTCAGATCTACCTACGGTGCGAAGATTGAGAGATAATTATCTAAGATAATCCAACCCTGTAGTAACATCAATCATATTCGGATAAAATGTGAGTCTAGTCGCCCGATGTGTCATTTACTCCAATCAGCTACGCTGTTATTTAGTAGATATTTGCGAGGGTTCATTGACAGTTCGGTAGCCAGACTCTTAATATCTTTTAAGGTGTTATATTAATTTGAAAGCAATGTAGCCTATATCACACACATCTGGAAGAGCTAAATGTGATGTCGCCAAGCGATAAATTCCTCCAAAATACAAAAGTTGACCATTATTGAATAATAATGGGTTACAAAATAATACTCATTATTATTCAACAATAAATTTCCATTTTACAAATATAATTTCGTTGCTAAGTTATTAACTCACCATTGAAAATGCAAACATTAGATTCGTCTATACTAGACATTATGTACTAATTTCATCTTGCGTTGTGACGGCGTCGATTTAGGTACGTCGCAGCGTTGAGCGTCGCCTTGCGTCGAGGCGTAGAGCGTCGTGGTGGAGAGGAAGGTATTTAATACGGTACTGCATTGGGACAGATATACGGCAGAAATATTTAGGTGATGTGGGAGTGACGAAGGATATTATGAAGGAAATATTTAGGGGCGGCAAGCGTCGGTAAATAAATAAAATGACTACCTCCTGAACCTTAACTGAATTAAATTACTGCACTCCTTTCTTCTCTAGACTGCAGTAACGTATCCCTGTCAGTTTATTAAGTACTTTCATAACAATAATACAAAATATTGTACTATTAATGTGTACAATAAGATTCATTTTACTAATTCTTTTGAAATATTGAGCTAAAATGTAGGGCTATATTTCTGCAGAAAAAAAGGCAAAATTAACCTTTATGAATGTTTACTACCAAAATTTAAATTGTTAGCATTTATATTGATACTATTTCAGTTCTTTGTTTTAAAATTTTTGCTATTTAAAACAATAATTTTCTGAATATGAAGATATATTTCCAAGGTGTACCTTTAAAGACATATTTTGTCTTCAAAGTATCAATTATTGTTTAACATTATTTTAATTCATTTGCTAAATAAAATCTTATACTAAATTTAAAATTATCAGTTCTATATCGTAAAATATCTAAAACGTTTATTTAAAACTCGTTTTGAAGTCTGCACTTTTTTATAATTAAAAAATATCTAGTGTTAACTACCTATAACTTATAACCTTTAGACCAGCACCACTATAAAAATAGATTTATTGATAATTAAAACTTATTTTATTTTTAAATTAAGACACTTTAGAAACTCATAAAATTGTTTATTGAGTCATTCAGTTCGGAGACTTTTAGAAGCATTTGATATTTTAAAAAGCAGTGAACTTATAATTATATTAAACATACGAGTATTTAATTGTGCCTTTTAGAAAGTGTCATCAGAGCTATTTGTTATATTTTTAAATTATTTCTAAAAATATTAATAACAAACATCGATGTTGCTTAAGAAGATAGAAAATTGTCTAATAGTACTCTAGACAGTAAATGCAGATATTATTGTCTCTATCTCTATGGCGAAAAATTACATCGAATCTTGTCCATTCTGAGCTAAAAAATAAAACTTACCAATGCCTCTTATTAATTATAAAATTTATAATATGAATTAAAATGACAGTTTTTATACTTGCCTTGTTAGGGAATTCATGCAAATATAGAGAAAATTTTTGGCATCAAGAGAAAACCAATTAAAATCGTTAATTTTCAGCATATACAATCAACTCAGGTTTGCACTGATAAGTTCCATAGGGGTTTAATTTATTAAATAAGTAACCTATAATTTTAGAAGGGATTATTTTTTAAAAATGAAAACACATTTTTAATTACCAATAATTTAGACATTTGAAGTTTTTTTAAAGTATACTTTTTTAAATAAAATTTTCATACTGTAAGTAATTTTTCCAATTACTTGGAGAACAATTTTTATAGAGTTACCAAATAATGCCTGAGAATTCCCGTGAATACCTGAGAATACCCAGGAATACCTGAGAATTCCCGGGAATACCTGGAAATTCTCGGGAATATCTGAGAATTCCCTAAAAGATGTACACAAGAATTCCAGATGTATTTACCCCCCGCATTATTTCGAATTATCGCTGTCCTTGGGATATTATTACTGAAATTTTTAAACATGACGCAACTGTCATAATTGCCAACTGAATTTCAAATGAAATTTATAGCTTTTAATATTTCTAATAAAAGTTGGACATCGTACAACTGAAGATTCTTTGATTAAACATAAGTCGTTTAAACGAAATATGCTTTGGTAAAATGTGACTCGTTTTCAAAACACAGATTGTTTTAGTGGAAAATTAAAAAATTAACGGTCAACATTTTTTTTATTACTCAGTGAAATTTTACTAAGTAAATTCGACAAACTTGTTTGATTTTTTCTCTTGAATATTTTGAAAATTACCCCGAATCGAAGCAAAAATTTGCAGATAATTTTGGCATATGTGGTATTCGATAAGAAAATTTTATACCGAAATATCAAAATTTAAAAACTTGACAGACCTCTTCATTAATACGACTAAAATCAAATTTGCAAAGTTTGTCATGCCAGTTATGCATATTGTTTAGTTGACGCAAAAAACCTGATAAATTTTACTTAAAATAAGTATAGTCTATTTCTATCTATAATAGGTTTCAAATAAAATGTTAACAATCAAAATGACAAATTTTTTAATCACATCGTCGCGTCTAATATCATGTGCATAAAAGAGCTTCTCAAGTGTCGTAAAATTTCCAGTGTAATTTCATACAGGGTACCCACCAAACGAAAAATTTCCTGAAATTTTTCCTAGTTGTTATGGAAACGTTTTAAAATAATAGCATTTAATCGGAGGTACGTAAAATTTAGAAGAGATGATGATGTCATTTACCTATGCCGTACGCCACTGGCGAAATTTATCTCACTGATTTTTTTTTTTCATATGTGTACATTATGATAGATATATATTATGATACCAAAAACGTTTATAGAATTTAATAAAACTATACTATGTAATTTTAAATTTTCAACTTGAACTTCCTGTTTTTCGGAAACGAGTAACAAGCATGTTTTGTTTAATCGTCTTATTTTTAATCAGTTAATCTTCAGTTCTATGTCTCATTTAATGGGTGATCCCTTATATTAGTAAAATAAGAATTTTACTAGATTAAGTAGGTCATGATATTTCTACACAGATTGTATCAATAACATAATAATTAGAATATTTTGCTGCGCTTGAAACAAATATAATGGTTCTGTCGGTTAAAAACTTTTTTAATGTAAAAACTAAATTACAAGAATATTAGGTCCACCTATATTTTTTAGAAAACACTTAAATTGTCTATTTTAGACGTATACCCAATGTGCTTGTGTACCACGCAAAAACTAGACAATACGTTAATGTTAATATCAAAACTGACAGCTATTAGTTTGAAGGTTAAATTTTTTTATAATTTGATCGCAACTATACGATTTAATTAGTTGGTATTTACCTAGTCTTATGGAAATAGCTTAAATCAATAATTAAGGGTACATACAAAATTAATTTATTTTATATTTAAAATTGCACCCATTAGTCATAGGCAAATTATTAATGTACATTTTGACATGAGGAGAACGCTAGACTTTCCTAAAAATAGCTCAGCTCAGGTCAAAATTTCAAAATAAACCATAAAAATATAAAAATAAACAAGCTGTTCCATATGCACTACATGCCAAAAATTTCAGTTTTAAGTAGATATTTGTCATGATAATCATGATTTATAAATATTGAATATCTTTTCCAGTATAATATTTTGCTGAATGTTTTATATTCAAACTTAATGCTATTCCTAATCACAATAAAAATGACTGAGCAATAGGAGAAAATAATAATATTCCGTTTGATGTAGATAATGCAATACACCCTATAATATAATATATTGTTATAGTTTCAACACATTTGAGCTAATAAGACATTTTAAAAATGTTTGGATATTATTTATTTATAAATTGCTTATTGGAGTCAAAAAAAATTCGAGGCTGTGCTGAAAAGTTCGCGGCTTTACGTAGATAGAAACGTACTAGCGAAATATGAAATAAATAAAATTATTACAAACATTGATTACATTCAAACATGTATTACATTTAAACATTTATTGGGAATGAAAAAATACCCATATTCTCAAATGAGGTCGGTATTGTTGAAGAAAGAATGAATGAAACTCAAAATGAATACCATAAAATGTATTTGAAAGATTACTCAGCGACTAGTTTCGGCCTCATTACGCCATCTGCAGGTCTATAATTCAGAAATGTTCAATATAGGAAGGGAAGATAAATTAGTAATGTTGCATATTTACATATAAAGGTGTTCAAACAATATTATATACAGTATGTCCCTCTAAGTTGGAATCATATGGAAAACTTTTTTATTATTAATTTTAGGAAAAAAGTTATTCTTCATAAAAAGTTCTACATTATCTAAAACCTAGAATACAGTCATCAAATATCAATTTTTTTCAGTGGTATACGAGGTTTGTCAAAAAATATGAATTTTGCGTTTATTTTTGACAAAATTGAAAATTTTCATTACGAAAATTGCTATCAATGGTATAGTTAAAAGGTATAGTTAAAAGTTCAGTATTAGATAAATAAGGACTATTAGAAAAAAATTAATTTTAGTCATAATCTAATAACTTTTTTTTTTAACATTTGAGGCGAGAGGTGTGGCGAAAGGACCTCCTTAAAAATAACTAATATTTTTATATATTCCGCCATGCCAATAGTTCATCGCATGACGCGTTAAATTTTTTACGAGTTTGTTAAATCTTTCTTTTATGGAACTTGGAAAACAACAAAATAATTTGCAGCTTGAAATAACTTATTTAATGGAAGTTTATGGAGACTGGCAACACCGCTTTCATACTATTACGACGATAGTGCCTTCTAACTTCTAATAGTATTCTAAGTACAAAATCTTGTTGACAGTATATTTTATGTTATGTGATTATGTACCTGCAAAAACACCGCTGCTGTCTACTTTGTTAATGCGTAGAATCAAGGTTGCCAGGTCGAAAAATTAAAAATCACTAGAAATATATACAAAAATCAATATATAGAATGAAAAATTGAAAAATCACTATTTTTCTCGTCACAGAGGGAACGTTACTGTACGAACGGCGCTTATTGCGGCCGGCTCTCGGGCGCCAGATTATTTCTTGTGTTTTACTCCACAAACTCTCGAAGCGGCGTTGAAAGTACTCGGTTAGCTATAGATGGAGATGAACAATTCCATGGGTCAAAGGCTACGTAGACCCAGGTAATGGGTAGCCACAAGTGACGGTCTTTAATCGTCGCTTGTGCTTATAAATATTATTTCACTAGCTGAAAATTAAGGGGGAAGTAAAGCAAGTAATTAGTACTACTTCAGTAATATGGCCAGATAACATTGACACATTTATTATTTCTAACTATATACAGCATAAATAAAATAAACTAAAAAAATGGGCCAATGGCTTACTTCTTCATCACGGCAACGCTACGTACTACACTTCGTTTTTAATTCACGTTTTTGACCGGAATAAATGTTCTGTCCACATCCGACTTACTCACCAGATTTAGAAGGTTTTTAGAAATGTTTTAAGTCATGGCTTGAACATTGAAATAAGTGTATTGCTAGCCGAGGACAGTACTTTGAAGGATTATTAAATCGAATTCCATGTAAACTTCTAATAAAAATGATTCACCGTATCTTTTTATTACACCTCGTATTTCAGTCTACAAATTATGTCATCAGAATGCTTTTTTTGCAAATTGAAAACAACTAATTCTTTTACAAATTAAAAACAATTAATTATGTTTCTAAATTTGTGCGGTTAATGGCGTAGTAGGTAGTTAATGCTGTTTAAATCATTTTTAATTTATTCTAAAAATATACAAGTGAAGGTACAAATAAAATCAATAATGTGTGCACAACATGAACCTGGATTTTACATCTCTATAAATATTCAGCAGTTACTGTTGGTCTTAGTAATTATTTCTTGAAATAAGTAATTTTATGGAATAACCTCTAATGTTTAAAAAACGGTTTTTATAATGAATGTGGATGGGATTTTCCTCACCTGTAAGTCATTTCAATCATCTGTAAATCGAAATTTAAGCATTTGCTTTGAATTTGATTCTATTTAATAAATAAAAATGTTTAATTTTTTTTTTTTTTTTGGAGTGAGGGTAGCCATGTGAGTAGTAGGGATTAAGTGTAAAGGTTAAAGAAAAGGTCCTTTATTTCTCACAAGTCAATTTAATTGGCGACCGGTTTCAAAGTTGTCACTTCATCATCAGGCACACCTAAATGGAATGTCAAGGAGTCAGTTGTAATAAAAACAATTCAAATTCTCCCACGTGGTTGTCATACGCCAAAATTTGACTTTTCTTTTTTGACATTCGTACTGTCAACCTAGTTTCCGTTTCCTGTAACAGTAATTTTCTTTTTGATTATCTGCTTCAAATTTCCCTTTTACATATGAATTTTCATATTTTCTTGTTAAGTGTTCTAATTTTCTTGTTAGTATAAAATTTTTTGCTTTCTCATTCTCAGTTTAATATATTTTACTTTCAATAAATTTTGTCACCGCCACCTATACTCACTTTCAGTAAATAACACCTCCGTTAGTACACTATTTATCCGCTAATTTAAAATTTACAGTTTACTGCATTGATTCATTAAAAATCTAGATAGATGTCTTGACAGTCTGATAATTTTTACTTTTTTACTTTTTACTTTCAGTAATTAACATTATATCCTTAAAAATTTTTAAACTGTTTGTGCTTGTAAAACTATTCTGTGTTGTTTAGTTAATAATTGTCTTAAATGTGTTTTAATTAATTATTTTATTCAAAAAGACATCTGGTGGTTTAACCTAACCTACATTAAAACTTTTTTAAAAAAATACTTATTACACATGACTTTTTTAACTCGTTCTGTTAAACTTTTTGTAGCGCTTCCTTTATGGAATTAGTCAAGGTGAGTCAAGGTTATTGTTTAACTTTCTTTTGTGTTTTTTCTGTTATTTTGTATATGTTAAAGTCCGTTCATGCTTTTATAATTGTTTTTATTACAACTGACTCCTTGACATTCCATTTAGGTGTGCCTGATGATGAAGTGACAACTTCGAAACCGGTCGCCAATTAAATTGACTTGTGAGAAATAAAGGACCTTTTCTTTAACCTTTACACTTAAAAATGTTTAACAGTGAAAAAACCTGAATTACTTAAATTTCCATTGGCACTGGCAGTACGTACTGAGTATATTTTGTTTCCTTGTTTATCGATCAGAACCTACTAAATATCCCAATGGAAAATGCCATTATTAATACGACTGATGGATGCTACCTCTTCTACTTTTTCATAGAATCAGCATAATGTTGCTTTCTTTGTTGGATTGATGACACTCATGTGCCTTTTTAGACGAAAATGCTCGGTAAGCAAATCTACTGTTATAAAGTTTCCAGATTTACGAAAGGGAAAAGGGGGACAACGGTTACTTCTGATCACGTCAAAAAACAGGTATTTTTTTATCAAATCAGGTCTTTTGTTGTGGAGTTCTAAAAAAAGGTCTTCCGCTTATATTTTTATATGACAAGTCCTTTTTCTGGAGAGCTCAAAAACCAAAATCTTACCGCTTAAAAAAATTTCTTTAATTTTTTAATTTATAACTTTGGATTTAAAAAGCGTGGCTTTTCAGTAAAAAAAAAGCATGGCATTTAGGTAAAAAGCGAGACAAGCACGTACTTGGCCGTGACGCATACAAGCAAGTTAAAAAACGGGATAATTACGCCTAAAGCGAGACGTCTGGCAACCCTAACTGTTATCATTTTGGCTTGTGGTTTTTGATCCAGTAGGTCTTCCGTGAATTTGGCCGACGGCTCCTGAACGAACTCTTTGGCTTTTATCAATCTAGCAACTCCACAAAAGGGTTCGGGGCCATTCATGACCTTATCTAGCCTTTGCGGGCTAGTTCGATGGCCTTTTTATTGCCCTGATATTCTTCGTGGCCGGTACCCAGGCTAAGGTCACTTTGTTTTGACTACTTAGCTGTGTCAGATCTTCTAGGCCGTCTTTCAGCAGTCATGATTTGATTTCTGGTGAGAAAATTGCCTTTAGATTTGCTTGGCTATCAGAAGATGGCAATAAGTTTGCCTGATACTTACTGGTTTATTATTTCTCTTTCAAATAGTGGTATGGCTATTAGTTCGGCCTGTAACACTATTTCATATTCTCCTAAACTCGGCGAAATCGTTACCTTTCACTTGGGTCTAAATATCCAGCACCGGCTCCTGCCTTGAGTTTTAAAGCGTTTGTATACTAGAAGAGTATTTTAGTTTGAAAATTTATATGTGGTTATATATCAGTAGGCATTCCTATATGCCTTTTTACTTACTGGTATGGCCCTTTACGGCTAACGCTATGTAGTTGACTTATTAGGTGTTGACCCTTCATTAGCTTGTGGATAATATACCTGTCTTCTCCTTGTACGAAGATGTGCAGTGGCGTGAGGTTTAATAGCACCACTATAGGGGGAGCTCCAGATGGGGAAGCCACTGAATGCCATTAAGTTGGCCTATTGCACTTGCCTGCAGTTTTGATTGTCCACGCCAGTACGCCATATTATTTTATGGGTCTTACACCTTTGTGTATAACCATATGGTCATTTTAGGACTTAGGGCCCTAGTTTTTTCCGCTTATTCTTCTAGGTAGGTTTGTATGCGAGTTTTTTAAGATGTTGATTCCACGTCAGCCTTTCGACAAGTCTGGCTCCAAGGTATTTGGCGTCTATGACAAATGGAATAACCATGTTTAATATTAAATATTAGTTTGGAAAAATATTTAAAGTGTTCAAAATGGATTTGTGTTTTCTAAAACAAAATTCAATCTTCCGAATTATAGCCACTCCAAGATTTTGAAATTGACACCCTGTATATAAATATAATTTATTTATTTTCGTCTGTAAACTCTTTGGTTTATTATTTTTAGTAGGAACATGTCGAATATCTGGACCATTTCCATCTATTTGTTTAAAAAAATTTAAACTTCACAATTAAATAGATAATCTATTTTTAGAATTCGTTGGCAAACAATCATTAAAAACTATTTCCAAAATACTTAAGAATATAAATTAGGAAACCTAATAAATTGGCTCGCTTAGTAAAACTGCATTTGTTCCGCTCATATAAATCTAATAAATATTCTTTTTTATAATACCGCGCGTCAAATTTTGTAGTTTTGGGCTACGCATGAAGTCACATAAAAGAAAAGATCCATTTACAATCAGGAATGGTTTTTCTTTTTAATATGTTTGTATTTCGTAGATCTTTTGTCTGTGCCTATATAAAATGAATATTTTATTAAGTAACTTGACAAAGAAACTACATTTGTGTCAATGCCATTATTTATTGGAACGTTGGAACGTTCCCACAAAGCAGTGAACATGATTAGTTGGGTTCTATTTAACAAAATAAGTTTCTGTTTTACGTAAATGATCGCAAATTACATATTATTTCAATGACGTCTAGATCTTGATGAAGGCGTCCCAATATCAATTTCGATGACGTCTAGGTTCTTGCTAGAGGCGTTGGAGAATCCGAACATTAATTAATGTTTTTCACTCATAAACGTCATTGAAATTAGTGACGAGTATACAGATGGAATATGCCAAGTTTCATAATTACATACAACCGGCTTAAGGAGATGTAGACTTTGAAATTTCCTGGAATTTTGCTATTTTGCAGTTACCGACTTCTTAAGCAATAATGTTTTTGGTACAACCCAATCCTATGACTAGTTTTTAATATACAAGGCGGTGATTTGCAAATTGGCCATTTTTTAAAAAGCCTGTGTTACTTTGATTTTTAAAAAAATTCAAAAAATATATTATAAATCAGATGGTCTAAGAAAAATGAATTGAAATTCTCGGGTTGCACTCTTACCACTCAGAGTTAAATCGCTTTTAACTAATCTGGTCACAATTAAAAGGTTTCTCGAAACAATACAACATTTAAATTACCTGATCTGCGAAATGTGCTTTTAAAGACAGTTTTAGATCAAAAATGGAGAACATTGGAGAAAATGCATTGATCAAGTTAAAAAGGTGGAAAAATCATTTTGGAAAGTGGATATAGCAATGAAAGGCTTAATAGACCCTATAATAATAAACCTCGGAAAAAACAATGATACTGATACCAGTAGTTATAATGAAGACGTTTAAAGATAGGTTTTGAACTCTTTATTTTTTCTAATCTTTCAATTCGTTCAATGTTGAAGTGCAACAATTTTGTCAGAAGCATAAGGTTTACTTTTATTTTGTGTAAATAATATAATTTTTTTCATTCAAAATTTTTTCTACCACAGGGTTGCCAGAATGAAAATGACAAATCGTACTGAAAACATTTTGAAACGTACTGAATTTCAAAAAAACGTTTTGAATAACTAACTTTAAAAACTTATATTTTATGAAAATGTACCAACACCTAAATCGATCAACACCTTAAAAATGGCTGGATCTTTAAATTCATTAACTATTAAATAACTTTTATAGAAAAATTTGAAACATTTACAAAAGTTTTACCCTTGTAGGAACAAATGGGCTGGGCACAAGTAAAATAAAAATTATTTTCTTGTGGTTTACCATTTTAATTAAATTATATAATCTTTATGTATAACAAAAAAACGTCTTAATCCATTTTACTTTCAAAATTACAACCAACAAACGTGCAATAACTTTCAATTTCAAATAAATCGTTAATAAAATACTAAAAAAAGGTACTGAATTGTCTATTTTTAACAAAAACGTACTTAAACTAACAAAGTAACACTGACGTACTGAAAAAGTTGAAAAGGTACTGAATTCAGTACAAACATACTGAATCTGGCAGCCCTGGTTCACCAATTTACCGTTACAAGTCATACACACTAGTATTAAAAAACAGGGATGAAATGAAATATATTTGTAAATTAAACCTCACCACTTTTGAGGATATTCTTAAATTCATTTTTGATTCGAATGTTCTCAAGTTCAATGATGATTTTTGGAACCCCAATGGGTGGCTCTATTTCCCCTATACTATTTAATTTTGTATTGGATGATTTGGTTAAGAGTTGTGTAGAAAAAAGTACCTTTTTTGTACCTTTTGTGAAAAGATACGTTGATGATTTGTTGCTAGCGTTACCTGAAAAGAGAATAAACGAGATTTTAGCTATTTTCAACAGCTATGATCAGCACTTAAAGTTCACTAGCGAAAGTAAATCACGACGAACTATACTCTTCTT
The DNA here is from genome assembly GCA_927349885.1 of Psylliodes chrysocephalus. Classification (NCBI taxonomy): domain Eukaryota; kingdom Metazoa; phylum Arthropoda; class Insecta; order Coleoptera; family Chrysomelidae; genus Psylliodes; species Psylliodes chrysocephalus. Next base: position 36,124,919 of record OV651813.1, read on the forward strand.
AGATATGCCAGTCCATCGGGACGAAAATAATACACTACGAACGCAATGGTATAGAAAACCTATATGTAGTAACAGGTTTCTGTATCTGTATCTCTAACGTGTGGAGGGTAGATTACCCCACGACACTTAGGCCTCATTAGGCCCATGGTGCATCCTCCTTGTGAGCCAGCCTACAGATTTAATGTAGTTGTTAACGTCGCCAAGAGGTGCTTCTCTTATATCGGTCGGTGTTAGCCGATACTCGCCGAACACAAATCTTCTGATAAATGAGAGCGTATCGAGCGCCTCCTGCCAAAAGCGACGTCTCGCCTTACCAGATCCTACATCAGGTTCTATTCCAACCGTGCGGAGGCGTGTCATTGTCATCAGAGCAACCTCCTTGATGTAAATATCAAGGCGAGTGAGACTAATGAGGGTGTCGAGGACCATATTCTACAGTAGAGGTGATAGCACCCCTCCCTGTGGACATCCCCTCGCAACCAAGTCTCTTATATTTACATCTTCTACACTTATGTTTACTGCTCGCTTTGAGAGCATGTTATGTATCCACCCACTAACCATTTGTGGAACATTCTTGTTGGATAGTGAGTGTATTATCTTTGGGAAGATGGTTTTATAAAAAGTACTTTCTATGTCTATGAAAACACCCAAGACGGACTCCTTATTGTCTAGGGATCTTTCTATCCGGCCAGCAACTAGATGAAAGGCTGAATCAGTAGATCTGCCTGGGGTGTATGCATGTTGGTTTGGGTGTAGTGGTGTTGTAATCACCGCATCCCTTATGTACCTTTCGCATAGCCTTTCCAATGTCTTCATGGAAAACGATGTCAGACTAATTGGTCGATTTGTTTTGGGACAGTGTAGTAATAGGTTTATCAGTTATCATTCACAAAGCCTGAAAACATTTCTAGTTTTAGCTCTTAAGAACAGAGTGATTAAATTATACCATCCTATATTTAGGAACGGAGATTTAATCAGACTCAGGGACATTTTGATAGAGAACTCTTACCCTAAACATTTCTTAGACAAATTACTATTCACAACACCCACAAACATAAATTAACCATTGACTAATAATAACATGGATGTTCCAATTGAACTTAATAACAATCAAAATGAATTATTTGAATTTTTTATAGCTTACTACCTTATATCCCTTAGAACTTAAAAACATTAAAATTGCCACTAAAAACCTCAAAACTATAGGTTTACTGTACCCTAAAACACTAAAACTCAGCACCTTGGAGAGTTCTAATGTCCTTTACAAAATAAATTGCAATGAATATTATAAATGTTACATTGGTATATATAGAGTGTCCTGTTGGATATTTTATTTATTTAACAGTTTTGGAAACATTTTTTTCCTAAGAAGCCTGAGGTAATATATTTCAATTAGCAATATTTTAATTAATCAGTTAATTCATCATAATAATTATTTATGACACTGATAATGACACTAAATTGTGTATATGGACACATTATTGGTAATGACGATAACTGCAAAATACCACATATTAAGGAACAATCACAAAAGTCAATTTTTCCATAAGCTGGATGACTGGTCTTTTTTAATAATATTGGTATTTTTAAATAACAGTGCTCACTTACAGCTACAATCATCACTAAAATTATAAATAAGAAATCAAAAGTCAATTTTTTTTTATTATAAGATTAGAAACAGTCTGGAACAACGAAAATTACTCATGTAAAAATTAAATGGTAACGTAATGCATTGTTTCTGTAGTTTAAAATAAAATTGAATTATTGTTATCATGTTTAAGTGAATGTCATTTTTAATCTTTTTGGCACACCATGTTGTATACAAATAATTTCAGCACGAATCAGCGTCGTTGCAATGTCAATTTTAATTTAGATTTTGATTTAAAATTTTTATTCATTCGTTTATACAAAACTAAAATCCAAAACAATTCGTATGAAAAGTCTATTTTATTTAATTTTGTTTATATTTTCTACATTGACGATGTCAGTCAAAATTAGGTTAAATTTGTTATTGTGATCATGTCGTTTTCCTCAAAAAACGGTTAAATTATTACCTATAAAATAGAGATTGAAAAACAAATACCAATATTTTAAATACTTTTAATATTTTATGTATTATCTCTGAATCTAGACACTTCTTATTTAACCTTTTTTCAGTTAAATTTAGACAATTATATGGTATTTATTATATTTTCTAACAACAAACCTATCTTCATCTTTGGTGGTTCTAAGAAGATATGGTTAGTTTTAGCCCAGAACATTGCGGCTTCTTTAGTTTATTGTATTTCCCTACTTTTCTCGTATTCAGGTACTATTTCTAAATAGTCATGTGCCTTTGGTTAATATTTCTAGGTGTCCTACCAAGTATTACTATGGTTCTCTTTCGTGTTCTAGATCGAAAATAGTGTTTAGCCACCTATCTAGACCATAGGTTTGGTGTTCTTAGCAAGAATTTACTCATTCTGTGTCCTCTTATCTGTTGCCAGTGAATCTGGTGTTTAGTGGTTATCCAACTGTTCACTACCTATCGAACAGAGGTTTTGCTTATCTCAAATAAAGATTCGGGTCCTCTTTGGCGAGTTCATCAGCCTTTAAATTTCATTGAATACCGTTATGTCGTGGTTCTCGTATTTACTAAAATATTCAACAAGACTATTGTGACCAATGTATACTGCAAACTTTAATATATGGCTACAAAACTTGAACCTTAACTTTAACCAAAACACAAAGTGCTATGGAAATATAAATTACAAGCCTAATGCTTTTCTACAAGACAAAAGGGCAAATTATTTGATGTTTTGTAGAATATTGAATAATTGAGCGGGTTCGAATGGCTGCTTCGTACGATATACCCACCTAAAGATATGATCTTGCGCATCGTGGGCGGTCTTTATTTCGACGTGCAAATGAAAATCACTCATCACTTTGTGAGTGACGTCATGACGACAAAACTGAACGCGGGAGCACCCAACCCTGTCTGCTTCGTTTGGAGCCTTTTGTAGTGTGTAGAGTTGTTGTTCAGTAATTGTAGTGCTTTTATATTAACATGGAGGTGGAGTCGACTCTCATGTTCTGCAGCAAACCTCTTAATTTTTACTTCTACTGTTGACATCTTCAGGTATCTATGAAGATACGCGTTTCGATAGAACCAAGGCGCATCAACGATGCATCTATTTTGAAAAACTTGTATCGTGTTGATATTACCGTTGATGGCACGCACCCTAGTTGTATGCCATAAATCAAGACTGGTTTGTTTATAAACGAATAGTTTAGGGTTTACTGACAACTTGGTTTTCTTCCTAGGAGCCAATACATTTTTTTTTAAATGAGTGAATTAGTTATATATACGCTTTTTTCTGAGCTATTTCTATATTGATCCCTGGGTAATTGGTTATAGAAAGATAACGAAAGTAACATATATTAGAGAGCATATTGCCAAACTGAAAACAGCTATTACAATATAAAAAAGTTTGGGGGAAAAAAGGTATTTTTTTATAAATGGATTTAGTCGCGTCAAATTAGCATTTTACCTGCAATTTTTTGCGGAGAGATTTGATTGAGATGCGGTTTTCTGCAAAATGTTCATGAAACCGTTTATAACAAAAGGTATATATGTATAACCTTTGTACGCTCGCAAATTCTTAATTGTTTATTTAACAAATGAGGCATTTTTGTTAAAGTGTTGATGAATATGTGGCAAATGTCACACACGGTTCAACGAAAATGTCTGGAAAATGTTCTCTCGGGGGTTTCAAGGTCTCTCTTTATCACTTTGGTGTCATATTTATTATTTATTGCTATATTGTTGTAACAATTAATTAACAAATTAATATCTCAACCCCCGAAATCACTAGAGAACCAAAATTTTTTCCAGCATTTCTGGCTTGTTAAGGCAAACTATCAGCACAAAATTTTTGCAAACATAATTGTTTATTATTCGATTGTTGCGACTTCGCTAATTAACAAATTAATAACTCGACTCCCGGAATCGTTAGGAACCCAGATTTTTTTTGCAATAACTCTGGAATCATGAGGAGAACCATTGCCAGAAGGTTGTTGCAAATATGATTGTTTATTTTTGAATTGTTGCAACCTGGTGATTTAACAAATTAATAACTGTCATCCAACAAAGGTCAGAGCACTGGTGTTTTTTCTGTAATGCAATGGGGGCTATTCAGAACTCGTAGGCTTCAAATTGTTCTTGTATTGAGACTGTGTAGGTAATAGAAGGTTACTTGAATAATACAATGTTATATTATTAATGATTGCTCTTTATTGGCAAAATACCTTGCACGTACTGACAAGCTTTACATTGGAACAAATATTCTTGGTGCACTTCTTCACAAAAACTTTCGTCAATTTGATCTGTTTAGAAATAGTCCACTACAGAAACATTGTTGGGGGGATAATGTCAATGGTCGGTGGAGGTACAATATCAACAGCAGCCGGATCGCCATCGTCTGCATCTTCTATCAGTACAGGTTCGCAGTTTGTGCAATCATTTACGGCTCAATTCACACAAGCTGCAGTTCAATACAATCCCGCTTTCCTGCACCCACACACTGTTGCACATGAACAAAATATGACCTCTAGTAGAGAAGATGGGGCAGCTTCATTAGTCATCGAAATCGGTTTATAAAAATTCTTCCTAGTATCAAATTCCCAGCCCCAGTCACTGGGGTCCAAAATGTTTCCCCATCCAGCATTGAATTTTGGAGATAAACTTTTTTGATGTGTTGTAGAGTTGCATCTTCAGTAGGTGGTAAAGAGCACAAGAGTACTTTTGTCTTCTTAGATGCTACATTTTTGCAAAAATACTCAAATCTGAAGTCATTCAATCCTATGTTATAATTTTTTGCTTCGCACAACGCCAAACTAAATTTTATTCCATTTATCATAAGGTCATGTAGATGAGCTGTTTATGCAATTTTCCAGCATCTTCTAATTCTGTAGATTTTTTTAATATTTCGGCTAGTTTAGTCTTTCCTTCTCTATAAAACGCAGATGTTGTGTCACATCCTAATATAGCGTGTAAGAATAAAATATTTTCATTAACTACTGGTGAATGATCTAAACTTTTAGGTGAATAAGTTGCACCGGATGTTTTACCTTTTGGTGGCTTGATATAAAATATCTCTTTGTCATCGATTGTTAATGCTACCTACCAATATCACTAAAACATCTATGTCCTTCTGCAACAATAACTACTTTTGAATCGGATGTAGAGATGTTTGGTTCGCCTTAACAAGCCAGAAATACTGGAAAAAATTCCAGTTCTCTAGTGATTTCGGGGGTTAGTTTTTCATTTGTTAATTAGCCAAGTTACAACAATTTAGCAATAAATAATAAATCTGACACCAAAGTGATAAAGGAGGACCTCGAAACCCCCCAGAGAGAAAATTTTCCATACATTTTCGTTGAACCGTGTGTGATATTTGCCACATATTCATCAACACTCTAACAAAAATGCCTCATTTGTTAAATAAACAATTAAGAATTTGCGTGCGTACAGAGGTTAGATATACCTTTGTTATAGACGGTTTCCTGAACATTTTGCAGCAAACCGCATCTCAATCGGACCTCTCCACAAAAAGTTGTCCATTTTCACTTTTTTCATGCTAATTTGACGCGACTAATTAAGCCTTTTTAGACTACATGCAATATACAATAAGAAATCTTTTTTCGATTTTTAGTTTTCTTTGTTATTCGGCACGTCATTTTTAAATATTTTTTTGGGTCCAACATTTCTAAATTCAGTTTAATAGTGCTCTTAAGGGGGTGGGTTGAATTCGTGGTTAGAGTCATGACTTTGAGATCGAAGGGTCTCATATTCGAATCCCAGCAAAGGCAGGGATTTTTATTTAATACAATAAATATTAATTCTAATGCATAGGTAGGTAGGTAACATTTTCTATAGATATTCATTTAAAATGAAAATACTGAAAAATTTAAATTTAGCACTTTTCCTACAATTTTTCCATTACGGTCCAGTTTACAAAAATCATGTGTGAACAAAAATTATAGAGATCGATATCGTAAACAACTTTTATTTCAACAATTTTCATAAAAATCAGAATTTTGCACATTTTGTCAAATTTCTCGAATACGGACCATTTCAGGGAATTTTGACATAAAACAAAAATCATAGATAATAATATTAGAAATAACTTTTATTTGAACAATTTTTTTCTCCAAACATAAATAACAGATATATTTCATAAAATATAAAAATGGCCCCCCATAAAGTACCCCCCAGATGTTCCGACTTTGTCCAAAATCTAATCATTTCACGTCAGGCCGAAATAAAACTTAAGTTTAAAATTTAATGTTTTTTTCTTTATCCGTTTTTGAGTTTTCTTCAAATTTCGAAATTTACACATTTTCTCAAATATCTCGAATACGGTCCATTTTAAAAAAATTATGTATAGGATAAAAATTATAGAGAATTATATTAAAAATAACTTTTGTTTGATTAATTTTTATAAAAAAATATTTTTTTACATTTTGTCAAATTTCTCGAATACAGACCATTTTAGGAAAATTTTGTATAGAACAAAAATTATAAATAATAATATAAGAAGTAACTTTTATTGGAAAAATTTTCTTCCCCAAACGTAAATAACAGATATATTCTATAAAATATAAAAATTACCACCTATAAAGTACCCCCCAGATGTTCCGACACTGCCCAAAATCTAATCAGCACATTGGACGCTAAGACAAAGCTTAAGTTTAAAATTTGGTGTTTTTCTGTGTATCGGTTCATGAGTTATGCGACACACAGACACACACACAGACACACACACACAGACACACACACAGACACACACACACAGACACACACACACACACACACACACACACACACATACACACACACACACACACACACATACACACACACACACACACACACACACACACACACATACACACACACACATACACACACACACACACACACACACACACACACACACACACACACACACACACACACACACACACACACGCACGCACACACACACACACACACACACACACACACACACACACACACACACACACACACACACACACACATACACACACACACAGACACACAGACATCATCGCGAAAATAGTCAAAACGGATTCAGAGGACCTCAAAACGTAAAAATCAGTCGAAAACTCGAGGTCGAAAAAAATCATGATTCCTATACTTTCCTTATATCTGTATACAGATAGGAAAGTAAAAATTAAAAGTTAATTTAAGAAAACATTTTTATCTTTTATCGCAAATTATTGACCTATATTTAAATTAGTACTTTATATTTTATAAACAAACGTAAAAAATTTATTTTAATTTTTTATCGAATACATGAATTTTAAACAAATTTAATAATTATTAGGAAATTATACTCATTATTCAAGGACATAATATATGTGTTATCACTGCAATGTCAAAGAGGAAGATTATTCTACACGTCGAAAAATTATTTTGAATTTAAGAATCATTTCTAATTTTTTCTATTTTTAAAATTTACTACATGAAATACAATTATTGTATCCCAATTTCGATTCTCCTTTTCCTAATTACATTTTCATTACATTATCGCCAAAAGTTCTTTAATAGTCAGATTACAAGAAGTACTCGTTGCTCAATTTAATAGTTCTGTTAATTCGACCTTTTTTATTTACTTCATTAAAACAGGTACTTTGAAGAATTAATAATAAAGACCTTATCAATTTTCATTCATCTCCGCCTTTGGATTTATGGGGCTGTAAAGTGTGTATATAAAAGTAATTTACTGCATATATCAGTCAGATTTCGAGAAGTTTAGTAGTCAAAAAGATAAGATAATTTTTTTTGGCTTTATCAAAAAAGTGAATTGTTAATTTTTTAATCTTATCTAAGAATCTTGGAACGTTTTATTGAAAATGTCTACATTTACAAATGTTCTGTTTATTTAAACGAAGATAAAAGTTTGTAATAAACTTTTACTATAAAATTTTGGAACGTAATTTATAATTTTAAATATAGAATTTTTTTAACTTTATTTGTTTTGCTAATAATTATTATATATTTTTAGATATATGTTTATTTTATGAAATAGTTTTTTTAATGGCTGATCAACCATTCTTAAGACATTTTTTAAAAAAGAATAGTTTGGTAAAAACAAATAATGTTGTCATTTGTTTTCGAGTTACCTACTGCAACTTTGTTATTTCTTAAGGCGGTCGTCTTATATTTTTACATAATAGCATTATCCTTTAAATTACCTTTTAAACGATGTGCCATATCCCATCCAACTTTTTAAAAAATATTATTAAATTAATAAAAAAACTAATATTTTCCTTATTTTGGCAACACTGCATCCATATAAAATAGCATATTATTATAGTAGACGAAATTTATTTGTTTTAATATTATACATATTTTGTATGTACTATGTCAGAATGCCTGAGATAATCATGACCTACCATGTGAAGGTATTCATTCTTCTGACTTTATAATAAGATTACACCAAGCAATTTTTAATAATATTATTTGAGCTTGGAAATTAACAAAAAGTTTAAATTTTCGTATTTGCTAACTACTAATTCTAATTTGTTTTTCTCCAGTATTTTAAATTTAATTGCAGACAATATTCAGTATAGACGTTTTAATACAGAAACAGTTGGACGTCATCAATGACGTTACTTTTTCATCATGGTAGTACCAAATAATTAAAATTACCCTGATTAAGTTAATAATCAGAAATATATCACGAATATTCACTAGAATTCATTAATGTATTTACCATATTAAAAAAACCCAAAAATGTAATCATGATTATTTTGATAATTTATTAATTTTGGAATTATTTAAATTCTGCTTATTTATTATAATATAGAATTTATAAAAATATAATTTTATGTTTAATAGTTTAATACATTAAATAGTTTTGACATTTTGTACTCCCTTAAACTAGCATTTATAGAGAAAAAATGTCATTATGGCGATTGGTATACCGTGGTGTGATGTTGACAAGAGTTAATTCAAAAATTTCACTGATTTAGGTTGTTAACTAGTTGATTATGTATTGTGTTTTATTAAATTTTATAATTTTGTCTGTATTTTTGTGCTTTGTCGTGACCATCGTGATATAGAGGCCCGCACTATTTGACTATTTGTACTTAGGTAAAACAAATGAATAATAGATAACTAACGGCCTCGATTTGTTTGAACCGTTATTTCTATCACTTTCTGTTTCTCCTGGGTCCTTGATGTGAGAATTCGGAACCGGTTATAGTTGAAAAAAAAATAACAAAAACACAAAAAATATGTTAAAAACATTTTATAAATTATGATTTTGTTATGAATTCTGCCAGGAAAGACGAATTTAAAGCTGGAAGGAATTCCTATTGCATTCAATTCTCAACTTGGTCCGTCTTTAAGCAAGTTTTAATAATATGTAATACAATACCTAATACAAATTATTTATACATTTTAAACGTAGAGATTTAATATAAAAATTAATTATATATTGTATCCTCCTTAACAAAGTAAAATAAATTTTAGTGCTTCCAGGAAAGAAAACATTTTATGAAAATATAAACTACTTCAAAAAGTTTCTTGTATCTTCTGAAAATTAGCAATGAAATAAATTGTACTCATGGATCGATCGGAATGGGACGCTTCGACGCAGCCGTTTCGACGCGGCCGTTTCGACGCGAGGACATTTCGATGCTGGCCGATTCGACGCCGGGCCATTTCAACGCCAAATGAAATTTTTTTAAGTAGGTAATAAATTATTCAAAAAAAATATTTGAAATGTCTTTTTTTTGCAAATCTACTCTTTGTATAAAATTGGGTAATTTATCTTGTTCCTTAAATATTCGCAGTAAGCATTGATATATAGCTGCAGTAAATATGTAACCATTAGCTGGATTATGTTCTCATATCTATAAAAGGCATAAACATTTAATCTCTGAAAATTAGGTACCTAAAAAGATTTTTAATGAATTACCTAAATATTAATATTAATACATAATGTTATATTAAGTAGTTCATTATCCCATTTTAGGTACCTGATCCTAGTTAGATTAAACAATTAACTAATTAAGATGAGTCTTTCCTATAACAAAATTTCCTCAGCCCACCTCTTTCCGAGATATCACCCTTAAGAGGTGGGACTAAAATTGAGTTTTTATTTTTTTCTCAAATTTCAGTAAAGTTATAAACTGGAAATTTTGTAATTTTCGTGCACTCACAAAAGACTAACCTTGGGTATTTTTTCAATATTAGGAATCGTATTAAATTTTACATCTTTACTGTTTTCCACTCAATTTATTAAAAAAATTATAAATTAATGTGTTTATTTTTTTCTCTGAAGCTATTGGTTTTGGGAAAAAAATTTAAAAATAATTTTTTTATTAAATGAAACAAGGTTTTCAAGTTATAATTTTATTTCATAAAACTTCATCTCGATAAAAAATTTTGAAATGAAATAAAGTAAGGGTTGTTAATTTCACCCCTTATAATGTAACAGGAATAATGAAAAAATACCCGTGGTTAGTCCTTTGCGAGTGCACGAAAATTACAAAATTTCAAGTTTGAAGCTTTACTGAAATTTTAGAAAAAAAATAAAAACTCAATTTTAGTCACTACCTTTTAAGGGTGATATCTCGGAAAGGCGTGGGCTGAGGAAATTTTGTTATAGAAAAGACCCATCTTAATTTCATACGAGCAATCACCTCCTGAATTTTGTCGCATGAATTTACAGATTTTGAAGGACTCAAAACATTGGTTTGTTGATGGAACATTTAAACCAACTGCCTCAATTTTTTACCTACATAATTATAGCTAAATAATTTGGGGAAGTTCATCCTGTTCTTCATGCTCTCCTGCCCAACAAACGGCAAACTACATATGCCCAAATGATTGGTATGATGGGACATTTACAGCCAGCTGCAAATCCGGAAAAATTTCATGCGATTTTGAACTGGGTGCCATAAACGCTTTCAAAGAAGAGTTTCCAAATGCAGAGCTGCTAGGTTGTTTTTTTTAATTTGGTAAAAAATATGGAAAAACATTTGGCGCAAATGAATTTCCTGATTCGATATAATACCGATGCTGATCTCAGTCTTCATGCACGAATGGTGAACATTTTAGCATTTGTTCCTGAAGAAGACATGGATATTGCAATTGACCATTTATTTAGAGAATTGTCTAACGAGTTGCAACCTCTAATATAATGGTTCGAGGACTCATACGTGGGACGTCCTCAACGACAGGGTCGAAGAAGGCGCAATCCACCCTTTCCGATCACATTGTGGTCTGTCTACAATCGCTTTTTGGAGGGTACAGACAGAATGAACAACCACGCCGAAGCTGCACACATACGACTTCAAAACGAAATGTCTATAGATCATCTAACGATATGGAAATTTATTGATGCACTTAAAAAGATATAAACAGGAAGGGACTTGTTTCATGAACAATTACTGTTGGGCCAGCGGACGCCAGCTAAATAAAAAAAACATCGCGATTGTGACGAGAGGATTTTAAACATCGATTATAAAAAGAGAAATATAAACAAATATTTAAAAGCAATATCACATAATTATATTATGCATTATTAATAAAATTAAAAGAGTCAATTCAAATATATATTATTTTGTATGAATTATTACCTACCTAAAAAAAATACAGTTGGCGTCGAAACGGCCCGGCGTCGAAACGGCCGGCGTCGAAATGTCCTCGCGTCGAAACGGCTGCGTCGAAACGGCTGCGTCGAAATGGCCGCGTCGAAGCGTCCTAGACCGTGGATCGATTATGTTGTAAATATTTTGTAATTCTTTTTAGGGAAAATTTACTTCCTACTGAATGTAGTGAAAGATAGAGTCCAGAACAGATTTATAATTATAATTTGAAAATACTGCGGTGCAAAAGTGGTATTTATACCCAAACCTGGAAGGATGGATTACACTGTCCCAAGAACATACCGACCAATTAGTCTGACATCGTTTCCTTGAAGACATTGGAAAGGCTATGCGAAAGGTACATAAGGGATTCGGTGATTACAACAACACCATTACACCCAAACCAACATGCAGACACCCCAGGCAGATCTATTGATTCAACCCTTCATCTAGTTGCTGGCCGGATAGAAAGATCCCTGGACAAAAGGAGTCCGCCTTGGGTGTTTTCATAGACATAGAAGGTGCTTTTGATAAAACCACCTTCCCAAAGGTAATACATGGTTAGTGGGTGAATACGTATCATACTCTTAAAGCGAGCAGTAAACATGAATGTCCTCAACACCCTCATCAGTTGCCTCAATAATGACAGTCATTACACAATAGCATATGCAGATGACCTGGTAATTCTGCAAATAGGGAATTTTGAGAACATACTCTGCGAAAGAATGGAAGTAGCTCTAAAAATAATAGAACAGTGGTGCAAGGACCATTCACTGTTTATCAATCCTAAGAAGATAGAAATGGTCCTTTTCACAAGGAAAAGGATGAAAATTAAAACCTCCAGAACTCCTAAACACAATAATAAACTTTGCAACAGAGGTGTAGTACCTTGGTCTCACCTTTGACAACAAGTTAACATAGAACTCGCATTAAAAAAACAGAGTTAAAAGAGCAAACATTGCTTATGAACAATGCCGCCGAACCGTGGGGCGCACCTTAGGTTTCTCCCCCAGAGTCGTTGCATGGACTTACACGACATAAGACCTATTCTAACATACCTTTGAACACAGGGTCTGCTTAGAATTAGTGGTAAATAAAAATATTAAAAAGCAGTCGAAAATGAACTTTGATCCAGAATAATTAATGGCGTAATATTATTTTAAGAAATTCCACGTTCAAAACAAATCCAAATTTATGTAAAAAATTGGGTTTCTTTTTTTATTTAATGTGTCAAATAGAAGTGAAGCCAACAGTTTTAGGACGAGTAGTTCGTTATTTTAGAAATTTATCTTCGCGACGGAAACTCCCGATTCGCTCCGAATTAAATAAAGAAATTGCTACAGAGTACAAATTTCGATACGGAAAAAAAGAGAGGAGATTTTTTCTCTTCCCTTTCTCTTTCGTTCTCTTCATTGCAATTTGATACGGAGTGCCACTCCGGTGCTTTAAATGTAACGAGTTTTACCATTCGTCACAAAAATGTACGAAGTTTGCTTCATGTCCAATATGCAGCGGAGACTATGAAGGGAACGACTGCAAATCAACCGAAAAAAAATATACACATTGTGTAAAATTAAATAATACCGGTGCAGCTACTAATCATGCTGTGTGGGAGAAAGAAAAATGTTCGGCATACATCCAGTCATTAAAAAAGTTGAGATCAAACTTATCCTCTAATTAGCAACCATTAACAAATTTTCTGTTGCCCCCGTAAACATATCTTCATATAAATCTATGAATAAAAGTAAGAATGAAATATCAATATTTTATCAAAATATTCGTGGACTGGAAACAAAAATTACCGAAATGTTTAATTCTATCACACAAAGTGACTTCAAAATATTTGTTTTTACCGAAACCTGGTTGGACTCATCGGTCAATAATTCGGAACTGTTAACTACAGATTTTAATGTAAACATGGAAATCTTACAGTTAGTGATAAAACTCGAGGCGGTGGGGGTGCTGATCGCGGTTCATGAAGAATATATTTCTACTCTCATTGATTTGCAGCAATACTCTTGGCCGCTATTCAGAATCATTGACGTCTGGTATATCGAAGGTCACGCTACATCGAAAGGTTACCGTCTTGCTGATTCACTAGTTAAGAAAGCAGCCAACCAAATATTTTTTGGACCTGGCCCTTCTATTGGCCTGACAAGATCGGTAGTGACAGACCTAATTAAAGAACATTCCCTTGTGAAATTCAAGGAAATATGGAATAAAACAAGAAACTGCAGAGTTGTCAGGGAGCTCTTAAGTTACCCTGACAACACTGCAGCAAACAAATACTTGACTATGACTAGACAGAATCTGCGCCTAGTCACAGGTATTCTGACTGGTCATTACCAAGTACGGAAGCATCTCCATATTATGGGGCTGTCAGAATCCGCACTCTGCAAAGGGTGCGAACAAGAAGATAAGACCATCTAGCATATCCTTTACGATTGATCGACGCTCTCATTTATTAGATTTGTGTTCGGCAAGTATCGGCTAACACCGGCCGATATAAGAGAAGCACCTCTTGGCGACGTTGTCCACTACATTAAATCTGTAGGCTGGCTCATGAGCTAGAAGGTGCCTTTTATCTTAGGAGGATGCACAATGGGCATAATGAGGCCTAAGTGCTGTGGGGGTAACCCACCCTTCACACGTTACAGATACAGATGGTTTTCTCTAATGCTAGACGATTTTGCTATTCCTAAGTAATTTTAATTTTTGTTGTAAGCTGTCATAATAATTATAAATCGTAAATGCTGATTGGTTTAAATATTCAAGATTAGGTTTTTAATGTCATTTTGACAATATTAAAATTATTAATTAAGTGTAAAGGTTAAAGAAAAAGTCCTTTATTTCTCACAAGTCAATTTATTGGCGACCGGTTTCGAAGTTGTCACTTCATCATCAGGCACACCTACATGGAATATCAAGGAGTCAGTTGTAATAAAAAAATTATAAAAGCATGAACGGACTTTAACATATGTTATTAGATTCTCGGCGATCTAGAATGTCTAGAAAGTCTTCCACTGTGAGTCAGCTGGCGGGCAACGATTTCTTTGGTAATTTCTCAAAGGAATGCGGGTGTCGATATGGCCAGCGCTAGACTTCATATCGCGGATAAGGTAGTAAACAAAGAACAGAGTCGGCTTTTGACATTATTATAAGACAAACATAGTTTTAAGTTAATAATATTATACTAATTAATCTGAAAAATTTCTAATAAAAACTTTTGTTTTTTATAGTGTCAAATTCTCTAAAATATTTCCTACTTCTATCTCTTATATTAAGTGAAATACCAGTATATAAGACTTGTATTTCATATACTCTGTATATCAAGTTTAAAATACGAATTGGAACTCAATCATGAAAATGATAAATGTATCTCGGAATTTAGTGTGGTCGAATGCCGTACAATCCATTGAAAAAAAATTAAAAAATATGTTTACAGCATCCCATTCTTAGATACACAATTCAACGTGAAATAGCAAGGACGCTGATAGAACGCAAACGTCAAACGCATTGGTAAAAATAACACTCATGTGCTCAAAATAAAAATAGACAAAACACGAGAACCGACCAGTTAATATTATTTTAACGAGTTAATTTCACAGTTTCTCGTACTTATTAACGCTCGCTTGAAACGTTTTCGTCCTACGTACCCATCCTGCATTTCCTTTAAAAAAAATCGTAATTTGAAATTCAAGCCGAGCGTAGATTGTTTCATTTCCTTAATAGTATTGTCTGTTCCGGAAGGTATATTAAAAGGCCCATTTAATATTAAACCCTTAACCGGAAATGTTAGATACGTATTTATCTCTTAAATGTTATTATACAACGGGACAATGACAACATTTTTTCATTTTTACGCAACTGTCAATTGGGATATGAATAGGCGCCAATAATAAAAAACAGTTCGTATAAACAATTTACCTTCAAATAAAAAAAAATATATGGAAATATATTTTTAGATTATTGTTCCAAACTTTCTATTGAATGAACCCGGTTTTAACTTAGTTCAAGGCTAAACCTGGAACTGGAAAGTTTAGCCTTGAACTAAGTTTAAACCCGGCCGATACAACACCCTAAATTATCACCAAAGAGACTGCTTCTTCTTCTTCTTCTTTAACTTTGTATTGGCTCAACTCTTCCGAATTATTTACCCAGCACTATTTGTTTTCAAATTTTGTTAAGTGGAAAGGCTGCACCCTCGTGTGTCGGACTTATGTCCTTACTCTTCCACTATACTTAATAATTAGTTTAAATATTCTTCTGTATTCTTGGCACAGAATATTTTATTTAATTTAGTTTTATATTTAAAGTCGGATGGTCACTATTACACTAGATATTTGGTGATTATTTTTGGACTTTTGATCACCCGATTTGAAGACCGCCATTTCAATGTTGCCACGACGATGTCCAAATCGGAAGTCCACTAAAGGGATTAGGAAGGTGCATTGAGATAGAAATCATTTGTCATTGCGCGAAATCTGCCAGAAATGAGAAACTCGGTGAGAGGAGTAGGCAGATTTTAGAGTCGGACTTAAAGATTTGATAAACTTTTAGAAGTTGAAAAATTACAAGAATTTTTTTGGCTTCTTCTTCTTCTTTATTCTCTTATTGGGCTATGTTATGAAGAAGAATTGACCCAGACAACTCATTAGATTCCAGAAAACTATTCACAAAAGTTAATATTAGTGTTAACCGATGTAATTGGTTTTAACAGGAGTACAATATATATAAGGTATTACAAATTAATTTTTTGGCTTCAGTTGATAAAAGGATTCATTTATGACGAGTGCTTTATTAGTAACTAAATAATAATAAGTAAAAGTTCTTAAAAAATAATGTAGGTATGTAATAAAAATATCTTATTAATTCTCAACCCATACAATTTAAAAGTGTTACATTATAATAACAAGTATATTAGAATTTATTTTTAAAATCAACCGGTTTTACAAATTATTACAAAATAGTTAATGATTACGCTAAAGTTAAATTATATAGCACTTGTTTACTATACAGTCTGTGACTGGTTAGTCTAAAATATAATTCTGTTCATTCATTATATGCTACGTTTGAAAAGTATCTCCCGGAGCGGAGTAGAGCTAGTAGATTTTTTAGTCACGTGATCATCGTGCAAATCGAGCTTATGTGGAATAAAAGAACGGCTATGGATTTGTTTGTGTTTCTCGTTGCCGATTTTCATTAAAATAACAAACCTAAACTTTTTTTAATCAAATTTGATCTCTCGTCTCTTTGTTTTTGTTGCAAAGTATGGTTAATTAATTAATGTGGTATTTTTCGCTTCTTGCTTTCACTAGAAAATAAGCCATGCTCTAATTTCTGTCTGACATTTTTTATAAATATTTTTTTAAATAACCAAACACATGAAAAAGAATAAACTGCAACACAAGAGGCAAGGAACGAGCTCTGTACATCTCAGAAAAGTACATTTACTTTGTCAATTGTCACAGAAATTGCATTTATTCCGCAAGCTCTAAAATTTAATTCAGAGTAAAAAGATCTTACTCGACTTACCAGCTCTGCAATAAAAGACCACGGAGCTGATCCCATCGAGAAGCCACAGATGTATTAAAAGAACAACTTCGAGCAAAAAGAGCAAAACGAGGTAATTTTCAAACGCAGCAACAGATGAGATTGCGGATATATATCCTTGAATTGATATTTTTTTACATTTCTCAATTTAGTTATAATTAAAAACTAAAGATTGTACAATATCAAACAAAACGTTTTTGTTCGGTTTGTTTACCAAAATTCTATAATTAAAAATAAGTATATTGTATGTTGTATTACCGAAACCATCGTCATTTCTTACATTTATTCATCCTGTACATAATCCTGTCCTCAGGCTATTTGATGAAGTAAAAGAAAAAATACTAACTTTAAATTTGCCATGATCTGTCGATCTTTTAGGCAATCGTAATTGTGTGAGACCTATTGATCTCTGGAGATCTGTTGTTCTCGTTGCGATGATAACAGGAATCCTTTAACCTCTGGAGATTCGTTAATTTCATTGCAATGGTTAGATAAATCCATTGATCTCGTTGCAATGGTTACAGAGATTCGTTAACCTCTGCAGATCCGTTGATCTCGTTGTAATGGTTATAGAAATCCGTTGCCTTCTAGAGATCCGTTGACATCTGGAAATCCGCTGAACTCGTTGGAATGGTTACATATATTCGTTGACCTCTGGAGATCCGTTGAACACGTTGCAATGATTACAGAGATCCGTTGATCTCGTGGTACTAGTTCAATCGATAGCCCGCAAGTAAGAATAAGGTCTTATTTAATATTACCATGTAAGTAGCAGTAGATGTGAATTAACTTTGTTTGTATTTATAAATTAAAAAGAGAGTTGCAACGTAAGCAGAATTAAAAAAGAAAATGTTTTTGTAATTGGGCCTTTTAGAAATACTTCAAATATAAAAACTGGAATCAATCTGGTATAATTATGATTTTAATAGTAAATAGTGTATACTGCATCATA
Organism: Psylliodes chrysocephalus; assembly: GCA_927349885.1. Lineage (NCBI taxonomy): Eukaryota > Metazoa > Arthropoda > Insecta > Coleoptera > Chrysomelidae > Psylliodes > Psylliodes chrysocephalus. Next base: position 36,143,091 of record OV651813.1, read on the forward strand.
AATATCAGCAGCGATAGAAAAGGCTACAAAAAATGTATCAGTTCGTAGCGTGGCCTGTTTTTGTTTATTGGCTGTCAAAGGTCAACAGCGTCAACTACACTAGGGTTATTAGGCTCCTTTCTCTTGAATCCGCCGGCACCATGTAATCGTTCGTGTAATCTCTATTACCGGGAAACCTAAATTCAGCAGCCCTCCTCAAATTAGGTAGGTACCAATGGCAAATTTTTCGATAATCTCAAACTATAGAGGCTTCATTTATTTTACAAATTAATATTTTTAGAGCCAAACGATTATTAATCGTCATTGAGATTAAAGCATTGTGATGAATTCGCTCAAATATGTATTTCAGTAAGGTAGAGTTGTCTTCCTAGGCGCATCCGAATTCTGTTACAAATTAAAATTTTACCTGAATTTTAACAACTATAAGGTATTAGTGAATAGTCCGAACTCTGCCATGACTATTAAGGGGCATTAAATTTTATCCATATTAGGGATTAAGGATTTAAATATTTTTTCATACCTACAAACCTTTCAGAAGAGGTACAAAAATAAAATAAGTAATTATTAATATATTTTCTCAAAAACAAAATTGATGGAATTGTTGGAATATTTTGACGACTGCTCGGTTTTAATATTTAGGGAAATATTTAGAAGGGGAAATAGGTTACTTGTTTCTTAATAAAGGTTTTATTAAACAGTTTATTATCTACCTTAGTTAAGTTAAAATGAATAACAGTGCGTCTACCATGTTTAGTGAAAGAGGAAATAAATTAATTGTGTTAAATAATTTTAAGTTTTCCAAAGCTAATAGTGGCAAATGTGGAAATATTCGATGGAAATGCTGTAACGCTAAATGTAAAGCTAGAGTGTACTCCCACGTTTTCAGTTAAGACATAATAATAGAGGTCAGAACAAAATCATGAGGTTGCAATGAATCTTGCAAGAAATGCAGTGAGCAATAGTGTTAAAAGAAAAGCAACTTGTAGTCCAGCTGAGAAACCAGCAAAATTAATAATTCGAGAGTTGCAATTAAATAATTTTGCGGAAAACATAAACTCAGAAGATATCAATCAAATAAGAAAAAATATGCATGCGGCAAGATGCAAAATCTTGCCAATATTACCTAAAAACCAAGAAGAGGTGTTCAATACTGTTCTCGAGTTACATCTGAATACAAATCGCGGGAAAGAATTTCTAATGGTGGCAGATGGACGGAACATTCAAATTTTGTACAAATTTCTTTACCAAATGTTTACGATTCATAGTTTTAAAAACGGTTATTATGTACCGGTTGTTTTTTGGTTATTACCTGATAAATCAAGTGAAACATATTACAATGTATTTCTCCTTTTAAGTAATAAGGTGAAGCTTTTGGTTTAAATTTTAAACCAATAGAGATTGTGGTAGATTTTGAATTAAGCATTCACAACGCAATATACAGGGTGTTTCTAAATTCATGCGACAGGCGGTGATTGCTCGTATAAAATTAAGATGGGTCTTTCCTATAACAAAATTTCATCAGCCCACCCCTTTCCGAGATATCACCCTTAAAAGATGGCGACTAAAATTGAGTTTTTATTTTTTTTCTAAAATTTCAGTAAAGCTAGAAACTTGACATTTTGTAATTTTTATGCACTTGCAAAGGACTAACCACGGGTATTTTTTTAATATTATTGTTACATTATAGGGGGGTTAAATTAGCAACCCTTACTTTATTTCATATCAAAACTTTTTTTCAAAATATAGTTTTATAAAATAAAATTAAAACTTGAAATGCTTGTTTTATTTAAAAAAATTTCTTATTCTTAAATTTTTTTTCCCAAAACCAATAGCTGCAGAGAAAAAAAAATAAACATAATTTATAATTTTTTTAATAAATTGAGTGGAAAACAGTAAAGATGTAAAATGTTATACGATTCATAATACATTCTGAAAATGACCACCGCTAGCTTTACTAAAATTTTAGAAAAAAAATAAAAACTCAATTTTAGTCACCACCTTTTAAGGATGATATCTCGGAAAGGGGTGGACTGAGGAAATTTTGTTAGAGGAAAGACCCATCTTAATTTCATACGAGGAATCACCTCCTGAATTTTGTCGCATGAATTTAGAAACACGCTGTATAAATATTTTGGGAGAGATCTTATTCTTTTGGGTTGCAAATTTCATCTCTGTCAAGCATGGTTTCGGAAAATTCAAGAATATAATTTAGTTCCGGAATATAAAGAGGAAAACTCTGTGATTGGTAGATATTTATAACTTTATTTTGGTATGATGTACCTTAGTTCTGAGGAAGTTGTAGATTTTGTTAATGAAGAATTGCACTATTTGTTACCAAATGATAAAAGAGTAATTAAATTCCGGAATTATTTAAAACAAACATTTATCAATATCCCAACCAAATATTTGGCCAAATAGTGCATGTGAAAGTTTTCATTCGCATTTTAATAGCTCCTTTTATAAAGCACACCCCAATATAATGTATTTTACACGTGTATTGTTAGATTTTCAAGTAGAGACTTATTTAAAAATGCGGTCAGTAACAATAATCAGAAAAAAACTAAAAAAAATGTTCAAACGAAAGTCAACACAATACAAGAAAATATTGAAAAATATAAAAATAAATCTATTTCGCGGTTTATGTTCGTTAAAATAATGTCATTTAAAAATCTTCCCAATGTCTAATTTCATTTTACCTGTAAAGCTTTTATTATATTTGTAATTTTCAATTAACTGTGTATTGCAATTTTGTATTCTTGTGGTTTTTTATACTGTTTTTTTTTTAATAAATTCGAATATTTTCATAATAAGTTGTTTTTTATATTATTTCATATTTTTATTCATGTATGTATGTAGCTATGTAAGTACCACAAATAGTAAACAATATCAACAATGTCTTGGATACCTACATTGATAATATCTTAATCAGATCGGAGAGACACTCTAATGATTTAGGAACCTAATCTCTAAAACTGTAATCCGTGGCAGAGTTCGGATATCAATTTTTCTTTACCTGAAGTTTGTGGCAGAATTCGGAAACCCCGGTCCACCGATGGGACATTTTTGGTAAATTAAAAAAAAAATTATAAAAAACTTAAATAATTTACCTAACCTGTGTAGCCTGGAGCATTCGCGGTTTGTCTCGCAAAAAATTATAAAAAAATGGGAAAAATAAAAAAATTAACTTACTTACCTATCCTGTGCGGCCTGAGGCCGTCTAGGATTGCTTTACAAAAAAATATACGAAAAGAAGAAACAAGTTCAATTCTGTTCATTTAAAAAAAAAAAAAGTTGCGATCAATAGAAACATCAAAGATTAAATGTAGAATTCTTTTATAAGATATATAAAAATGCGAAATGTTTATTGTAAATTCAGTTTTTTACAACACATCTTGTCATTTTCAACGTCAATTTACAAAATTACCGAAAACTTTCGCGCCTGTTATGAAATGTGACGTACAACGACGTAATCAACTGTGACTGGTCGGTCAGAAGAGTGGGAAGTTGAATGAAAGTTCGGTGTCTTATGTTCTATCTACGGTTTGTATAATCTAAGGTCAAGCTTTATTTTGAATGTTTACTAATTTGTTTATCTCTCTTTGTAAAATGATCGAAATTTAATTTTTAACTTTGTTTTCGACCTAGAAATGCAGCCATAAAAGCAATAAGATATAAATTTGAGGGTTTTGTTGCTGAAAATCCGCTACGATAGCGGAATTTTGTTACTATTGGCAATACTGGAACAGGTCTACTTGAAAACATCTTTTAAAAATCTTTTACATGAATCATTAATCTCTATATTTATTTAATACGTATATTAGCAACAGCAAAAGTATATTCCTATTATTTTTAAAATGTTTTTAAGATAGATCAGAATCGATAACCCTTTTTGTTTTATCATTTACAATAGAAAACAATGAATTATTCCTTTTAAATAGGTACTCTTCTGCAAGAAAACTTTATAAAACCTCGATTAATAAAGCATTTCGCTGTAAAAATTGCTCCCCCGCATAAATAGCTTGCATTGTTGTTTTAAATTGCCCTTGATATATCTACGATTTGTCATCACGATTGGAATCCTTATCTTGATATTCTTATTAACATTCGTGAGGTTTCATTTAATGAAGAGTAGTATGTGAGGCATTAAAAGAGTTACTCTATAAATACCCATCGAAGGATAATAGACTAAAAGAATCTTAGAATATACTTACCAGAGAATTCCCGTCATTTACTAATTACTTCCTCTTTCTGACAGTCCATTGGCGTTCATTTAAAAATATTTCTAGAAATTTTAACGAATTTTTTTCTATACCATGATAAACATATATGATGAACATAATATTGTAACCAGTGGCGGCTCGTGGTAATTTGAAATGGGTGTTCACTTTGTCCAATACTTTTATCATTCGGTCCAAAACTTTGTACAAGAGCCAATATCACTGTTTTTTTTTTATTATTTGAGTTTGTATTAAATGTAGTTATTATCAACATCATACTATTTTCAAGCACTATAACTATTAATAAATAAATATTTTAGTTAGTGTGATATTTGTTTTGTTTTTAATACATTGAAAACCACCTATAAACATTATTAGTTAGTAAACGGACTTTTGTTCATAATTTGAGATTATTTTTAAATATATATAAGGTTATGTAGAAGGCTTGACATTGATTTTTGTGTAAAAAATATTATATGAAACTTTACCTACCATTTTTCAGTTTTAATTGTAAATTTAATCATTTTCACAATTTGTCACAGATGTCAAATAAAAAATATGTTTTTTGAATACCTACCTTTTAAAATAATAACTTTTAAATAAAATAAGAAGTAAAATGTTTTAAATGTTTATTTTAAGAGATCAGTCCCATCACAATACATACTATTACACAAATAAAAACTAGAATAAAGATATATAATGCCTGGCATTCTAAATGATACTCTTCGCAGTTTAACAGACTCCCTTAACTACCCATTTTCTACCAGATTGTTTTCACAATTAATAGGCCTCATCTCCTTATAGGGCTTGATTTTTACTAAAATTTTCATGTTGATATCGCTTTTCATTTTTGTCTTTTTGTTTTTAATTTGAATTTTAACCCCCACCCTTAAATCCCCCATATTTAATTAGATTTTTTATAATTAAAGCCGAAGTGGCGGCTCGTTATAATTTAAAAAGGATGTCCACAATTTTTAATTCTGTGCTCTATAGGAGAAAAAAATATAATTTACACAATGTCGGGTACAATATTAATTCCTCGATTAATACAGTGCAAGAAAGAAACATCAAGTTTAAATTATAGAAATAATGCAAAAACATGCTTACCTAATATAATTAGTGTCAGGTTTTTGCTCGGTTCATTGGGTAGTTCAGTAGTTTAATAATAATAATAATAAAAGTGTTTTTTAATTTTTACTGATAAATGAGATAAATCCCTAACACCCGTTTTTGTCCTTTCTGATTTAGTATTTTCATTGTTTGCAAAAACTAAACAAGGAAAACAAAACAAAGCATGTTGTTTATCACACCCGCACAACCACGAATTTTTTTTATATTTTTCAATCTTAAAAGTACGTTTAAACTTTCTATTTCTTATGGCACATTCTTGAACAATGTTTATCTCCGATCGAGGTGGGCCATTCTTTTTTATAAGCACTCGATTCTCGAAATTATGTTTATTTGTTTTTATAAATTTCACCGAATACGATTCCATCGTACATAAACACTAGTAAATTCACACACAACCTAAGACCAGTACAGCCAACCTCAAAACAACAAAAATTCGGTTCACGGAACACACAAATCCATAAAAAGTATAATTTGTAAAGGGATCTCGTGTCTCACTGAGTGTATTCTCACTTTCTTCTTTTATATATCGATAAACAAGGATACAAATATATTCAGGTCCATATTTATAAACAGAACTCAGCTGAGACGGAGTTGGGTAAGTCGCCTTGAACTAAAATCAAAGTTCGGTTACAACGTCTCTAAAGTTCCAAATGATTCCGGTGTCACACTGGAATTTAGAGATGGATATTGGCAAATCTGTAAGTGTTAAGTAGGTACATTTACGTTATTACTACTCATCTCTAAATTCGCGCTATATAACCGAACCCCAGGTAGACGAAATGACAGTTTGTTTGATTTGGTAGTATTGCCAGAATATGTTTTTGTTATGTACCAGATTTGTCTAAAAAATGTACCAGATTCCTTAAATGTACCAAATTTTTAGAATTCTATTTGCAGTGACATCTAATTTATTAAAGACAAAAAAGGGGATTTTTATAGATATCGAACCCAAACAAGGAACACAATATATTTAACACGTGAACACTGCCTCAAGCAGAATGTACTACATCTAGTACAATTGTGAATTTTACTAGACTGGCAACACTGGTTTGGCAACCTTGTTTGTGAGCGGCGCGCCAATTAATGTGTTCCTTTGACGTTTGAAGGATATGTTGGCGTGTAGTTTCCTCTTTTTAACTTATGCATTCACCAAATCGTCTCACTCGTGTTAGGCTCACTCATCATAATGCGCCACAGACACAGTATACTTAGGTATTCTGTGCCACAGAGACGCGATTAGCCAGAGGGCAATGATGTACCAAAAAATATAGATTAACACGTATGAAAATAAAAATATTAAAATTAAATTTATATTTCTATGTTATTTATGTAATTATAAAATAATGTGTTTTTATGAAATTTAATTGGGTATTCACTGTACAAATGAACCAATGGAGAAACCGCCCCTGATTGTAACAGTATTCTAGCCAGTAATGAAATGTTTTTTTTCTTTAATTCATTTAACCCATTAATGCCCAGAATTATTTACTTTCAAGACTTTGCATTTCCTTTATAAGTAGTTTCATATGAGGCCATTAAATAAAAAAAAATTTTTTGAACTGTATTTTTTTTATATTAGACGTGGGTCATTGGGCTTTAAAAGTTTTGTATAAAAAAAAATATATTTTAAATATTTATTTTAAAATACCTTTGTAATACCGAAAATAAAAAAATATTAATTATGATACATTTCAAAACATTTGTCATGAAGTGAAACATTGCGGGCATTATATGATTTGGTGATGATACCATATTATGGCAGACATGGTTGTAAGCAGTATATTGTAGCATTAAAACTACATATGCCAGAGCTGTTCGTCGGAGAGCGTCGCAGGTTCGAAATTAGATAATTAAATGAGTTAAAAACTTAAGCTTGAATGAATAAAAATAGTTAGGAATAAATTTAGAAAAATTGGTTATAGGGCGCCACTGGATTCTATAGTATATGAAGTTCCAGGCCTAGAATCCAGAGAAGCCTAGGAGTTCTATGAACTAGGTATCCTCTGTACAAATATATATTATTTGGATAGGTCTTTACATAAAAAGTCTAAATAAAAACTCAATGATTTAACATTTATTAAACAACAGTTTAAAAAAAATAAAATAAGAACAGGAAAATGAAAGTCTTGACTATATCGCTATCTACTTAATACAAGGGAATTTGTCTCGATTGGCCAATTGACACAACTAAAATTTTTTTTATGTAGGTAGACGCATTTACTTTAAATGTCTATTTAAAAACGTCTGAACTGACTGACTAAAAAAAATAACTAAACAAATAAAGGAGTATCAGAGGCTTATCTGTACAAGTCCACAAATGGACGCAGACACGTAGATCGCCTTAGCTGTCGGCTTGACTTGCTTCTTTAGATTCAAGTTGGCCGATGACTATCGCGCCAAGGACAGGGACGGGGGACGAATCTGAATTTGCAGCAACTTAAGTTTCCTCAGCTTCTCGGGGTTGACTATAGCACCAAGGACATGGATGAGGGACGAATCAGAACTGATAGCACGGCTATCCAAGTCTCCTCAGCTTCCAAGTTGAATTTGGTTTACAGCTAATCCTCGAAAATGTTTAACCAAAAATGGAAACCCCAAGTTGGTAACTTACGCTAACCAACGTTAATCTCCAAAACCCAAAAAAGTTCTACCTGACTTGTCAGATATTGACGTTCCCCGATCAACGATGATTCGATTTTTTTCAAAATTTATCTTAGTAATGAATGTTGCATAAGCAGTAGGGCTAACTTATATTGAAATTACCATAAAAGTATGAATAAAAGAAGTTTAATGTAATTATTTTAAAACGCTAGAATATACGCGTAAAGCCCGTCCGGTTTGGCTATAAAGCTTGGGTAGCTGCTCTGTAAATTTCTCATGCTGTTTTTTTCTAGATGTAGAAGCTGTATTGTCATTATGATCATCATAATAAAATTCAGCCTTAGCATTTAGTTGCGCAGAACATAAACGATCCGGATCCTGGCATTCTTCATCCCCAGAGTCTTCCGCGCTGTCGTCGCCCTCTTCGGATGGCAAAATCTCAATTTCTCATTATCAGCGAAACTTGAAGATGTTGATGAATTGCTTTCTAGATGAGTTTCTTGTCTGCTGCTGATACTTGTGTCAAGTACAGCTTCAGAACATTGGGATTTAGCTGTATTATTGTTGTTATTAATATCTGGCAAAGTAGACTCGGGTTTTGAAAAATAAAATATGTAATTTTAACATGGTTTTCCAGTTCTTTCTCTCTTTTTCTGTTATTCAGCAAATTTTGGTATCCAGACAATTTCTTCTTTTTTTCTGTCATCTTGTATACTGTAAAGTAATCATTATATAACCAAGACAGATAGGATTATTTACAAAAATTTTGAAGAATGAACGGTGGTGTCCGCGGTAGAAACTCAATAATCGGATTGAACATTGATGCCAAGTTTACGTGCTTTTAACTATAGATATATATAACCAATACAGATTACACAATTTCTGAAGTCAACGCGGATGATCCTCGACAGAAATGAAATATTTGGATAAAATTAAAATATTGATGCAAAGTTTGCGATGTTTTTAACTGTAGTAATGTTATTGCGTTTGCTTGAATTACTGTTAGCTCTTTAAATTGTCAAAAAAAAAAATAATGTCTGACAACAGCGAAAGTAGAGTAGACCGCAATTATGGAGGGTCGTATATTGTTTCATTCATAAAAATTCCTTCGATACAGTACTAGTCCAGGAGCCAGTGAATTTTTTCGTACTTGTTTTCCCGGTCCGTGTATATTTAAATAATCTATTCCCGGTGAACTGTATATTTAAAATGGAAAGCCAATCTATTAACAAAAGTAAGCCAGATTGAATTCGCGCATTACATCACATCGATACGAGTGAGATTGTTTACAAAGTGCCTTTGCAGGCCTATTTTGCCTATTTCATGTATTTGTTTTTAAATCATGTTAAATTACTATTTTTGAAACTCAACAAGGAGAAAATCCAATTAACTCTTCCGTTGTGTATATATATAAGATAAATTAACTGAAGTTTTATTAGTAAAGTATTAATACTAAAATTTTAATATAATTTACAGAAAATAGCTAGGTATGTATTTGTTTTTAAATAATTTGATAATTTATGAAAAAAGGGAGTAAAAGTGGAATGACCAGTGGCCAGTAGGTCAGTCAATACAAAGTATCATATATTTCTATTATAACATAACTAAAGTACCTACATCTTTTAATCATAAAAACATAAGTTAAAAACCATTTTAATATATGCATTATAATAAAGTAATAATAACTTAAAGAGACGAGGTCTTAAAGTAATAGCTGGTACAGCATGTTTTTTAAACGTTTCCTCATTGCTGCTAGAATGAAATCACTTACTATGAAATGTGCTCTAAAAACGGCATTTATAGCAGTCAGTGTTCAGTCTTAGGATCTCTTCCTAAAGCCCTCATCCAAGCTGCATACATATTAAAAAAGAATTAAAAAAAAACATATTATATACCTATATAGTTTTCGGTTCTGGGTGCCCTAAAAGAGGACACTTAGCCGACAATTTGGCTCAGATAGCTAAAACCCAAAAGTCACACCCCGAACCAGGACGTATTTCTATCCTTTTAAGTAAAAAATAACTACAAATAACTTACCTGAAAAATGAAGGCGTCTAACTTTACATACACTTTTTCCCATTGTTGCAAGCACCCGATGACGATTAGGTAGATATCAACTAGAAGCATGTACTTAATGGTTATAAAGCTTATTTTAACACAAAAAGAATAAAGCACTAGTCGAAAAGCAGCAATCAAATATAAATAGACCACAATATTAAAATTCAAATTAAAAACTATATAAAAGACAAATACTCTAAAAGCGCAAAAGATCAGAACCAAATAAAATGAATAACCATAATAACCTAAAAATCACACTAAAATTGCAAAAACTATTACTGTAAAATCATGAGATTACATCAATAATGCATATGCGTCGGAGTATCGCAAATGTCAAAAGTACAGTGTTTCCACGAAAACTTAGCTATGTTTTTAGCAGTATTATAGGACCATTTCTACCACGCGCATCCAACGATATTGGCGTTCCACAGTTCACTGTATTTTCTTCACACCTCTAGTATAAATGATTTGACATAACGAAACTAACATAATTATAATTAATGTAGAGTAATAAGTGATTCGTGAATTCTAAATAAAACAATTATTATATAAAAGTGTAAAAGGAAATGTAATTTATTTCCCTATTTTCTTCTGTAATATCTTCAATTATTATGTTTAATTTCTATAAATAAACCAACTGGTTAGGTGAAACATTGTGATATAAGATTTTATTTATGTGTCCTATGCGTATACTTTAATATACAAAACACCTGGAACATTCTTTAAATAATTGTGGTCGTAGAAATAATTGTGTACATAACTCGTTTGAAAGTTTATTTTATGCACTTGCCAAATATATTATCCATACAGATTAATCAGACTATTTTTTTACTTAACTTCAGTACATCTCTTACTACTAAAACTATTTTTATCAATGGAAATAAGGGCCGTGTTATCGTATGTTTTGACGCATTTTCGGCCTCAGCCCATCGGATCCCCCCTCTAAATATATATGAATTTTGCTTAGAATTGCTAATCCTACAATTCTCTATTCGTGCTTGCTGACTGGGAAAATAAATACCGAAAATCGTCACTGTCTCCTGGACTATACAATAGATGATGATGATGAGAACTTCACAACAAATACACTTTTATGAATGGCTAGTTGGGGATGTGAAAGTAATTAATACGTAAGTGAACAAATTGACAAATTATTCATAAAAATGGAAATGTTTCGACGTCTCAAACGGAAACTAAAAGTCGAAAGTATTTTCTCAACATTACTTATTTAAAAATTTATAAATTTTTAAAAATAGTAATATTATTATTATTCTGTCTGAATTTACTTTAATTACCAATGATGTTTATGTAATCAAATATAAAATGATTTTTGAGATGCAAGTTTTTGGCTTTTAATGTTTTAATAAATCTAAAATAAAAATAAATTTTAGATGAACTCATCTTAATTCACAAAATACAAGTCTGTAAAACTACAAAAGTTTTAAAAACAGATATCTTTTGCCCCATGCACCTTTTCACTTTGCTAAGTTAATTATTGATCGGACATCTGGCAATAAATGAAATAGCGACCGATGCAGCGCATAATATATAAAGTTTCGTATATTGCAAGTTCAGACAGGAAAAAAATGCTTGTCCGCTCGTTGGCTCAATGTAAGCCAAATTTCAAGCTCAAACATGAATAAAATCAGATTTGTTTGAGTTTACACAATTTATTTTATCATGTTACGTATTCGATCGAATAAATGCTATTATTGCGTACTCTCATTTGGAAAATATATTATTTGCGAGAAGTTCGGTTCCCTCGTCTCAAAGAGTAAAAATAAAATAATAAACAAATAAAAAACAATGTAATAGCTAGCAATTCCTTACTGTTTTTTTATCATTATAAATTTTGTTTTGACAATGTTTTGAGGCTTTTCGTCGCCTCGGCGCCGTCGTGCACCACACGACTTTGCCCTTATGTACGGCGCGGGCCTGACTCTAGTTGAAATATTCTTCTGAATTGGGTTAGCACAGATCATTGCTAAAGGTAGAGTTATTAATCAATTAATAATTTATATTGTAAAATATTTTAAATTTTCTTTTTCGTCATTATTAGTAAATTATTTTTTTATCAACTTGTAAAATGTCAGGAAATATAATTAGACAATATACTTTATCTAAATTGACGTACATCTTCCAACTAAGCATACATACATACTTGTGTGTAGATAACGTAAATATGGAATCTGTTGCAATACCATGTAATCCATTCATCAAATATATTTTATAATATACAATTTTTACAACTAAAATACCTAAGTATATACTCGTAAATAACGATTGTGATTTTGTATAGTTTTATATACATACAAATAAGATAATTATAATAGAAATGTGAGTCAACTGATTTGTTTTATTTAAAATTGTTCAGCAATATTTTTGAGGGTTAACCAACACTCAAAAATAAATAATATTCCGAAAAATTATGACCCTTAAAAGGGAAAAAATAATTACATACACTTTTGCAAGCATTTTTCCAATCATAATTCTTGGATACAGGTGTTATTCAGAATATTCAGGTTAATCATAAGAGCAAATCAATCATATTGTCAAAAAATATCACATTTTAAACTGAATCCAGCTTGATACTTTGAAGTTGCATTTTTTCCATAGCATCAACTTTGTAAATATAACAGAGTAATATCAAAAATTCAATTCAAAGTCATCCAACCAACTAAATTAAATTGTTAAAAAAATTATAAAATTTTAAACTGATTTAGCTTTATACCGGCAAATAGAGCTTGGTAAAATACAATAAAAATATCTCCATAAATAGAGAATACATGTATTCAAATTTTTTAACACACAATCATACACCACATAAAATTTATTAAAGTGAATGGCAACCGGTTTCGCCCAAATTTCTCATCATCAGAACTACAAACAATATAAAGATCTAAAATTAAACACAGGTAGTTGATGGGTTATAACAGCCTAACTTAATAATATTAATAAAGAAAATAATAATCAGCAAAACATCTTGAACCTAAACGAAAGAAAAGGGAAGAATAGTATATAAGGAGAATGTAAAATTGAAAATTATGGAAGAATAGGGATTGAAAATACCTTAAATACTTTTACTTCCACTTCGGTTATTATTAATATTTTCACGTGTCATGCCTTATAATTATTTACATAGTTTTTAATTTGACAGTAATTGTTTTGTTCTATGTTAGATTACAGTTCATCAAATTTCTAGAGGCTTTCGACGGCTAGACAGAGAAAGCACTACTGACAGGCATCCCGACGGATTTACGCAATGAAAGTACACTCTGCGCATCAAGTATTTCACTATTTCATTCAGACGTAAATGTCAGATGTAAATTTCGCTAAAACATTTCTTTTATTTTCGTTTGTGTTTTTTGCTCATTACAGTTTAATAGAACCTAAGTATGGAGTTTAATAGCAAATTAAGAGGCCGCGTGATTAACAGTCAATCTCGCGAAATAATAGGCAATGTTATAGAGTTTATGAGAAGAGAAGGAAACTTTAATTCACCTTCAATACCATTTAAAAATGTAAATGATCGTGTTGCTGCAGCCACAGGAGTATCTAAAAACACTGTCGTCCGCATTTCTGGAGAGAAAAAAAGAATCGATAACCGTGAGATATCGGAATTTTCATCACCAAGAAAAACCATTGAAAAACCAAAAACAGTTAATGATATAGATGAAGCTGCACAAGATTCAAATTTTATTTTTTTATTATTAGATAACTATTTTTGTTTCTGAGTTGTGTTCATTTACAGGCTCAATTTTTTTCCGTTTCTCCTTTTTGATTTTATATGGGGTTTCAAGTTGTTTTTGACTTATTTCGACGTAAATCACAACAACACACTTTTTTAATAAAGCAAACAGGTGTTAAGAGGTATATGTACGTGTAAACTACAATTACAAAAAATTGATATGAAACCCATGAAACCACCAACAAAAATGTAAAGCTAACTTCCGTACTAGAACATGGTGTCATTCGTCGAGATAATTTATCGTTTTGTTTAATAGATCAAGAAATGTAAATATTCCCCTGTTATTTTTTATAAAATTATAAGAGAAATAAATTTTTTTCTAAATAGTATAGTTTATTATTTTGTAGAAAAACAAAATTTCGAAAATTTTAGTAATGTTTCAGAAACAACCGTTATTAATAATAGGTACCATTTTCCTTAATAAGGTAGAAATAAAATATAAACTATTTCCACGATTTACAAAGGCCTACAAAAAAATTATAGGTATTTTCCGCTATCCTATAAAATTTATATTTTCTGACTCAATTTCAAAAGGTTGAAGGAATTCCAAAACACCTTTTATGGCATAATAATTATTTTCAATTCTACATACTATCTTTAACTGCTTTTAAAAACGTTCTAAGAAAGTCCAATCAGACCAATTTAATCCCTAAACTATTCCACTTTTAAAATTTAATTACCTAAAAATATTAAAAACTATTTAAAATAACTTGTTTAGCAGACTGTACAATAGCTATCTTAGTCACACGTAGCGCGTTCTCTGTCTGGGCGTCGAACACCTCTAGAAATTTGATGAACTGTAGGTTGACTTAAGTCGCCCCTGAGCGCCACGGGTTCAAGGGTTGAAATTCACTCGTAAGGGGGTAAATTAGGGAGAGTATTATTATTATTTGAGAGAATTATCTCAGGTTAACCTGCGTTATTTTTGCAGGTTAACCTGGGGTGCTGGTGCATCAACAGTATATGCTTGGATTAAGCTAATTTGTCTGTGAGCACAGACATTTTCGGACAATATAACACTTGTCAAGCACCACAGATTTATTTATTTGTGTTAGGTTGTGTTTAAGATTTAGTTGTTTTAGGTGTTTTGTAAGTGTAAGTGGCACAATTCCAGTTGCATATATTACTAGGGGGTGTATTTTTTTAACTATATTTACCCTCAACATTAGTTTGATTTTCGTAGCTAGATATTTATTAATTTTTGTAGCATATGTGGTTTGGATATTATGACTGAGGTGTACTGCTACATCTATTATTGCTACTGCCTTCTTCAATTTATCAAAGACTACAATGTCTGGTCAATTAGCATTGATGCGGATGTTAGTATGTATTTCTTTGTCCTAGTATAGTTTGTATTGTAAGTTCTCTAATACAGGAGTATTAGTAGTAGGGTTTGTCTTCATTAATCAGTCCTGACTCCTTCGCTAACTGTATAATTTTGGCCACATTGGTATGCCTCTGCGTATAGTCCATTGGTGCTAACGTTTGACATCTGCCTATAATGTGTTGAATTGTTTCGTTTGATGATCCACACCTTCTACATTTGTCAACAATATTTTTATGTTTTAATATGAACTTTTGGTAGTTTCTTGTAATAATTACTCGGTCTTGTATAGCGTCTATAATTCCTACAGTCTCAGCAAATAGATTACCACTTAGATATAGGTTTGATTCTTCAGTATCAGTATTTTCGTGAAGCAGGTGATGTGCGTGACTACCGTGCAGTTCTTTTTGCTTTTATCTTTGTATTTGGGACTGGATCGTAAATCTATTATCTTCAGGGTCATATTACAATATCTCTTAGCTGTAAAGGTGTGCTTTTTATATCTGCTGTAAACAAGATCTGATTAGTGGATTTTTCATGGAAGTATTGCCTGAGAGAATTTATTTGCGATTGGTGAATACTGGATATTTAGTATGCCTACACCTCCCAGATCTGTCGGTAATGATATTCTTTATACAGCTGAGTTGGGATGGTGCATTCGATGTTTTGTTAATATTAGACCAGTCGTTTCGACAAATGGATTCCATTTTATAATACCAAAGGATATGTTAGTGTCGGTATGGCATATGTTATTATAGATTTTATTTTGTTTGCTCTGGTGAGGTTTGTTTTGCATATTGCTTGTATACTTTTTTTAAAGTCATCTTATTATTATTATTATTATTATTTGTCATTATTGATCCACAAAAGTTTTACCTCTTAAAATATTCAGCCAATTTATTCAAGTGGTTCCAATTAGTTTTATATAGTGTTTCAACTTGTTACCTAGCACTTTTGGTTGTCAGTTATCATACAAAATTCGCTCATTCCTTCAAAAATCTTCTTTGTGATAATGTTAATATCCCTTTCTTCTTGGATCGTTCCCTTAAAAAGGTACGTTGCCAAATTTCCTTTTAACCTTAGTTTGATTTTTTTGCTAGTCTACGTATTGATTGGCTTATCTATCTTAAGTAAGACTTGTGTCTTATTTGATCCATATAATGTTATTTTTTTCTGGTATCATTTTCTAATTTATTCTATATGCTAAGAAGACTTTTCCATATACTTGGAGAGAATTCAGCATCCAAATGATCCTTTTTATCAGGTATTTTTAATCCCTATTCTTCTCTAATTTTCCTTTTTTCTTCTATTTCCGTTCTCTTGTCGTGATGCGATGTTTTGCTGATTATTTTTTTCATTTATATTGTTAAGTTAAGCTGTTATGACATATCTATCACCAGTTTTACATTTTATAATCATGTTGTTTGTATGCCTGATAACTGCGAATTAGTCGAAACCGGTTGCCGTTTAAATTCAATAAATCTTATATGGTGTGTTATTTTGTTACTACATTTACCACATTTGAAATGATTGATACCCATTTTCATTTCTTATATTAATTCACTTTTATAAACGTTTATTATTCCTTCTCTCTTCTGAAAAATTTAAGTATAGTTCTATATTTGAGCTAAATATTTCGAAAGAAAAAGTAGTAAATTAATTGGTAAAATGATTCTTTCTGTAGATTAAAAAAAAAACAATTTGAGCTATATTTTATATTATTTTTGCCTAATAAACTGACAGAAATACTTTACTTATTTATCATCATTGACAAGACAATTGTTTTTGTAAAATGCCTACTATGTTTAAATCGAGGGGGAAACCACTAAGATCAAAACGTACCCGTATTTCGGAAATCACATAAAAAGCTTTTATGTGATTTCGGTGATTTTGCTGAAACTCCACCTTAATTTTATACGATGACCTTTTTTTTTGGACTATTCCCTTGTCTTTTGATCCACAAGCTGCTGAATTTACGTGTTTGATCTACAAATTAATTTTAAACATTTATGCTCGAGGATGGTTAGGATTTTAAACATGTTATTGCAGCGACCCACAAATTCTAATTTGAGATAACACCAGATCTTTAATTACCAATTCTTTAACATGTTTTTAAATGGTGTGCGTATGTGTCTGACGGTTTTTGTTGGTACGATATAGCCCAAACTATCCGACTGATTTATAAATGATTTGGAACATAGGCTAAAGAGCTGATACTCAGAGCAACTGGGACAGGAGGATACTTTATAGGGGGCTCTTTTTCTACTTTTTACTAAGCGTGATGGCTCTGCGGTAATGTATCTGCCTCGTATTCAGAAGGTTGTGAGTTTTATAGGAGTTTTCTCATAGCAATAGACAAATGCTAAATTAATAACAACCTCTTAGATGATCCCTTCAACCCCATATTCTAAGACCCTGATCCCTCCAGAGGCTGGAGAGGCTAGGAATGCCGATTTTAAATGAGACAATTAAGTACATATCCTTTATCTTTACCCCTTCTACTTTTTGGTATATTTCTCGCATTTATGATTGGAGAGGAAACTTCTTAAAATTCATTTTTTTCTCTCGGTATCTACTTCTAGAAAGTCATCGAGATAGATTGAAGTAGAGATATGAGAGGTAGATGTAGATGCAAGAACTTGACCTGTATTTTCGGTATTAACCTGTATAATAATAATGAAAATAAACAAAATGCTTTAACCCCCCTCCACTGAATAATTATATTAAAATTTCAAGATATTCCGTAGGTTTGGAAACCCCATTCAAGGTAACAATTATCGTTTAATATGTGTATAAAAATAGTATCCCTTTTTATTGAAGGTATACTGTTCACAAATTTTATTGATATAGATAAAGAAATATACCTAAACAAAAAATAATAAATAACAAAATTATGCCTGCCACTACATATAATACATCAAATAATTTGAATGTTTTAGCATAATGGATAAAAAAAGGTTTTTACAAAATCCCGTTGTGGTTTGGCCTATTTATATTCAGTGGCATTCTCCAATTCATTTAATAAATCTTGATTATTTATATACGAGGGTTGATCCCTATATATGATAAAATGTATATTATGTCAACATAATTTTTCTTAATCCTAATGCACGTGTCGCAGAGATATTCCAACATTTTAAGAGTGTCATGGGAGAAATATACTGCTGACAACATCCATTTTTACCTAAAAATGTTCTTCCACGCGAATTTCCTTTCAGTTTCGGGAGCAGTCTGTAGTCACTAGAGGCCAAATTTGGTTAATGGGGTGGACTCCTATATGACGAATAGCAGATATTTCAACAGAAGAAGTTGACTGAGAGCATTTTCTTGATGGAATTCTTCCTTCTTGTCAAGTATTGTTAATTTACCGCCTGTTACCGTAAAATTTCTATATATGAAAAAGGACTTTTCTTTCCAACAACCGTTTTAGAAAAAACTAGTAACATTGTCGATTTTTTCATTGTAATATAGACGTTTTCTTAGTGTATTTATAACTGCAAAATACTGTGCTTCAAAAAAGTATGAAAGTATACAACAATGTGAAAATACAATTTTCGTTAATTTTAAAACCTTATAAGTATTTTATGAAGGACATCAGACTTGAAGTTGTAAGTGGAAAACGTATTTAAATTGCTTTTTAATATGTAATTTTCAGATTTCTCTTCATAAAGGGTGTGCGGAAATTACGCACATGGAGCAAACACAGATAAACGGGCTCAAAATATGTTGATTTAACCAAACTTACCTATATACCAACTTTCTTTGTTTGGCCGCTAGAGGTCAACAAAGTTAAATAAAAAGATACTGATAAGTAGACTGGGAGTAATGTACACACTACTAGTGAAATGTAAGTGAAATAAGTTCTTCAATATGTAAAAAATTAAATGTTTTTATTAACAATTAGGCTGAGCGCTTTCAGCTTAACAAAGCCATCATCAAAGCTATCCTAACAGAGGCGTTACAAATGAAATTATTATTATTATTATTATTACTAATTAGGGATGAGGAATGAATCCTATTAAGCCCAAAATTACAAGTTCAATAACAAAGACAATTATTAAATAAGTAATTAGCAAATAACATAATGCAAACAAAGCACTAAAAATAAACTTTTAGTTTTCGTTAAAAAAGTCATCGAGTCGGTTTTTGAATACATTTAATGACTGTGCGCGAACAACACTCGAGGGTAAATTATACCAAGTATAAAAAAACTCTATTACAAAAAAAGTTTTCTCGGGTACGTGTTTTAAAATATTCTTTGCTCAACTTGTATTCATGTCCACGGAGGCGCTCATCTGTATTCCGTGGGAGTATACTATAGAGGTTTGATGAAAAAGTACCATGAAGAATTCTGTATGTCACAATTAAATCACCCCTTAATCTTCTGTGGGCAAATGAACACAAATTCGCCATGTTAAGCCGTTCTTCATACGATGGTCTGATTCTACCGAAAGGTATTCGAGTAGCGTAGCGTTGAACATTTTCCAATCTTTTTTGATCAGAAACCAAATCAGGACACCACGCAGGTCCGACATATTCCATCAACGGTCTAACGTAAGTTGTATAAAGTTTAGAAAATGTTTGAAAGTTCACACGCGTAAAGGACTTTTTTAATAGGTAGATCATTGAGTTCGAACGTTTACATACCGCTGATATGTGTTCTGACCACGTTAATGAAGAGTTTACAATGAGTCCCAGGTCGTTATAGGAGTTCACAGTTGCTAACGCACTACCGTTTAAATAATAGTTCACGCACGGGTTATTTTTTCCTATATGCAGGACGACACATTTTTTCGCGTTTAAAGGAAGCAGCCAGGTGTCACACCAGTTTGAAATAGTTTCAAGGTCTTTTTGTAGCTGGGTAGAATCTGTCACAGGATTACAGTATAGCTTAGTGTCATCAGCGTAACACGAAATATTAGAATTTAAGTCTTTGCCTAGATCTGCAGCGTATACCAGGAATAGTAATGGCCCTATGACAGAGCCTTGAGGGACACCACTTAGAACTGGATACTCTGACGAGAACATCTGTCCAACTTTTACCTTGAAGATGCGATTTGACAAAAAATCACTTATCCAGAGAAGTAAAGAGCCGCGAATGCCAGCTTTTTCCAATTTACAAAGCAATCTCTTTTTGGGAACACGACCAAAGGCTTTAGCGAAATCAAGATATACGACATCGACAGGCTCTTTATTGTCCACAGACGTAGTCCAATCGTTTAAACAGGTCATTAGGTTTGTTAATGTGGATCGGCCTTTAATAAAACCGTGTTGTTCTTTTGGCAAGACGTCATAGCTCTTAAAAAAATCAGACATATAATTGG
The DNA here is from genome assembly GCA_927349885.1 of Psylliodes chrysocephalus. Taxonomy (NCBI): domain Eukaryota; kingdom Metazoa; phylum Arthropoda; class Insecta; order Coleoptera; family Chrysomelidae; genus Psylliodes; species Psylliodes chrysocephalus. The sequence goes on from OV651813.1 coordinate 36,163,494, forward strand.
TTAAGATGGATTCCATTATTTTACAAGCGAGTCTACAATAAAATTTATGAAGTGTGAAACAGAGTTTTGCGATACTTCAAGACCTGCAGTAAGGGGCCAGGAAATTTCTGGATAGTTGAAATCTCCAACCACCACAAGATTGTGATGGGAAATAGATAGATTTGAAAGAACCTCAAAAAGCTGTTGGTCGTTTTCTAGAGAAGTTTTCTTTGGAGGACGATATAAACATATCAGAGTGGTTGAGAAAGATTTGTATGATAGTTTTAACGAAATTAAATCTATATTGGGAATGTTGATATCTAAGGCGGTGACAGAGTAGGTTGAAGTGATGAATGACGCTAAGTAGATGCAGACCCCTCCACCAACATTAGTTGCACGGTGGCTTCTGTAAATTGTAAAACCGGGAATGTTCATAAGTGAATCGGGAATAGATAACTTGAGCGAAGTTTCAGAAATTAGAATAATGCTGGGAGAAAAATGTTGCACTGAGCACAAAAAACTATTAAATTTAGCAGTTAGAGAATCCAGGTTAGTATACATAAGGGTCCAATCGTTAAATTGTGGAGGTTTTCGGCTAGCGGGATTGAAAGGGATTTATCTTCACAATTTTTGGAATCCCGTTATGATATTTAATTGTTAGGTCATTTTCGCCATTCCGTTTTTTAGCCTCTAATTCATCTCTTAAGTTTTGAAGAATCTGTTGTTGGGTAGGGGTTTTGTCGTCGATAATGGTAATGTTCTTCAATGTTGCTATTTCTAAGACTTTCTTTTTGTTTCGTAGAACGTTTTTGGCGGCGTGTTCGGAGGGCATAATTACTTTGAGCCATCGTGGATAGCGACTATTTTGTTCAGCTTTTCCAACGCGGAAAAAAGTAATAGGTTGTTCGGAAGAATTCACTGCCTTCAGTACATTATTAATTTCTGTGGAGTCGTGTCTCTTTTTTTCCTCGAAATTTCCGTTAATCTCGGATATGCCACGAATTATTATATTATTGGTCCTTTTAAGACGATCGACCGCTTCATTTGCCAGTTTATCAAAAAAAATGTCTTATAAATATTAGCAGATGACAAAACTCACGTCTAAGATACCTTCCACGTTGAATAAATCAGACTATATATTAAATTGTTAACAACAGACACATTTAAAAAACATTTAGGGACGATAAAGACACCCACTTATAAGAGATATACCATTAATAATGATATAATAAAATAGATAAATAAAACATCGTTAAAGCGGTACAACAGGTGACAGGCATACCTAAATTAGTAATTTGACAGCAGACAAATAGCATAGACAGACTGACACAGAACAATATGATAAAAAGAGCGTTCGAGAGTGGTTCTAGGGCCAACCCGGGTTAGATCAAACTTATCATCAATAAAATAAAAGTATATAATAATGAAACAGAGGAGGAGGGATTTACTAGGCTTCTAAGGGTATGAACCGTACAGAGGTCCTAAGAAACCTAAGTACATTTTGTTTTGGAAAACTATTGTATATGACTAGATCCAAACTATGCCAGAGAACTTGAAGTAAATAGACGTGAGCAAACCATGACCCATACATACATGGTACCTACTTGAAGAAAGAGAGGGTAAATTAGAAAGGCAGGAGGAAAGAAAGAGTTAAAGAAAGTGACAAAGTTATAGTAAAGACAAATTACTATCTAGATTCATACTAGGCAGCAATAAAGTAAAGTAAAGACACTTATTTCGCCTTTTACGACACATCTCTGTGCTGAGTTGTCTATTCTACGACCGGACAACCACACTGAATATAATGATAATTATAGTCAACGAGGGGTAGGCTCCAGAATCATTAGCGAGGCTGAAGTAACAAATAAGTATAATGAAATAACAGATTAAAATAAAAAATTAAAAATATATTGAAAAATGAAATTCCAAAATGGAATAAACTGATTGAGGATCAGTTTGAAATTACTTAAAATTATGTTAACAAATGAAATTTGACAGTGTTAAGAGACAATTATAAATGAGTAAAGAATGTGATTATTACTGAATTGAAATTAAAAAATTAGGATTAAATGAATTATATTATAATAATAATAATAATAATAATAATACTCTCCCTAATTCACCCCCTTACGAGTGAATTTTATCCCCAAAAGCTGAGCTTGTGCGGGGAAAGGGACGGCTATTATTATTATTTGCCGTGGCGCTCCGGGGCGACTTAGAGATGATTGATGGTGCCATTTGACTTACAGGTGAGGAAAATCCGGAAAACCTCACCTACCATCATCGAGACGGTAATGCATCGCGATTTTATAATCTGCATGTCATATCAACAGAAATTGAATTTCTATTAATACGGCACACATTAAATCCTAAACCGAACCATGCAATTTAATTAAAAATCCACATGGTCTGGTCTGGGATTCAAAGCCCAGCAGTCTCTGACTCATAAACTTGCCTATAAATGAATATAAGCGCGTTAGACCGCTACACCACCGTCCCGATAATTGAATAGAATTAAGTGTTTTCTAATTTAGTTGTTGAGATTCCCAAAGAGTTATAATTGCAATTTAGGTGAATTTGAGTATTAAGACAATTACCACAATTCATGTTCATAAGTGTTACAGTGTAATTTGAAAATACCACTCCTAGACAACTTGTCAATATTGTCTTTTGTTGTTAGAAAGTAACGATTTAAGAGTGTTTTGAGTTTTAAAATAAATTTTAAGATTTCGACGTTATTTTGTAATATTTTAACTATCTCAATAGAGATACAACTAAAATAAGGTAAAAATCTATATATTACAGTATGGTTGTTAGATGTATTAGGAAATGCTACATTCCTCCTATTCCTAGTTATATTTGTTGGTGAGGTGCTGATTGACAGGTGAAGAAGGCAGACAACTCCAAGTTTTGTCAAGGAGTGAAATCTATATTTTCTATATCCGTCTAGTTATCCTATTAAAGGGGTGTTTAGATTTTACTCCAGTTTTAATTGTGGAAGAACAGGTTTATAATACTTTTGAGAAATTTGTAGTGTTTAGTTGATTCCCATGTTTTTTTTTTACCTATTCCGCACCTGTTAAAGTGATTTCTAGACATAAAAATTGTGAGTATGACTAATTCAATAGATATTTAATTTATCTATTTTATTATATCATTATTGTTATACCTCTTACAAGGATAATTAGGGGTTCAGTGCCTTTACCGTCGTTAAATGTTTTTTAAACGTATTGTTGTTAATAATTCAATCTAAAGTCTGATTGATTCAATGTGTAAGGTATGTTAGACGTAAGTTTTGTCATCTGCTAATATTTATAAAAAATTTAATTTGTAAACACACTGAAGTACTTATTCCACTTACACTTAAAAAGATACTGTTTCATTTCTTTGTTGTTTTTATGGATTTATAGGGTGTGTTAAAAATCGGAAAAAAGTTTATTTTACATTTTACAAAAAAATTATTCTCGATAAAAAGTTCCGCAACACGTAAGCATCAAATTTTGAAAGATATATGTGTTATAGAGGGAATATAAAAATAATGATTTATAATGAAGAGTAATATAGTGCAAAATATATATCAGTGAACTTCTTTTTAAGTGATTTTGGTTTGCTTTATTCAATAAATAATCCAAGTGTATATTTAACATTTTTGAAGTTTAATTATTTAATGTTTGATTATGTATTTTTAACTGGTGCAAAAATTTTATCACAATTAATTTTTGTAAAATGTAAGGTAAACTTGTTTCCCATTTGATACAACTTTTTGGGACATACTGTATACTATTAAAATACAAAAATAAAATATGAGCGTTTATACAAAAATCATTACAAAAAAATCTTAAGATATCATGATAATTTCCACTTATATCAAATTCTATCTAGTAGTGGTTTCAACAAAACGTCTTATAGCACTTAGTTTTACAGCGGTTTTACTATTAAACATAAATTTCGTAAACGCTAACGACGAAGACAACTGACACCTCACTTGATTATTTTCGGACGCTAAAATTCGAACTCATTTACATTAGAACTAAAAATACACCGCGTTTATCATACAAACGAAACTCATGTCACTTCTGAACGTATACAGGGGAAACCAAGACTGTTTCATAGAATTGAATATTATATTACCGTTAAAGCATAACTGGAAAGCCACAATAATTTACTTTGATGGCGTTTCTACAGTAACAGTCAATTCTAATTCGAATATAAAAATCCTTATTAGTTTTTGTTGTTTAATAATATGATTTTTAATTTTTATAAAAGTTATTTTATTCTTAAGTTTGTTTTTCAAATTCGTTGGAAAAACGAATCTATGGTAAATGCCCTAGTGGTACTTGCACCCACTACCTAAATGTGTGGTATTTGCGCCTAAGCGTAATTTTATAACGTACCTGTTTTTCAAGAAAAGTTAAGTTAGTGGTAGTTTCAATAGATTGGTAGTTAACATGTTGAGTACGGTGTTACATTTAACGGATGCATCACTGCTTGTCCTTTTTGAGATGGCGAGGCATTAATATAATGGCACATTTGTCACATTTAGAAAATTAGCAAGGACGGCGTAATACTATAAACATAGGAACTCGCTCTTAGCCGTCTATAGTAATAGAAAAGTATAGCTGGCCTTGAAAATACGATACAAATTCTGTGGGTGGAACCATTTTTGAGCAAAAAAAATGTAATATTTGAAAAACTTAGTTTAAACATAAAAATATAAATTAGGCTTTATTCGAGTTCTATGAGTGTCAAAAAATTTCCTGTCTTTCGTCATAACTTTTTTTTCTTCACACGCGTACTCAACGTATTAAACTTATAATATATGTGATTAATTTTTTATTATTCTAAAATTTATTTTTTACATTGCACTAGTTATAGCACATGTTCTTGTCGTAAAACAATGTAATTTTATTTATTTCTTATATTTTATAATATATCATCATTTCCACTTTTCGTAGCTATAACTTAAAGATGAACTATCAACCCGATACTAGTCAAGAAAATAAAAATAATTGCAAATAAAAATACTTTTTCTACTCTACTTTATGTAGGTAAATACCTATTTAAATATTAAATAAAAGTATAAAATACTGGGTTGTGAAACATGAGAAATAAATTAAAACTTCATTTAAAAATAAATTCATTTATTTACCACAAGTATATAGGTACATAATAGGTAATCTAGCTTATATACATCTTACACTTACGCTAAGTTTCGTAAATAAACTCTAATATTTTCACTGGATTTGAAATTTTGTCATTTAATGTTACCGTAGCCTTTTTTCTTTTTATACAGACTAATTCGTATCGGTTAAGTGAGAAGGCTACATACTCGGCTTTTTTCTTCTGCTGAACTAAAGTATATGTGCTTGGGCATGTTCCTAAAGCATTTTTGTTCAAACTCAAATGTGACCAAGACGTGAAATAAAATGATAAATAAAAATAAACTCAAATCCAGTGTTAATCATAGGTTTATCATTTTGTCTAGTATTTTCCATGTAATCCTATACGTTTCCATTTTTTTAGGTTCTTTTTCTTTTTTCAATAATATTTTCTATAAAATATTTATTGCATATTCTCCGAGTTTATAATTAAATATTTATTAATAATTATGTGACACTGGCTTTGAGTTTATTTTTATTTGTCCTTTTATTTTATTTAATAGAGCTACATAATATTGTGTCTTTTAGTACTATTAGTTTTTAACTTTTTGTACATTTAAACTATTACTTTTTTATATTTTAACAGTGCACTTGTAAAATTCATTTGTGGACGTGTCCAATGAATAAATTATTTTTCAACATTTATTTTTAACAATATTTTTTTTCTCTTTCAGGTTAGTATTCAAGATTCTTCTCCACTCCTCTTTTATCGATATCATCCCTATAAAACAAGACTAGAAACTGGAAGACTTACTTATACCTACAATTTGGTAAAACTCTTAAATTTATAATATTGTTGCATTTTTAAAAACGCATGATTTATTTATTTCTTTAATTGATATAACCACTGTATCTTCAGTGGTGGCTTGTGCTAATTTAAAATGGGTGTAAACTTTCTCCAATACATTTATCATTTGTAAATTCGGTTCAAAACTTTCTACAAGAGCCAATATCGCTGTTTTTCTGTTTTACTTATTTGAGTTTGTATTAACCGTAGTTATTATTATCAATATCATACTGTTTTCAAGCACTATAACTATTAATGAACGAATAAATGATTATTTTAGTTATTGTAATATTTGTTTTGTTTTTAATAAGTTGAAAACCGTCTATAAACATTATTAGTTAGTCAACTGACTTTTTTTCATATTTTTAGTTTATTTTTAAATATATACCATAAAAAGTTTGACATTCATTTTTGTGTAAAAAGTATTATTATATGAAACTTTACCTACCGTTTTTCAATTTGCCGCACATGTCAAATAAAACAATATATTTTTTAAATACCTGCAGAATAAAAGATTTCAGGTTTTTTACAACACACAATCTACGCTAGGGGGTAGACATGATTAATGATTACAGACAGCCATAACTTTATATAAACTATATGTACATACTAAATTAACAATTTTTTTGCTTACTTTATAATATTTACAGTTGGGTACAAAATACATAACCAATTTGAAGTAGTCTTAGAATAGTCTTAGACACTGAAATTAAGTAAAAAACATAAATTACAGTCGTAAAACTAAATTACAGGTAAATAAAACAACATAACCTTAAAAATACTTTTATTTTCCTTTCCTTAAAGACGTTTTTCGGGGAACAATCGTTAAATTGACACACATACTTCCAATTTGTTAAAGTAGCAGTCTTTATTTAAATTTTTAAATAAGTATAATTAAAATATATTTGAATAAGGATAAATTTTCTGACCGTAGCAGAATTTTATATAATAAAAATTTCCTTGGTATATTCGATTATTAATTTTATTTTATATCGTTAGCACAGTACACAAACCATAAAAATAATATCGCAACTAATAATGAAAAGTCCACTGCCCTAACTAAACATGCGTTAGAAAATTTGCACTCTTTCGATTTGGAAAATGTAAAAATTCTCAAAAATGAACCTAATCTCAACAAAAGAACAATCCTTGAGATGATACATATTTAAAAAAAAATAACAACTCTGTAAATAATAAAACAGACATAAAAGATTTGTCAAACGTTTAAATTTGAATATTATATTTTGTACTCTTTAATATTAATAAATAATTGTAAGCTTTCTAGTCAACTGTAACGCTACTAGTAATTTTTAATTTTGTAAAAACTCATCTTTTTGTTTCTCTACTTTATGGTTATCGTGTTAAACCAAATCAATATTATTTCGAATACACCTTCACACGCTAAAACAAAAAGATGGGGTTTATGGTTTTTTAAAAATACTAAATTGTTTGTAATCGTCCTCATGTGTTTTTTAATGTTTTTACATTTTGACTGCACCCGAAGATGGAAACAAAGTTTTCCGAAACATATGTAGTGATATAAAATAAAATTAATAACCGAGTACACCAAGGAAATTTTTATTTATATAAAATTAAAATATAGTCTTATCGAGTTTTATACTAGATTGTTTTATAAAGAAAAGATAGTTTGTTTGATGTTTGTTTGATTTGGAACCAGAATCTTTAAATGTACCAGATCTTTCAAATTTTATTTACAGTGACGTCTAATTCATTGAAGAGCAAAAAAGGGGTCTTTATAGATAACGAACACAAACAAGGAGCACAATACAAATTTTACGCTGCACGTCGAGGATGAAAATGTACTAGATTTTGCTTCGAATGTCGGATTCTTCGAGAATGTACTACATCTAGTACAATTGTAAATTGTAAATTATACTAGACTGGCAATACTGGTTTGGCAAAGTTCGTATGCCCTGCCCTACTTTGTGACGTCACACCTGGTTTGTGTGAGACGTGCAAATCAACGTGTTCGTATGCAGTTTCACGGATATGTTAACATCTCTTTTTAGCTACATGCATTTGCAAAAACCTCACTCATCAAAGTGCGCCACAGGCACACTATACTCAGGTATGCTATGCCGCAGAGGCGCGATCAGCCACCAGAGCGCAATAGTGTACCAAAAAATAAAGATTAACACGTATGAAAATAAAAATATTAAAATTAATTTTATATTTTTATGTTATTTATGTAATTTTAAAAAAATTTATTTTTATGAAACTGCACAACTGAACTAATGGAGAAATCGCCCCTGCCTCTCTGTATGTTGTTCTTGTATTTTATATTCTATTTCTTTTTTAATATTTTCTGTTATTCTGGAGTTGCAAGCTGAATCTATGTGATGCTGCAATATAATAAGTATAATTTGCATATCTTTGCAATTCGTGCTTGTCACATACATATAAAAGGGTCCCATTTGTCCATTTGTTGTATATTTTTTTTACATGTTCTATACATTTTATTTGAAAAGAATAATAAAGATTTAGGTACTGATTTACATATTTGATCTAATCATAGCTGATATGGTTAGATGAAGAAGTTTGTTAAATAACAGAACATTTTGAATATACGAAAATGACACGAAAAAGTTAAAAAAATAAATAAAAGGGGAATATGTTACAGTACAAGGGCTGTCCTTTAAGTTTTGCATACCGTGCATTAGAGGGCATTACGAATCAAACGGCTATAATAAAAATAAGCTGTCGCCTTTAGTTAACCTCACTTCCAAGTTTCAGTTCGATTCATAGAGTATTGTAAATACACCGAATTTTCAAAATTGACAAGTTATTCAAGAAATGGATTTATACTGAGAACATTTTCGTGCCATAATTTTTTACAACTTTCGAAGACAATTATCTCAACAAGAATGCCTCGCCGAGTTGGTTTCTCTTTTCGGTAGTGATGCACCATATCAAACGAGAATTTCTCGTTGGTATGGAGAATTTACACGAGGACGGGTTAATCTCAGTGACGAGCCAAGAACAGGTGCACCTAAATCGGTAATCGCCCAGGAAACCATTGATGCTGTGCGCAGGCTCATCGAGGAAGATCGGCATGTGACATATCGCGAGATTAAAGCATTGTTAGAGATTTCAAAGAACTCAATACAAAAGATTTTGCATGAAGAATTGGGAGTAAAAAAATTAGTTGGATACCGCATCTGTTGACCGAAGAACAAAAAGAAGCTAGGATAAATTGGTGTCAAAAAACTCTCGAGCGCTTCAACGCTGGAAACTCTAAAAACGTGTACTGTATCGCAAGTGGTGATGAATCATGGATTTACTCATGTGAACCTGAAAATAAACGCCAATCGTCTGTTTGAGTTTTCCAAGGTGAAGACAAACCGACAAAAGTAATCGTTCTCGAAGTGTGTCTAAAAAGATAGTCGCAACATTTGTCTCCAAAGCAGGTTATGTTGCAGCAATTCCTCTACAAGAGCAAATAACTGTTACTGCCGCTTGGTACATAACGATTTGTTTGCCAGCAGTCATCGCTAAGCTTCGGGAAACCAACCCCAAACGACGAATCTTCCTCCATCAAGACAATGCAAGTGCGCATACAGCTCGCAAAACAATTGCCTGCTTAGAGCAACAAAACGTCAAGTTGTTAGACCATCCTCCTTACAGTCCCGACCTAAGTCCTAACGATTTTTTTACCTTTCCGAAAATCAAGAACGCACTGCGTGGGCAACGGTTCCAGTCACCAGAAGATGCAGTTAAAGCATTCAAAACAGCCATTGGAGCTGTGAGTGGAATAACTGCTTTTAGAACTGGTTCGAGCGCATGCAAAAGTGCATTAATCTTCGTGGAAAATACTTTGAAAAACAATAAAATGTTTAAACACTATCTGCTGTTTTATTCCATACAAAACTTAAAAAGACAGCCAAATTCAATAATATGGTTCTGTTAGGAAATGGCTCTGTACGAAATAGCGCGTATCAAAAAAAAACCGCTTTTGTTTGAGCCTAATCAAAATGGCGTGATTCAAAATAGCGCCCGAGCGAAGTAACTCTCAACGTTATAGCGTCTACTTAAAATAGCGTGTATAGCTTTTATTAAAATAACGCTATTTAAAACTGCACCCGAACAAAACAGCGTCTGTAGCCATCACAGGATGCTCCTCAGTTTTTTGTTTCTAAAATATAAATAACTCCAGGCCGCACACGTTAGGTTTTTTTAATAATTTTATGTAAAAAACTTGTGGAGCACCCTGTGATGACTTCAGGCGCTATTTTGACTGAAGCTATTTTAATACGATTTTTATTGACAGAGCCCAATAATAATTATATGAAACTGACCTGCAAAGATTCTGTTATCACTATCGTACCATCGTATTTTAGTATGTCCGTCGAAAAATAGTTCGTCCTTAATATTAAAAGAAAGTGTTCTGAAACAGTATGTTAAAGAAACGGAAAGTATGTGCAATATCTAGTGTGAATTGCCATTATGTATCGATTTTTTACAAGAATCACTCAATTTTAATTATATTTAATCCCAATAAATAAAAAATACAGACTATTAGTTTTAATTTTTAAAAAAGAATAGTAGACCATTCACTAAATATGAAAAGTGATTGGTCACATATAGTGTTCCGCAGGACACAATTCTAGGACCAATACTATTCAATCTATATATTAACTAGCTATTTTAAATACAACGTACAGGTCATAGAATTGAGTTAGCGGATGATACTGCAATTATATATGAAGAAGACAACTGGTATGATCTAAAATTGAAAGTCAAAAAGAATTTTAAGCTTATAAAAAGTTGGTATAACTCATTACTTACCATTTTTTTTTTCATTAATTCCTTCAACGATTAATTCTTACAATATCAGAAAATGGAAAAACGTTTAGTATGAAACCTGTAACTCACATTAAATAACTAGGTATTCAAGTGAAATTTTCATATTTTTCATATTGTAAAAAACTGCATGTTATTTAAAAAGTTAAAAATAACTTACGTTTAAATATTTAAGGACGTTCTACTTTAGGTCAGAAGAAAGCCACATTATATATGGAATAATAGCTTGGGGAAGTACAACAACACATATATATCAACTAGAAATAATAAAAAACCCTTTCTTAAACTCAGTTTATTCAAACCACTTTTATAAACTTCTGATCAACTTTATAAAGAAAGCAAAATCTTTGATTTAAAACAAAATTACTATCACAAAATACGATACCACAAAAAATAATAGTAACTTACCAACACACGATTACTGCACAAGACATAAGCATCCTTATTTACCTCTTAAAATGATGAAATCCTGGTCTCAGAAGTCATTCATTTATATGGCTCCCAAAATCCCTGAAAACAAAAAGTATTCAAAAAGTTCAAATATTTAGAAGAAAATTAAAATCCTATAAAACAAGAAGTTTTGGTGATATCTTTATTACATAATACAAATATGTTAAATTCTGATCAATCAACTCATCTGCATATCAGAATAAAATAACTTCGATATTCTTACAGTAACCTAAGAGTTCATTCTTAAAAGGCGACAATCAATCTTGTGTCAATAAAATCTAAATAATTACTATGTGTAGTAATTTTGCAAAATTTAAACTTAAGTGAATTTATAGCTGCCTAACATTTTTCTATATTCTTGAATGTAATGTTAAAATTAAATTAAATACATATAAATAAAACAACGTATCCTCAGTATGCTATGGATTTTTATATATGAAAACAACGTTGTGTATATTGAAAAACTTGGTTTGTTCTATTTTTCTATGAAATATTGATATAGATGTTTAGTAAATTAATTTTAAATGTTATGAAATCTAACAAATCTTTTGAATTGGGCGAGGATGGAAATGTAAATAACAAAAACATTACATATTCTACGTCAACCAAACCACATGCTTGAACATTCTGAGGCAAGTAAGCAGTTAGGTATGGGGAATCGTCTCGGATATCCAGATATTTAACGCAATTCACGTCGTCCGCATGAATTCTTGGACGACAGCCAAAGCCATTTTACTTTTAATCATTAATTCACATGATATACAATATTATTTGAGATCATTCTCTTGGACAATCATTGCAAAATTCCTCATGCATTCAACAGATGTTTTCTAGTAGACACGTACAGCAAATTTTAATTAATTATGAAAGACTGCATGTACACAGTTCTAAAATAACTTGAGTTTGTTTTTATAAATAGTGTCTCTGTTATTGGTACATATGTTTTTGATAGCTTCTTGCTTCTCTAGATACTAAAACAACGTAGGTGAGAATACCAGGGTTGAAAAAGCTATCTATCACTCGATACAGCAATGTCAATTAACTCTTGTAGTGAATCTCATTCTAAAGGATAATTATTCTGGTATGTCGGAAGAGGTATAAACTTCAATAGTTATAAAAAAATAGTACTGAAATAGTAAGAGAATGAAAATAAGAGATGATCATATACATATAAGCACTAAGAGCTCATGGCTTTGTTTACAATTTCTTGCCACAACTTTTCTTTTTCAGTTGGAAACGTTCAATCTTTTAATGTCATCTTCAACCTAATTTTCCCCTCTATCTTTTGGTCGAAAATAATCTATTAATCGAAAATAATCGATTAATAAAAAATAATCGATTAATCGAAAATATTCGATTAATCGAAAATATTCGATTAATCGAAAATAATCGATTAACCGAACCTAATCGATTATTCGAAAATAGTCTACTAACCAAAAATAACACAAGCCTGCGTTTAAATAATCTGTAAAATGTGAATTGAACTTTTCAACTAAAATTGGGTATTTCAGTGAAGCTGATTTCAAATCTGCTTTTAGTTTTTTTCTATCACGTAAGGTTTTTAAACAAAATACTACAAGAATGCAAAAAATAAAAATATATATAAACCAAGAAAATAAACAATAAAACCGGGAAAGTAGTTCAAAAATAATATACATTAATCCTTTGTTTTCTTGAAAAATCTTTCTGTCTTTCCGGAAAAGCTTCTTTTTGTTATTTTTCATGCATATTCTGCGGTAGGACGGTCCCTTTTAAGCATTCAACAGTAGTCGGCTATCATTTTGATATCCCAGCGCCTTTGATATCGCCGTTTAATCCCTTTTGTGTCCTGGCGAAAGCGCTTCCCTTGCTCTTCACTAACATCGCCGAGATTATCCGGAAAATAATCAACATGAGCATGTAGAAAATGAATTTTTAAGCTCATGTTATAGCCTTTCTAAATTTGTCCAACATGTTTTCAACAATACTTTCAAATTCAGGGTCTTTGTAGTTTCCTAGAAACTTTATAACTTGTTTAAAAGCTGTCCATGCGTCTTTTTCTTCTTCCTGCATAACCGTCTCAATTTCATTAGTTTTCATCAACCTTCTTATTTGTGGACCAACAAAGATGCCTTCTTTTAATTTAGCTTCAAAGAGACCCGGAAATGTTTCACACAAGTACTTAAAGCAACTACCATTTTTGTCTAGAGCTTTGACAAATTGTTTCATCAGCCCCAATTTTATAGGTAGAGGGGGTAATAAAATTTTCTCGGGATCAACTAGGCTTTCCTGAATTACGTTTTTTGTGCCAAGCTTTAAATTTTTTCTTGGTGGCCAGTTTTTTTGGTCCAGTGGTCATCTCTTGCTCTACTGTTCCACTCACATAGGCAACATGGATAATTCGTATATCCGGATTGTTGACCTAAGCAACCCTAAAATTTTAAAGTCACCACATAGAATCCAGGTATGTTGTCTGTAGTTTATTATTAAAAGCAGTACCTCAAGATTTTCATAATTTTCTTTTAGCTGAGTAGAATGGCCAACAGAAACAGATGCATATAAATTGCCATTATGAAGTAGAACAGCTTTAAGACTTCTCTTTGAAGAGTCTATACAAAGTCTTCACTCGGCAGGATTGTATTCAGGAGCACCTAGGTGAATAACCAAGTCAGATACATTTTGACAATATACAAGTGAACCAGCTGTGGCAAAGTAATTGACAAATTCAGCCTTACGATTTCTAAACCAATAAAATGTACTACCTGGAGCAAGTAATTTTTTTCTTTAAGCCTTGATCCTAAAACCTCAGAGAGGTCTTTTGGAAGTCTTAAATCCCTGGCTAAGTCATTCAGTTCTACTTAAGAAAATAGCTGCGGTTTACGGGTTCCTGAGGTAGATGGCTAAAAAATGTCAATTTCTGAATCTGTTGAAGATTCTGATACGATAGACTGTAATACTTTAAGTGGAACAGGTACAGGTATATCAGCGTCATGTGGAACTGGTCTTATTGCAGACGAAAGATTAGGATAGTTAATATACTTTAGAGATTTTGTGTTATGACCTTTAATATCATAAAGACAAAAATAGCAGTCGTCAATGTGATTTTTAGGTTTTCTCCAGACCATTGGTATTCCAAACGGTAAGGCTTTTCTTGTTCCTTTAAACCAATGCCTCAAGGCTTCTTCGCAAATATTGCAGATAACATGTGGCGCCCAAGGTTTATCTTGATCTCCAATATGCAAAATATGCATTGATAAACTTCTTTACTATTAAGTGTCCACAAATATAAAAAAAGTCATCGGGCATATTTTTACAACACCTACTAGATATTTTTTTAATAGAAAGTGCACAACGAAACACCGATAGAATTCGATAGACAACGCGTGAATAAATCGAGTCTCGGAGAATCCCCAACAATATTCTAGTAAGTACCGGTAAATCCCCATATAATGCGCAAATTAAAACGAGGTTTTAACGCGTCCTAACGTTTTGAACAAAAATAAGGAATTCAAATTAATTTATGATGTTCAGGGATAATACCCTTGATACTAGTTTATAAAAAAAAGTTTACGTGATAGAATAAAAAGGGGGTTATTTTAGCTATATAAAAGTTGTATATAGGTGAAAAAAAATAAATAAAATAGCTAGATCACAAAATTTCAAGGGGGGGGGGCGGTGTAATCGAAAATAATCGATTATTCGAAAATAATTGATTAATCTAAAATAATCGAAAATAATCGATTACTCGAAAATAATCGATTATCGAATAAAAATATATAATAATCAATTAATCGATTATTCGATTATTTTGACCCCTACTTTTAACACGGTAGTGTTTGCTGCCTTGCTGTTTGTCACTGTCGCTTGCATCGGTCTCGTCTTCCCGAATTGTTGTACGTTTTACCATTTCGTGAACAAAATATATAGAATATTATGAACTGATGAGTTTATAAACGTGAAGTAAAAGGGTGAATTCAAAAGCAGAACCAATGAACTATTCAAGAGGTTGGTCATTTCAACGTGTACCTAATTAACAGCAGCAATAAATGATCCATGTTTAACAAGAATATTTATAACAAAAACAGCACTATTTAGATTTTTTAAACTGAGGTCATTAGCCTCGTGTTCTATTTAGGCCATGGAATACTCCATAGTGCAGGAGTACAAGGAGTTTAAGAGGAAACCGGACCTCTCGCTAAAGCAAAAATGTTTTTAGGATTTTCTAATATTAAATTGTATTTATATGCGTGCCTTTGGGAATACTTCGTGATATTATATGTATTGACAATATTCGTAGCTTTAAATTTGTGCAAGATAAACCAGCACTCTACAGAGACGTTTAAGAAAAAAAGGTGGCAAAGCATATCGTTTAAAAACTACTAGATATTTATTAAAAAAAAAAGCAGCAAATTTTTATAGATGTAATACGGAATGGCGCAGAAATGCTTTTTTTGAAATGTTTTTTAAAAAATTTCAGAATTAGCACTTTTCAAAGATTTACAAAAAATTCAAGGTCTCTTCGCCCTACGTTTTGTTACTGGTTGTATTTACTGAAAATTTCACAAAAATTGGACTAAAAATAAAGGCTCAGAATGAATTATAAATTTTTAAGGTGTTCGGTTTGCTCTTAATACTCATGCACCCTTATAGAGAATCCTTAAATTCGCAAGTCCAGGCTCTAACGACTGAGCAATCCACCAACTATTTAGATATTAATACTAATACTAGGTATTAATTAAAATTTTTAAAATAGAACGGAGAAAATTATTAAAAGTTTTGTCTAAAAAATTAAGAAACCTAAAACCACGTAAAGGGGTATTATAAACTACTCACTGAAACTTTAATTAAACCATTTTTTGAAAATATAAAAAATTAATATAAGACAGGCATAATAGTTATCACGAGACCAAGACTAAGAAATCGGCTTAGAAATGACAGATTGTTTAATTAAAAAAAACTAAGTTTATCAATTAATGAGGGTGCAAGTAATAATGTTTGTATATCACTACTACTAAAAGGTTGAGGGCAAAAAAGGAGAAAAATAGACAATAATGACTAAGACAAAAATGTCTAGCATAAATGAAAATAATATAATTGTTTAAAAAATAAAGGTTGCGTTTAGTCAATTTCATTTATAGTCCAGACAACGAGAAGTTATGTGTGGAACACAATTTTTTACTTCGTAACTTTTTTTGGACTAGTTAGGTGGTGAACATATCAAAAGTTCTCGCTCGTAGACTTTGAGCCGGAGGGGAAGAGGGGGTCTGAAGGTCCCATAAATTGGCACCTTATTTTTTCTTTTCGTAATAAAACAATAATTACAAAAAAAATGTATTTACTACTTTATAATAAAAAAAAATAACATTCTCAAATTGTAGTGGAAAAACTTCTTTAACAAATTTAATTTATAACTCATTAATTTTCAAAATGGCTACTTCTATTCCTTATACAAGCACGAGGCCTTATTCTTAATGCGGATGTTGAGGATGCTACATTTTTAACGAGAATTCTATGACCGATGAATTAAAATTTAGTAGAGAAGGAATAACAAATTTCCATAGTTTGCCCTTGTCGCAAAACTTCAGATTTCACGCTCAACTTTGAATTGCTTTAAAATTTGGCGGAAAATATTATTGAAGGGAATTTAATTCTCTACAACCCTATGGCCGTCATTTCTTTTTTGGGTGCAAAATATGTGAGGCAAAAATGTTTTTTATCAAAATTGCAGACTTTAAATATATCGAACACTATATACAAGATTTTGAAAAACTGAATAAAACTTGCAGCAAATTTAATAAGCTTTCATTTTATAGTACGCATAGTTCTCGAGATATAAGCGGGAAACGGAAAAAAGAAACCTTCAGGTCCCCTCTCCCCCTCCGGCTCAAAGGCTACGGGCGGAACTTTTGATATGTTCACCTACTAACTAGTCCAAACTACTGATGCCGCGAGACGAAAGATTCTCGTCTCTCGTCTCGTCTCGTCTTGTCTCGTCTCATCTTGTCTTGTCTCGAACGAGACGAGAGAGACATTTTCTCTCGAAAACAGATTCGAGACGAGAGAGTGTCATCTCTCGACGAGAATTTCTCGTTTCTCTCGAGCTCTCTCGTGCTCTCTCGAACAATTTTCTCTTTGCTTATTTGAAATTTTCAATTGCTTATCGTAACTTAAAATTTTAACATATTAGATTTCGAGATAGTCAAAAAATTAACTATAACACACCTATTCTATACAGTGAGCATCATAAGTCTTACCCCTCTATCTAACTCGTTACTTGAGTCTTGTTAGGAAAATCGCCGAGACACGTCGATTTTTGATTTCTACAATGTACATTTTTGTATGAATATTTTACCCTTAATTTTATCCCTTACTGGTGGTGAGTGATAGCTCATTTGGAAGGGGGTTTTATTCTCTATTCAACCGTGTAAAAAATTTTAAAATTTGCTTCACTACAGTTGATTTATTAATGTTTAAAAATAACAAAACATCACAAATAGGAAAGCAAGGAAAATAACAGTGACCTTATCTAATGGCAAAAAGTCTTACTTCACGTCTGAACCAAAACCGATATCATGCAGGGCCGAATTTTAATTCTAAGGATGAGTGCGCTACGTTAATTACCGTTATTCTGAAACAATAATTAGTCGAGAATTAGAGAAGCAAATTTCAAAATTTTTTGCACGGTTGAATAGAGAATAAAACCCCCTTTCAAATGAGCTATCACTCACCACCCCATGCTATTTAAATGTTTCGAAAGGGTTGCTCCCCTCCAGTAAGGGATGAAATTAAGGGTAAACTATTGATACAAAAATGTACATTGTAGAAATCAAAAATCGACATGCCTCGGCGATTTTCCTAACAAGACTCCAGTAACGAGTTAGTTAGGGGGGCGGGTAAGACTTATGATGCTCACTGTATATATTAAATGATAACAAATGATACTTGTGTTATTAGGATTTTATAAATAGTGATTTATAAGAAAAAATATTTCTCATTTAATTTATTTAAAATTTAAACAATCATTTCTTATATTTAATCTATTCTGCTTTTCTGAGGTTATTTTTGAAGATAAGTTAAAAATATTTAAGCGTTTTTTCGAAAGACTGTCAAAGAAAAGGTAATACAAACGAATGTATTATATACAGTGAGGACGAAAATTGTACCCTACTCTATTTTTACTTCTTAATGAAAAAGGATAATGACAAAACAAAAATAAATTCACCACTTCAACCTCAAAGGATCATTACCGGAGGTATAATACCTTATAAATGCTGTTTTTTTACAATAGTATACAATGGATAATTAACATTTTGGCTAGTACAGAGTAAATGTCAGTATCTTTTATAAATTTAAGTAATTTTTTTACTGTTAGAGGGATTTAACACTGCACAAATGGCAATTTTTTGTAGCTGGTACTTTGTTCTTATACAGACATGTTCTGGGCCTTTACTAATAAGTTACATTCTTGATAACTCTCATATTAACAATTATTGTTTATTACTAAGAAAACGCTTCTTGTATTTACTAAAATAAATAAATTGAGAATATCAAAGGTGATTTAAAAACCACTTGACGTATTAAATTTTTCATAACTTCTTGGCAGACAAGCTTATTAAAAAATTATCTTCTAACATTATCTGACATTTCTAGGATTATTGCGTTATTGCGGTACACGAGGATTATCAAGAATGTAATTTTTGTAAAAACAAAAAAAAATTAAAACTGTTCGCTTGGACGTAAATATATTAAAAATATCTTTCAGATGAGGTATTACATGACTTTACTTTCCATTAGAAAATTTAAAGATAGTAACGCCCTCTATTTTACGTCTCAAGTAAAGTATTTTCGTTTTTAGTTAACGCCTAATCTGGGCTACTTATTACTTCAAATTTCAATTGTAAAACGACTGTGACAGACGGACAGACAGAGAGACATAAGTGTTTCTTATTGCCAAATTTGGGTACTAATGCGCAAATTACTTTCGCCTTTTTCAAATTTAAATTTGATATTGTTTTATCACGAGAGAAACGAGACAAGACGAGACGTCTTTTCTTGTCTCGCGGCATCACTAGACTCCAAATAAAGTTACGAAGTCAAAAATTGTGTTCCATGCATTTCCTTCTATACCTTTTTTTGAGCATTTGTTGCTTGAACTATTAGTTTTAAGTAGTAACATAGACATTAAAATTAAAGTTAAATTTAATGCATTTCAATGTACCTGTTTATACAGAATAACATAAACATAAACATTAGCATTAACATAAACATAGCGAAGATAAATAAATTGCAACCTAATGCTTAAATGCATGTCTAAAATATAATTGCGCATGTACCTTGAAAGCTTTGAATCTTCGAACTTCTAAACTCTTTTTCAACATGTTTATTAATAATACCTACTTGTTAGATAGCTGGCAGAGCAATTTCAGAAGCAGCTACCTTTTTTCCATTTTTAATGATTTGTTAAATCTTCTGCTTATTATTAAATTTTATGTATAAACGGTTTTTATTTTAAAATTCCTAAATCTATGATTATGTTAATGCTTAAAACTAAATCAGGCTGACGAAACGCACCTTAACCTAAATATCGAAATCTAAAAATAGGAAATTAATTAATGAAACATTATTTAGTATGAAATAGTCAAATTTAATGTGAGTGATTTAATAAAATTAAGAAGGTACCTAGAGAAAGAAAAAGATAACAAAATATAGCTTGAAATTGTTTATTGACACAAACTAAACCTTTATGAATTTGTGAATCTCAAGAAGATCCATCAGAGTATTTTTGGTGTAATGATACTGAAATCATAAATTAAGGCAGAATGTTTCTCATAAAAGATATGAATAGCGATTTTAAAGTATTCCAAATCTAAACCATCTTGTAAATCTTAACGATTTACAAGGATTTTGTCGCAACGCATTCATTGACACAAACAATTATTGCTTTATAATTTATCGGTTAGCCTCTAATTGAATAATACCCAATAGAATTTCTGATGTAGTCACATAGTAATAATTCTCACAAGATGAATTTACATGTACACAAACATCTTTGGAATTGAAATGCGGTATAAATAGGTAAGCAAACAAAATAATACTCGTGAGGTGCATAACAACTTTAAAAAGTTATGAATTGTCAGATAGTTGTAACGAACCTACTTGATTTGACCAGTGAACACTGGCGTCCTACTTGGTATTCTTATTGGATCGAAAATTTATTATTAGGCTTTATTAGTTTTGGGGACAGTTATATATGGTTGCGCTCCCGTTAAGGGCATTGAATCACATATTAGATTTGATTGTGATTTGAAGTATCCTTTGTTATGCTGAGGTTGCCAAAACTGCTTTGCAGTTCCGCATTGCAGGGCCGATTTAGGCATTTGTTCAAATTCGAGAGTTGTATATCTCTCCAGTTAGCCAAAACTTTTATGCATTGACTTACTACATACAATTTAAAAAACAAACATAAAGATAAATAGATATGTGTTTTTTGGGAAAAATAACGCAAAATGTAGAAATTAGACAGATATATTTAAAAATTATACATTGTTACAATTCATATTTTTTAATTTAGAGAAAAATCTCTCGCTGAGAAAAAATATCGTAAGAAATCAAAAATATGTATGATGCTGACTGATTTGCAGAAAAAAATCAAATAAATTTATAGTTAAATCTAGACTCTAGAGCAGGCCTGCACAACTCAGATTTTCAAAGCAGGTTGAGGTGGTCTGTCTAGATTCTAAAAAAAAGGTCACCAAATCCAGATCCTTCTATCGTAATCCTCACCTTCTAACTATAGTCACCAAGTTTCTAAACAAAAAAAGTCGTTAGCTTATAATTTATAAACCTACTCCTACTCTCAAGCTGCTCACAAAAAAATAAGGTCATCACCTTATAATAAACCAGGGGCCCTATTCTCGAATGTATTAAAAATGTCGCATTTGTCATAATCTCTAATACTAATGTCTATCAAAATGTCGATCAACTGATACTATCTGTATTCTCAAAGACAAATAGATATTTTACAATAAGTGACATATTTGGCGAATGGTAACATCTGACAACATTGGATAGAAACATACAATACGAGTATATTACAGCAGACAATTAAAAGATCTCTTAGTAATACAAAATAATACTGAGAATATATCCCGAATATATATCTTTTTGATAAATATTAATTAGAAAGTAGAGAAAATATTATATATTCTTTTTAAGAGAAATTTCATGAGGGATTAAATGGAAAATTGGAAGTGCAATTTGATAGGGGATTAAATTGAAACAAGAAGAAATATATAATAAAATCTAAAGACTATATGAAAGAACTGTGATATAATATTTTTCCCTTTAATTTGAAAAAATAGAGCTATATAAATTTCTTAATGACAGGGATTAAATCTCTTGGACAGACAGGACTAATGATTGATAAATTAGGTGAAATTGTAATTAATCAAATCATTTTTTTTTTAAACTATACATACAATACTTATTTTCATTTCTCTTAAGAATAAACATAAATTATCAGTGTCACAACACTCATATTGCAACATTATCTTTTAAAAGGTATGCGACATTAAAATGTCGACTGGTTGAATACCACTCGACTTTATGTCTAACAGCAAATGTCGAATTCACCATTTGAGAATACGTTTTGGTGTTTTTGTTCGACATATCATCAATGTCGCGTGTGACATTAAGAAATAGACTTTTGAGAATAGGGCCCCAGGGGTCCTATTCTCGAATGTCTATTAAAAATGTCGCATTCGTCATAATGTCTACTACTAATGTCTATCAAAATGTCGATCGACTGACACTATCCATATTCTCAAAGTAAAATCGACAATTTGTAATCGGTGACATATTTGGCGAATGGTAACATCTGGCAACATTGGATAGAAACATACAAGACGAGTATATTACAACACAATTACTTGAAGGATCCCTTAGTTATACAAATATATCCCAAATATATGTCTTTTTGATAAATACTAGTTAGAAAGTAGAGTAAATATAATCTTTTAACTAAAATTTCATAAGGGATTAAATAGAAAATTGGAAGTACAATTTGGTAAGAGATTAAAATAGTAAAACGAAGAAATATATTATTATCACAGTATAATATAATCTAAACATTACATAAAATGTCTGTGATATAATCTTTTTACCTGCAATTTGAAAAAATAGAACTATATAAATTTTTTAATGACAGGTATTACATCTTTTTCATGGGCCGATTCCTTGAAGAACAAAAAAGGCCCTTTTAGCACATTGATGCTTTTTCCAATGGTTATTTCGTATTTCTTATTCTCAAGAGCCCACAGACTGATGCCCACTGACTTAGGCATACTGAATGAGGCCCAGTGATTGAGGCCCGATGCCTAAACAAGAATCCACCGCCCGAACGAGGACCCACTGCCCGAACGAGGCTCGCTACTTGAAAAAGGGCCCTCAGCTTGAACGAAGGTCTACCGGTCTTTTGCCGGTAGACCTTAGGTGAAACTATAAATAATCATTTCATATATTTTCAAGAACAATTTGTACAATACTTATTTTCATTTCTCTTAAAAATAAATGTAAACTGTCACTGTCACGACCCTCATGACATTATATTTAAAAAGGCATGCGACATTTCAATGTCGACTGGTTGAATACCACTCGACTTTATGTCTAACAACAAATGTCGAATTCGACATTCCAGAATACGTTTTTGCGTTCTTGTTCAACATATCATCAATGTCGCGTGTGACATTTAGAAATAGACATTCGAGAATAGGGCCCCAGGTCCTTAATACCTAAATGCAATTTTATTACTGAAAAATGAATAGTTAAACGTAGGCGGGCCAAATTGGTCAACTGACAAAGGGCCAGGAAAACCACAATGGCGAGCCGCATGCGGCCCGCGGGTCGTATGTTGTGCTGGCCTGCTCTAGAGTGTGTTAAAACTTATCAGTTTTATATTTTTCTATGGTATTTTTACTTTTCTGTAGGTATACAAAAGGAAAGTATTAGTAAAACAGTAGCTGTCAGTGGGAAGGGGGTTTCTGCGACATAGTCTTCCATCTTGGATGCTATTTTTATTTGAAATAGTAGTAGCCAAGCCTGCCAGTTTATGAAAAATGTATACGTGGTTTTTTTTAAATATTTTCATTGCGTTCGACATAAAATATTTAAATTAAATCCGTTATTCATGATTGTATGTCCCTTAGATACACTGTGACAAAGCACTAAATTTTAATTTTAATTAATTATAATATTGTATATTTTAATTAATTTCCGTCGAGGAACGTTTTAGAGATCCCCGTATTTTGGATTCCCTAGTAAGTAATTGCCGGTTTTGAACATCTGAGGCTGCCCCCGTAGTTTAAAATATTTTCGTATGTACCGTAAATCATGTTCGTATTAAAAGTTTGAATTTCATGTAAATTATCTAGATGGCTTTGCCAAGGTATTTAAAATGAAATTTTTTGTCCGAAAAGTGGTGGTGGCTTGTCCCACTCCAAAATCGGGCGATCGAAGAGCTCTTCTGCTGGAATGGCATAAATAGAAAACAGAAACCTAATTTCGGGTCTTCTTAGTGCTGGTATTTTGACTTCTTAAAAGAGAAAAGGTTATTGAACCGATCATCGTTTTCCGTGTCTCTATTCTCCGAATAGTAATTTTCTATTCATACGAAGTTACTGTTTTCGTCTCGCCATCTGTCCAAGCATTCATTTTAATATTATCGCGATCTAGCGTTGTCGAACCTGCATAGATCGAGCTATTTGCGGATTTCCTGAATAAGTTCTGATCCAGGAAGCTTTACAATCGACCGTCCCGTATAGTATTCATAACTATCAAGTGTGCAGTTCCATTTTACCCGAAACGTGGGCCGACACCTCGAAATTCACCATCCGTGGTGGATTTGTTATTTTGCCAATTGATTTGCAAAAGCCATCGCCGATTCCGAGCTAGTGGGTCCGAAATCTCCGCTTTAACGGTGTATTGATTACCCACCGTAGCGTAGTAATTCTATTTTTCGTAAAATTCATTTTCCATATACCCCAGCGACGTAAACTTCGATATTATTGTTTTTTTAACTTCTGTATCATTTGATCGTTGAGTATTATTAATTTACTAGTGGAAAAGTTTATTTTTCTGCACGTAGAAGGCCCCGAAAATTCCATTTTGATCATTTTCCGTTTCATTATCATTCAACCGTTTTATTTCTTTAATTTAAATTATTGAGAAATTAATTTCCGTATACAGCCAGCGCTATAGTTTTCCGTATAGATTCTTTTTTGTTCTTTATAATTCACCTGCTACATTTAAGTAAATTTATTTGTTGAGAAGTTTATTTTCTCTATAACGAGAGCGTTGTAAATTTTCGAATCAAGGTTTTTTTATTTTGTAGTTTCTTAATAATCTGTTGTATTTAACTAAATTTTATTTAGTGAAAAATTAATTCTACTAATTGGTAAATTTATTTTCGGTATACAGGGACGATCAGAATTGTTTTCTGAATTATTGAACCGTGTTATTTACTTTAATTTTACTTTAGTTTGTGGAAAATTTTAATTTATTTAAACATTTTGTATACAAGGAGAATCATAAATTGTCGTTCGATTATTTTTCCTTGCATTACTTAACTGTAGTATTTAATTAAATTGTATTTTATTGTGAATTTTTTTTCTGTATAGAGGGAGAATCATAAATTGCCATTCAATTATTTGGCTTGCATCGTTTAATCGCTGTATCTAATTAAATTTTGTTTTATTGGGAATTTATTTTCTGTATACCCTAGCGAATCATAAATTCCCGTTTATTTGTTTTCCTTGTACTAATCAACCGAAATTTGTAACAAAATTTTATTATACTGAGAAATTATTTTTTGTATACTGGGGTAGCCAATACCGCGCCCGAGGTATTAGTTTTTTTGTAAATATATATTTTGTTATTTATCCCCGTGTTTCTTTTATTACCGGTTCTTAACCGTTTTCTTTCAGGGTACCGTAGGGTACGAGGTATTAAAGAGATAAATTTTTTAATCTTAATTTAGTGGCTACCTTTAGCAGTGACCGCCTGGAGATATTTTTAATTCCACTCAGTACATCTTGAGTACACTCTGGTGTACTACACGGTCGCAGAGCAAACTGTGTTATCAAAACTGGCGCCCGTGCAACTCCCATTCTGAATTCATCATCCTAGCGCCATACAGACTTCCTGATTCACTATAGATGAAACCAGAAGCTTGTCACAACCAGTGGCGGCTCGTGAGGGGGGGGGGGGTTCACAGTGACAGAATATAGGTATCAGTACAGATGTATGAGAAAAACGTTCAGTGTTTTAGAAAGTTTATAATATACCTTTCTAAAACACTGACAGTTTTTTTACCTATGTCTGTACCGGGATCTATATTCTGCTACTGTGAACCCGCAACATTTTGGTCACGAGCCGCCCCTGGTCACAACACCAACCCTTTCCACCGACAATTCCTTTGTTTAGATTGCTTAAAATAAATCATGATTTTTTTTTAACTTCGAGTTTACGACATATTTTTACGTTTTGGCGTCTCCTGAATCCGTTTTGACTATTTTTGCAGTGTTGTCTGTGTGTTCTCTAAATATTGACGGGGGTGATACAATACGTTATACAGAAAAAGCCTATAAAAATAACTTGAGAGAAGAGATGAAAGTCATGTGTTGCACCGGATTTTTTAAATAAATAAAACACAATTTTTTTGTGCTCGTCTAGCTTGGTCTCCAAGAGTTCTGTTAAAGTTTTCTTACTTTGTTATAAAGAAATAAAACATTTCAACTAGAGCATTTTACTATTTTGTTAGAAGTTAAAAGAATTAACTTCAAAATTATTGTTTTTAAATGATTTAGCACCCTGTATACTATAATACCCTGTATAGCTACTTCATAAAACACGTGTTAACATAACGTTTTATTAAATATCTCGTAAACAATGTTTGAATGTAATTAAGGAACAAAATAAAGAATGTCTTTAAAGGGCATAAGGCCTATCACTTCATCGCGTTCAGCTGGTCGAAAGTCAAGTCCCCGCTCTCGGCGCTCTCTCCTGGTCTTGGACTCTGAAACGGGTAGACGTGTTATTGTCGACCAAAGTGGCGGCGATATCCTAATTCGCTGACTCTAACAATTTATTCATTTGAATATAGTTTAATTTCCTTTATAAAATATTTAAATTTGAAGCAGTTCCCCCACATGCCTGCCCACTTGCCTACCTGTAGGAGCCCTTGGCAACATCGAGATGTGAGTGTTTCATCTGCACATCCGCATAGTTTACATGACTGATTATCAATAAGCCATGTAGTTCCAAAATTATTACCTGCTGATACTATTAATAAATACTGAGAAAAACTTTGTCGAGTTGCAACCCAAAACATAGGAGGATACAACAATGTATTACTTTAATTTATAGTTTCATATCTATTTCTGTATTTATGACATTTTTTTAAAGATAGTATTTGGATAATTTAAGTTTAAACTACTAAAACTTTTTTTGGCTATTAAAAAGTCACGAGTTGTTGGATTTAAATGTCTCCAAATTGGCTCTGATTAGTAGAATTAAAAAAAAAAAATATATATATATATACATATATATTAATTTGAAATATGATTTATTATAACTTGTAGTATATTAACTGAATAATATTATTATTGGTGACAGAGACACAATATACAAATATCAATAAAAAAATAATAATTCATTAAAAAGCAAGACCTTCAAATACATTTTTTAGGTTTTAAAAAACGCCCGATTTTTCGAAAAAACATTACTTTATCAAAATATCTAAAACCAATATTTAGCATGAAATTCCAAATATCATTTTTAGTACGAATGATTTAGTACATTAGTATCATTCAAAAACACAATAAATCATATGTTTTTCAGTCGTTGGAATAAAAATTGCATTTTGAATCTCGTGTTAAAAGTTTGTTTATGTTGGTTTGATAAAGTAATATTTATCAGGGAAAACGCTTGACTTTAAAGACCGAAAAACTAAATTTGGATGTCTTGCTATTTCATAATTTTTTGTTTATTTTATCGAGAGTTAGTAGTATACTGTATTATTGGTATAAAAATTGTATTGGTAATCTTATTATTTTATAATAATTTTATTTAACATTGTGTGACTTACAGAACATAGGCTGTTGATAGCATCTCGATATGGCCTTTTTTATGCAATTGTTCCAAATTTGGGTGACACTATTCATTAACAGATTATTCCAACAAAAAAGAAGGGTGTTGGACCTTATTAATCTGCCTTATTATATTATAAATAAACTTAATAAAGAAAAGAAAAGGGACAAAGATTTTCGAAAAAGATTAAAAATTGCATGGTGTGGCTATTTAATTTAAATGCGACATAAGAATGTATATGGTCCGTTTACGTTGGCCTGGTGTATTCACAATTTTAGTGGTGCAATAGCGAAAGTTATTTAAATATATTACGGACAGTTTTTAAAACTACTACAGGTAGGTAAAAGTAAATATTATGGGCTGAGATATACAGCCATTATCTCCTCTAATGCCCCCACCTCAAACCATTGCATTGATAACTGACAATCGGCAGGCATTAGACAAATATTGTGTTTAGCCACACTCAGGATAATTTGGAAGAATTGTTGAACTTGGTAATATTGTAGGGTCCGATTACAATTAGAAGAACACAGCTACGTCATCATTTGGCAACGTAATTACAGTTCATCAAATTTCTAGAGGTGTTCGACGCCCAGACAGAGAACGCGCTACGTGTGACTAAGATAGCTATTGTACAGTCTGCTAAACAAGTT
This sequence comes from Psylliodes chrysocephalus, assembly GCA_927349885.1. Classification (NCBI taxonomy): domain Eukaryota; kingdom Metazoa; phylum Arthropoda; class Insecta; order Coleoptera; family Chrysomelidae; genus Psylliodes; species Psylliodes chrysocephalus. The sequence continues at coordinate 36,191,465 of OV651813.1, forward strand.
ATTTTAAATAGTTTTTAATATTTTTAGGTAATTAAATTTTAAAAGTGTGGAATAGTTTAGGGATTAAATTGGTCTGATTGGACTTTCTTAGAACGTTTTTAAAAGCAGCTAAAGATAGTATGTAGAATTGAAAATAATTATTATGCCATAAAAGGTGTTTTGGAATTCCTTCAACCTTTTGAAATTGAGTCAGAAAATATAAATTTTATAGGATAGCGGAAAATACCTATAATTTTTTTGTAGGCCTTTGTAAATCGTGGAAATAGTTTATATTTTATTTCTACCTTATTAAGGAAAATGGTACCTATTATTAATAACGGTTGTTTCTGAAACATTACTAAAATTTTCGAAATTTTGTTTTTCTACAAAATAATAAACTATACTATTTAGAAAAAAATTTATTTCTCTTATAATTTTATAAAAAATAACAGGGGAATATTTACATTTCTTGATCTATTAAACAAAACGATAAATTATCTCGACGAATGACACCATGTTCTAGTACGGAAGCTAGCTTTACATTTTTGTTGGTGGTTTCATGGGTTTCATATCAATTTTTTGTAATTGTAGTTTACGCGTACATATACCTCTTAACACTGGTTTGCTTTATTAAAAAAGTGTGTTGTTGTGATTTACGTCGAAATAAGTCAAAAACAACTTGAAACCCCATATAAAATCAAAAAGGAGAAACGGAAAAAAATTGAGCCTGTAAATGAACACAACTCAGAAACAAAAATAGCTATCTAATAATAAAAAAATAAAATTTGATTCTTGTGCAGCTTCATCTATATCATTAACTGTTTTTGGTTTTTTAATGGTTTTTCTTGGTGATGAAAATTCCGATATCTCACGGTTATCGATTCTTTTTTTCTCTCCAGAAATGCGGACGACAGTGTTTTTAGATACTCCTGTGGCTGCAGCAACACGATCATTTACATTTTTAAATGGTATTGAAGGTGAATTAAAGTTTCCTTCTCTTCTCATAAACTCTATAACATTGGCTATTATTTCGCGAGATTGACTGTTAATCACGCGGCCTCTTAATTTGCTATTAAACTCCATACTTAGGTTCTATTAAACTGTAATGAGCAAAAAACACAAACGAAAATAAAAGAAATGTTTTAGCGAAATTTACATCTGACATTTACGTCTGAATGAAATAGTGAAATACTTGATGCGCAGAGTGTACTTTCATTGCGTAAATCCGTCGGGATGCCTGTCAGTAGTGCTTTCTCTGTCTAGCCGTCGAAAGCCTCTAGAAATTTGATGAACTGTAATTGGTTATCGCCGCCTAATGGGTGGGTGTTAATATTATAGAAATATAGGAAATATTGTTTTACACCTAACAACTTACTTAATTTTTGTTTATTGAAAGATAAATAATATGCATTCGAAATTCGAAGTAATGGTTATGACGTAGCTGTATTTTTCTAATTGTAGTCGTATCTGCATGCAATCGTTAGGAATGAGAATGAAGGCAAACTAAGTTTTGTCTCGTAATATTTTGTAATTTTTATGCCTTAAAAAAGCACCGTTAGTTTGTAATGTATATTTTTCTCTTCCGTGTAAATGTTTAACATAGATACTATGTGTGAAACTAGTTATACTCTTTACACAGTAGTCTGTTAAGAGTATTATAGGTTTACTTTCAAAAAACCAAAATCTTTAATATTGATCCAAATTTTTGTATCAAAATTCTTTTTATTAAGTTGTAAACCACTTTTAAAAATGTCCGTCCGTCCATCTGATGTCACGTTGTTTGTCTGCATGATAAAAGATAAAAAAGATAAAAATGAAACTTGAAATTTTTAGGAAAAATCAAGCACTATTAGGGGACAAAGGGGTCTATTCTGTAACAATTCCTTTATATTTAACGGCCTTTAAAAATATTTTCTTCTTTACTTCTGTCATTATTTAAACGGATCTTTAAAATACATTAGAGGACTATCTTAAAGAAATCTGTTTAAATAATGACAGAAGTAAATTAACGAATACGAAAATGTTTTTAAAGGCCGCCAATTTTTTTAAAGGCTGTTAAATATAAAGGAATTGTTACAGAATAGACCCCAATGCCTATTAATTTTGAAAAAACTCTGTTTAAAAATGGGGGTTTAAGGGGGGTTGAAACTTTTAAACAAGCTTTATAAGGGGACAAAGTCCATTTGATTCTTCAAAAAATCTGATTAAAAATAGGGCGCTTAACCTGGGTTGAAATAAAAAAAATTAAAAATTAAAAATCAAAAACGAGAAACGATAACTTGATATTTTCAGAACAAATCAAGCTTTATATGAAGACGAAGCCTATAAATAAAAATGGGGTAGTTAGTGGGGTGAAATTTAAAAAAGTCAGAAATAAAAACAGAAAAGCGATATCAACTTAAAATGTTTAGTAAAAATCAAGCTCTATAAGGGGATAAAGCCTATTGATTCTGAACAAAAATTGAATAAAAATGGGGGTTAAGGTGGGTCTGTTAAACTGTGGAGAGTATAATATAGAATGCAAAGCATTATATATCTTCATTCTAGTTGAAGGGTTAATGAGCATGCATTGAATTGTATATATCCCAATTTCTTTCTCTTTTGATTTTATATAAAAACTACCTTGATGCCGAAAATATTTCGCATGCATGAATGTCACAAATAAGTCCATACGTGTATGTAGGTGTCTGTGTGTCTGTATCCTCGATACCTCAAAAATGTATGCAGAGAAAAACAATAAATTTAAAATTTAAGCTTTAATCCATCCTCTAATGAGTTAATTAGATTTTGGTCATATTCGGAACATCTGGAGAGTCGTTTTTCTACTTTAAGGAATATATCTCTTAATTACGCTTGAAGAAAAAAAATCGTCAAATAAAAGTTGCTTGTGATATAAAATTCAATTAAAAAAAAAAAATAAGATAAGTGTGTAGGTATTTGAATTTTGACCTACCCTGTACAGATTTATTTCGAATTAAAAAATAGTGTATCGACATAAAATGTAAACTAATATCGAAAATCTTTTACCACAAAAGATTGGTTTTCAATTGTTTCTTTTGCAGTATACAAGCCATTCATATAAAATTAGTATTAGCGTATACTCTGTATAATCTCATATTATTTGGTATTGTTATAATGGGAAAATCGAGGGCAATTTAAATATAAAACAAAACAGAGGGCATTCCATTTAAAAAACCTAACTTTGATATGTTTCACTTTTTTGGAGAACCCTGTATGATTAAAATTATTTTTAAATTGTTATCTTTTCGGACACACATTTTGTTGTGAAAACAAATTAAAAAAAAAAACAAATAGTTTTGGCTCCACAGACCGAAGCGTTAACGGTGGCTCATCCTGTACATACTTCATTACCTTACAAGGTTCATTTTTCAAAATTTCAAATAGACATATCTGTAAAGACTTTTTGACTTATTTTTAGAGAAAACGAAACATTAAAAAGTACCTAGAAAGAACCGCATATACTCGTATAAACAGCCAAAAATATTAAACTTTGGTAAAAAAATAAAGACGGAGTAGTACTTATTTATTATTAAAATTAAAAACAATAATTACAAAGTATGGCAGTAAGTTAAATTTCATTCGCAAATAAACATATTTTTAACCATATATCGAATTATTTATATAATTAAATTTTAAAACGCTCGTTTAAAAACTGTATTCATTCCGGCCCTGTTCTACTTAAACTGTTACAGTAATACAAATAACAAATGTTTTATAGCGCCATCTGTGAAATTACCTGGAACTTCTTACTGCACAGATTCCTACAAACTGTGGTTAGCGCAGACCCCAAATTTGATCTGCGTTGTCTCTAGCCGATTAGGTCAATTATTAATTAGCTTTTATTTCAAACCAAACTTTCAGGAAAACCGAACATTATTTTGAAGTGCGATTTGTTTCATTTATTTGATATGTTAGTTGTACGGGTGGTAACGAAAATAAAACGTCTAAATATGTTTAGTTATAAAGTAAATACGTCGACAAGACGAGGGTTTCTATGTGGTTTGGATACCGAGGATCAAAGTAATTTTTCGAATATTTTTAAAAAACTATGTTCCTTTAGATTTCTTTACAACCCGTAGGCATAATTCATGAACTGATTTCTATATTAATATTAATGCTACAAAGTATACTTTTCCCGAAAGCTTCGTCAAAAGTAACCTCTGCACCTCTGCCTTAAATCATTTAAGATTAGTTTAGAAAAAAATATGAAGGATGACTCCAATAGCAATGTTAATTTTAATTACATTATGAATCGTTTTTTGTTTAGTTATAGGAACATGAATTATATTTCAACAGAAATTTGTCCTTGCAGTTTGATGTTAAAGTTTAAACCTATGATTAGATTAGATTTGTCAAGATATATAACTAATTGTGAAAAAAAATGCATTCCGCAAAGGGAAACGATGTATAAAATTTGAGGTGGGAAATATTTCAGGAATCCTAAAAAAAAATTGGGCTAGAGCCATAATTGGTGAAGTTGTCTATGATGAAGGACCTTGTTTGGAAGCGACATTTGAGTGAGGTGGTGAAGTATCCATATAATGCAAATGAGGAAAAGCTGAATGTTAAAAGTTATCATAACTTGTTCTTTAGTATGTTTAGTATTTATTATTTTAATCAAGAATATATTTTTCCTTGTGTTTGTTTACACAGAATTATTTTTTTAACACTCCATCATGATAATAAATAGCTTCCAAAGGACATTTCAATAATGACTCTAGGGCAAATTAATGTCAATTTAAACTATTAAATATTAAATGATAACCTTTTGAAATTTTGGTTGAACGTTACGAATGTAAATATAAACAGAACTTGCAAAACTGAATCACACAATTTTATCTTTTATCAAATGCGACCCAATTTTTGTTATCGCAAGAGGAAAGTTTAACAGATTACTCCTGTATACACTTGAAGTAATTGTTTTTAAACGTAATTGGAATTATAAAATAATACTTGTATTGTAATTTTTGTAATCAGTGACGGGTACGTATTGTTTTCCGGTTCTGGAAGCCTGATATGTATGTAGTTTTTAGGATTTTTTATATTTTAATTAAAGATAAAGACATACGTGTTTAAAATTTTTTTTTAATTATCACTGTATATATATATTTTTTTTTAAAATACCCAAAGTTTCATTGATCACGGCGCGATAAATTGTTGCCTATTCATGTGGCAAGGTCGAGAAAAAAAGCGAGTATAAAATTAGTTCCGCGGGCTACATACGTCAATTTTTGACCACGTCGTATTCACCTCTTGATATTATTAATACTTTGTAATGATGGATTATAGTGTGATTTTATTTTCATCCAATTTTAAAAATGTATATTTTAATTAATTTCCGCCTGGGAACGTTTCTAAGAGCCCCCGTATTTTTGTCTCCCAGGAATTCTCGTTTTTCAACAATTGCGAGTACCTTGTAGGTTAAAATATTTCCAGGTTACTTTTGATGAAGCTTTCGGGAAAAGTATACTTCGTAGCATTAATTTTAATATAGAAATTAGTTCATGAATTATGCCTACGGGTTGTAAAGAAATTTAAAGGAGCAGAGTTTTTTTAAAAATACTCGAAAAATTACTTTGATCCTCTGTATCCAAACCACATAGAAACCCTCGACTTGTCGACGTATTTACTTTAAATCTAAACATATTTAGACGTTTTATTTTCGTTACCACTCACTCGTACAACTAACATATCAAATAAATTAAACAAATCGTACTTCAAAATAATGTTCGGTTTTCCTGAAAGCTTGGTATGAAATAAAAGCTAATTATTAATTGACCTAATTGGCTAGAGACAACGCAGATCAAATGTGGAGTCTGCGCTTACCACAGTTTGTAGGAATCTGTGCAGTAAGAAGTTCCAGGTAATTTCACAGATGGCGCTCTAAAACCTTTGTTATTTGTATTAGGCATTCCAACGACCTGTCAAACAATAGGTGCCAGTGGGAAATTCTTGTATATTTAAGGGGGTAGCGACATAGTCTTGCAACTTGGACGCTATTTTTATTCGAAGTAGTACTCGCCAAGCCTGCCAATTTATGAAGAAATGTATAGGTGGGTTTTTTAAATATAATTTTTATTGTGTTTGACATAAAATATTTAAATGTAATCCATTATTCATGATTTCACGTAAAGTAGATAGAATACACCATATGTCGCCACCCTTAGATATACAAAACCTGCCCACTGGTAATTCATTTGTTTGGAATGCCTAATTACAGTTGTATGAAGAAATATAGTAGGGTAACCTTATGGACTTATCATTGGAGGACGATGGACATAGAATGTAGACTTATGTCCAAGTCAGGTCTTTAGGTCATGTCTGTGCTTGAGTATGAATTATAATTTAAAATCTTCTTTTTCATTTCTACTTGTCTTCGGTAATGTATTTTTATAGTTACAATTTACTATTTCAAATTATTACAAAAGCACAGAATACAGGGTATTTGAAGGTCACATAAAATGCGAAAATAATCGATATAATAAAATAAACCAGTTTTTGTTTGAAAAAGCACAGGAAAAAGATTGAATTAGTTGAGATTGGGTGGAATTTTACTATAATAGGGAAAAAAAATTTCTATATTGTGGTTGGATTTTGGATATATCGCTGATGGTTAATTAAACTTGAGTTGTACGCTGTTAATTTGTATTCACTTTTATTTAATGGTATCATCAAATTAAGAATAGGACATGAACAACTGAATATTATTGTTCAAAATGAGACGAATAGACGAAAATAAAAAATGTTTGGTTAAAATGTTCTGAAATACAGGATGTTAAGTTGAAAATTAAAAAAGTAATAATGGGTAAATATATAGGTAGTTATAATTTTATTATTCAATATAATTTTACTAAAATCGGCACTGACAAAATTTAACTAACAGATTTTTTTGCTGTTAGGTAAACTTATAACATAATACCAAACACGTTTAGTGAAATTATACTAAGTAATAAAAACATGTAAGCCACTAATTTTCAGTTTTCAACTTTTGACACCATTTGAAAACGAATCGAGTACCAATTTATGGTAGGCACATTTAGGAGTATTATTTTCTAAAGGCAAAATTAAAAATTTTTCATTGTTTTTTTTTTTTTGTACATGGAAATACTTTGCTGCATGTCTGCTGCATGTCCTACAATGATGAAGCTCTCAACCAAGGCGTCTTAAAAAATAAATTATAGAAAATGCGAATGTTACATATTTGATTAGATAATTAACATTGACATAAACTTTCATTGCTCAGGACGTTAAGTGCTCAACTTTGGGTTTCGTAAAGATCAGTTACTGACTACTACTATTTTTTTCTAAACTGTTATCAAAATACTACAAAATTTAGCAGAAAGATTGCATTAATTATATTTTTCATATTTTTTCCAAAATAAGAAGGAATGTTTTTATATGTAATTGAATCTGGGTTGGGAAATCCAAACTTGAATGCTTAACGACTTAAGTCTTGAAGGCACTTATATCAAGTTAATTATCTAATCAAATATGTTACGTGGCTTTTTAAAATACCATCATTGTGCGCTCCACTGCGTGTCCATCTTCTACAAGAGAAAAAAGGAGGAAACATTTGTAAAGTTGCCTTGTACAAATATGTACCAAAAGAGGGCAACTGGCTCTCGTAAGCCTTTTTCGTTTAATTGTCTCATTATTTGAACACTAAGCGCCAGCATGGGAAATATATGTTAAAGTTAGTTTTAAGAACTTTTTACATTCAAATAAACAAAAACAATTTATAAATCTATTATTAAAATCTGTGTTGGAACAAAACATAAAATTGTTGAATTTGAAAGATAATATTCTAAAAATGGAAAGGACTTCGGTCGAGAGCCTATTGGACTGAATATTCAGTTTAAAATCGTTTCTCTGGCCTATAAATCTTCAATTGTTTCAAAAAGAATAAAATAAAGTAGTTCTGTCTAAAACTAAAATAAATTTGCTATCTCGAAGTCCCCATCGATTATTTCCAAACTTTTCTTTAACGTCTTAGTTGTAAGTTTTATATTACATTTTTTTTAATTTGCTATTTCTGTGGAATCATTAATTTTCACTTGCGTTATTGTTCTTCTAAAAAAGCGAAATATGACTCACGTTTTGCTTGATTGGCTTTAATTTTTGAGATAGTCAACCAGTCAAAATAAAAAAAATTCAAAAAATAATAAGACATTAATTTATTTATTTATTTAATCAGTTTTGTCTGAGCTAACTAAAAGGCTGTATTCTATAAACAATGAAAAATAGTGATTGTTGTTTTGAACTACTTAAAACATTTTCACTCGAATGGCGTGCGTGATTCAATTTAAAAATACTTTCCAGAATAAAACCACGTGTTACAGTTTTGACTATATTTATTACTGAACAGCCAAGTCATATACAAAAACGTTAATCCAAAATCTAAATTAAAAGTAATACCAAATTGCCTATCTACTAGGGTCGGTAACCAAACGTATAAACAGAATGGGCGGATTTTGTTTATACTTAACATTACACTCGCGCACTGACACTTAACCTGGATTAAATATAACTGTAAATACAAATATTTACAAACAAATATACTTTTCCAAACAGTGATAAATTGTATAAAAAAAATGTTTCTTATAAGATTTTCTTTTATGTTCAAAGTTAGGACTTTATAATATTGTGTCGTTCATAGAATTCTGTACTAAATAAGAGCACTGATTTTGGAAATAAATTTTAACCATTTTGGCAAGTTGTTAAACCTTGTAACATTGCATAATGAAATATAAAGACTAACTGAATATGTTTGCCACAGATAGACCACTTGTAGGTCTATCGATTTCGTCTTGAGCTATTCCTAAAGAGTGGAGCTGTTGAAAACTTTCTTTCAAGGTGATTTATTTCAACACTCAGAGCCAGCCGAGAGAACATTTTTTCTTATATTCATGATCAACAGCCAAGATACATTTGGAAGTCGCTAATATATCCCTGTGACTATTTTTTTTTAATTTGTTTTCCAGTGTTGATTGTTGATTGATTTTTCCCTGATTAGTGATTTTCTTGTTCCTTAACTCAATATCTTGCAAACTGTTGACAGCTTTGATGAAATTTTGTAGCAAAGCTTGTTCAAATTTTGAAAACTATAAAAATATTCAGCTATTTTTATGGTTATAAACTTTTCCAACACTTAGCTCAGTTAGAGGTACTTAGATTACATGCAACATTTTCAGAAGCTTATTCCTTTTTTGTATTCTACTTGGAACTTTTCAATTTATTTAAAACATTGGACATTGTTATCAGTTGTTATTAGGTATTCTTTGTTATTGTTTATATTTTTATATATTTTGACATAACCGCACATAACCAAAATATTGACCAAAGTCCTTAACCACTTTTTATCACCTTAATCCAAAAATTGTATTTGTACGGTTTTGTCAACTGGAATAAATTTTCATTATTATGTTTAATTTTTCATGTCTTTTATCATGAATTGTTATTTTTAAATAAATAAAGATTATAACCGTGCGCCCCTGAAGTATCGGCAACCAGGATTACCTTCATGATTACACCGGTAAGTTCAAGTCCACACTCGCAGATGGCAGCACCCAAAATTCTCTTCTGTTCAACTGACGCATACGTAACCCGAGGAGAGTAGTAAAGGACGAATCTAGCACATTTTAAAGAGGAAGAGAAAGAAGAAGAACAAGAATAAGAAGTTGTAATATTTTATTAATTAATCTTGTAATATTTGTGTTGTATATATTTTGTTTAATAAAATAAAAGTTAGTCCTTATAAGATGTTTTTAACTATAATAGGTAGGTGATAGAGGCCATGTGTCTGAACGAAAAGAAGACGTAGATGGCGTATCTGCATAGCATTAAAAATTGACTACTTCATTAAATCGTCACCAAAGAATACCTACCCAAGAAGCGACACTAAATGGGCGATTCGTGGACAAAAAATTGCCAAGTTTTCTCAGTGTTTTAGAGGTAGTTTAACGTCAAATATAGTTGTCAGTTCATGTAGTGTATGACGTTTGGTATATTATTCTTAGCGTTTTGAGAAAATTTCATTAGGTTTATTTAAAAGTAGTAATTATATATTAGATAGTTTAAAGGTTTTTATTACAATGAAAAAAATACATTGCGTTGTGTTACAACTTCAGAACAAGGGCTAACAATGTTTAAATTCCCAGGAGATGCCATAAGGTATGTACTGAAATGTTATTGTTCAAATTTATTTAGAAAAATTAAGTATTAATAAATATAATTTTGTAGAGCTCAACTCTGGTTAAAAGCTTGTAATCGTGAAGATTTAAATTTCACAGTTTCTAGTGGCTTATCTTCATATAGAATATGTGAACAACATTTTGAAGAAAAATATTTTTCAAACAGTACATCTTATAGAACACGATTATTTGACAATGCTGTACCCACAGTATTCTCCAAATGCAAACGAAGCTATGATATTTTCCTACGACCACTTAGGAAAATGACACATATCATACTATGGAAAGTGCCCTATATCACACGCGTATGAATAAGAATTTACTTTCCACCCGTGTACGAATATGCTACTTTCCGCAGTAGCTGTCAGAAAATGTTAAACATATAATTTCTATTTTGATCTATGTAATGTACATATTAATACTAAAATCGACATGATTGTTAAATTATTGAAATTGTTGTAAATTAGATCCTAGATATTTATCTTTAACAATTATTATTAAAATAATTTTAAAATAACTAAGATATGTTTGATTTTTATTCTGGTTAAATGGATAACCGATTAGATCATTCAATTGATGTAAGTGCTATTAGCTCAGATGGTTAGAACGTCGAACTTATTAACTTTGCCATTTGAGACTTGGCGAGCGACCGCGTTTAAATCTTGGCGGGGCCAGAATTTTTTTTTTGTTTTTTTTTTTATTTTTAGTATTTTTTTTTGTTTAGAAAGTGTGAAAATTGAATAAATACGATTATTGTTGATTATTTTTTTAAATACATTTTAATTATTATAGTAATAATAACCTGGTTTTACATTTTTTGATGTCATTATTTTGTGGTCGTAGAAAAAATATTGTACATCATTTGTGTGAAAAGTGATTTTCCACACTCGTGTGATAGTCGCACTCAGCTTGTGCCTCGTGCGACAATATTTCCCACTTGTGTGAAAAATGTCACTTTCCACACTCGTAATGTCAAATTTGGAAAATATAATTGCAACATTGCCAGATTGTGATAAAATTAGTAGTAAATGGAAAATTGTGATTGCCCATACCGGTCCATAAATATGCAACAAGAAAAAAAGCAAGGACTTATCGTAGCCGCCACCCTACGATAAGTCGTAAAGTGGCTTCGCCGCCACCAAAAAACAATAACCCATACTTGGCTACGCCGACCGGCATAGACTCCAACGGCCTGGACACAGCTCAAATTGAATTACATAAGACATTGAGGACCATTTAAATATTTATTATATTTTCGAAATAAATAATTTTTTTGAACTTTTAAGGGCCTTGGCACATGGAAAATACTTGGATAAAACTGTATTATAATGTTGATAATATAATTTTAAATAACTTTTATATTATGACCGTTTTTAAGATATGAATGGCTTGAGGACGTGTCAGGGAAATTTTTCAAAATAATCTTGCTTCTTTGGAAACAAAACTTATTGTTCTTTAAAGATAGTAATTCATTTCTCGTATCTTTCTTATATCATTTTAAAGATATAAAATAATTATTTATTTGAAAAAATTAGAAAGACATGTATATGTCGCTTTAATGTGAAATTACCCACCTGCCAATCCTGGTTTTTGGTACGTCTGAGGATGCCTAGACATTTTTTTATTGCTTTGTTTCTTATTGCTTATTAATCAAAATAATCTAAGGATGAACTAAATAAGAAATACATTTTCCAATTCCAAAAATTAGAATCTTGCATTTTTTGTTAAATTTCTCGAATACGGACCATTTTAAATGACAAAAATTATAGAGAATAACATTACAAGCAATTTTTATTTTAAGATTTTTCTTCTCCAAGCGTAAATATCAGATATATTCCATAAAGTAGAAAAACAACCTTCTACAAAGTACCCCCAGATTTTTCGACTATTTCCAAAAATTAAATCACTATTTTGCTTTTCAAACCATACGGACTGTGATCGATTTAATCCATTAAATAATATACATATAAACAATTTTATAGTAAGGATTAAAACAGTAATATATATGACAGACTCACTCTGAGGAACCAAAAGTCGCTGCTATCAGGATCATGCAATCAAAATACATTCTCAGCTACCTACAGTACTTATTACTAAAATTATTATTATTAACATTATCTATTGAACATAGTAAGAATTTTCCGTCATTTTAACTATAGTATGTGTTTAATTCTCATGAACCAAACAACAAAAATTGATTGGAATTATACGTTTCCCAGTGTATTAAGTTCCCATTTACGTCAAGGTCGCTGCTACTTTGGTACATAAAAAAACTCATTCAGTTTCGCTTCTTGGGTATGTATTCTTTGTCGTCACTAGATGCCGCTCGAGATTGCATCCAACACTTTTTACTGTTGCATTATCCTACTATATTATCTTCATACAACGGTATTACTGTAACAGTTTAAGTAGAACAGGGCCGGAATGAATACAGTTTTTAAACGAGCGTTTTAAAATTTAATTAAATAAATAATTCGATATATTATTAACAAATATGTTTAAAAAATATGTTTATTTGCGAATGAAATTTAACTTACTGCCATACTTTGTAATTATTGGTTTTAATTTTAATAATAAATACGTACTACTCCATCTTAATTTTTTTACCAAAGTTTAATATTTTTGGCTGTTTATACGAGTATATGCGTTTCTCTCTAGGTACTTTTTAATGTTTTGTTTTCTCTAAAAATAAGTCAAAAAGTCTTTACAGATATGTCTATTTGAAATTTTGAAAAATGAACCTTGTAAGGTAATGAAGTATATACAGGATGGGCCACCGTTAACGCTTCGGTCTGTAGAGCCATAACTATTTGTTTTTTTTTTTTTAATTTGTTTTCACAACAAAATGTATGTCCGAAAAGATAACAATTTAAAAATAATTTTAATCATACAGGGTTTTCCAAAAAAGTGAAACATATCAAAGTTAGGATTTTTAAATGGAATGACCTTTTTTTTATTTTATATTTAAATTGCCCTCGATTTTCCCATTATAACAATACCAAAAAATATGAGATTATACAGAGTATACGCTAATACCAATTTTGTATGAAAATCGTATTGATCTCAATGGCTTGTATACTGCAAAAGAAACAAGTGGCAGACTTCATAATTTAGATATTTGAAGCAGAGTTGGGGAGGATTCGAATCACATAGGATTCGCATCCCAGGATTCGAATCCTATGTGCGGTATTCGAATACGTATGAAAAAAAGAATCTGTGATCCGGATTCGCCGAGGAAATTTTAAAGGATTTGTATTCGAATCACCAATATTAGTCTCGGATCCTTTTAGAGACCAAACTACACAGGCGCGAACGGTCGACTCAAGCTGTGACTTGCCGCGAAGTGTAAACTGAAACAGACTGAGACTGAAGACCAATTGTTAATATTTAGAAGATAAACGTAATAATCTACAAATTAGCAATGAACACCCAACATAAAAAAATACTAAAATTTAACACTTGCCTCCATTCGTCTGGTGTAGTCGAACGATTATATTTTAGTTTGCAGGTATAATCGACGTACCTTGAAGGAAGAGCATGACTAGGGTTGCCAGACGTCAAGTAGGCACGTGTCACGCCAAAATATCACCAAAATGTCATTATTTTTTTACTGAAATGCCACGCTTTTCACTAAAATGTCACGCTTCTTACTGGACTGTCACGATTTTTACTTGATAGCCACGCTTTTTACTGGAATGCCTCGATTTTTACTGGAATGCCACGCTTTTTACTGAAATGCTACGCTTTTTTAATCAAAAATTAAAAATCAGGACAGATGAAAACTTTGAAAGTGTGGTGCTATGTTGGTCAACCAAAAGACATTTTTATTTTATTGTTTGTTTATTATTTTGTTTCATGTATTGAAATTAAATTTTTTGGAGATTCTAATTTATGTAGGGTTCATATTCATAGATAAAAAATAGTTTATATTATTCAATATCTTTTTGTAGCAACTATTTTGCCGTAATAGACACATAGTTGATAGTAGACAATATGAGAATCGGAAGCATACATAATAAATACCATGATATGACACGTGATTCGTATTCGTGATCCGAAAAAATGAATTCGAAACTTTTTTTTTTTGTAAAAAGGATTCGGATATAAGATCCGTGATTCGAATCACATCTCGTGATTTGGATTCGTGATTCGAATCTATTTTTTGAGGATTCGTCCCAGCTCTGATTTGAAGTAACATTTTCCTATTTGACAACTTTTACTTTGTAAACAAACAATTAGTTTAGTTTATTTTTGTTGCAGGTAAATGTTGAAAAATGGAAAATGTCACTTTTTTTAACTGAAAAATAAAATTTGGTAAAAAATAAAACACATTTTTAACAAGTTTAATTTAATTACATGTGTCTCACTATGTTCTAACGGTATAATCTGAACATAAAATAAACACTATATTACACAATAAATTACTGAAAAATACAAATATAATATAATCAGCATAGCACATGACAATGATTTTATTATTAAAAAAACCGACTATAGTTTTTATAAAAAGTCAAAGAACTTAATTTATAAACACAATTGTTTTGAATGTCCCTAATACTGACTTATTAATCCAAATATAAATCATTCTAATTCTAATATTCTTATACTTATTATCCCTTTACGGCCATTACCCATTTATTTCAATCTAGAGTAGTTGTAATGCCTACTTCGGGTACAATACACCTCCAGATGCAATGCAGGTGGGCTTTGAAACACACCCTAATTCAGATAGATATTTATGCACATTCCAAAAATCTCCATACCCAGGAATATCTAAAACAAATTAAAAATAAAGGTAAGAAAATAAAATTAAATTAAAATTAAATTCTTGCAATAAAAAGTATAAAAATTTCAATAAAAATAGAAAACATCTGATTTATGATCTTAATAGGTAAACCATGCAAAAGTTAACAAGTTGACATAAATATCATATTAGTTTTTAAACATATTTGGGTATTATTTGATAAATATAATAACGAATATTACTCAAAAATTGAACAATAACTTTTTGAGCACAAATCATTCGCCTTTTTTCATCATGGTCTTTATTAGTAAAACTATGATAAGGTTCTATCTCGGGTTCTACAATATTTGTTTGTAAATTGGTTTCACACATTTCGCTCCCAACTTCTTTTATTGTTTTGACCACAAATATTTAAAATGTGGATTTAGAGGAATTTCCTACAAATTGTTTAAAAGTTATCTCCAAAATAGAAAACAATCTGTCAGCATCAATGGTACCTTAAGTGATTCTGAAGTTATTCAATGTGGCGTTCCTCAGGGAACAGTACTTGACCCATTATTATTTAATATATACATAAATGATTTATATGAACAACAAATAAAAGGTGAAATTGTCAGTTTTGCAGACGACACTGCAATATTTTACCAAAATCAAAACTGGGAGTCACTCAAAAGTACAGTTGAAGCTGACTTCAAAACCATTGTTAACTTCTTTTACTATAAAGCTCTTACAATAAATTACGAGAAAACATTTTACATACCTTTCACATCATATACTAACAACTTGCCAGCATATAATAATCTTAAAATTTCTGTTAATAGTAAACAATCAATAAAAATACAAGCTGTAAAAAATATTAAATACTTGGGAATATACATCGACTCTCATTTAAAATGGGACATCCAAGTGAATTATGTTATAAGAAAATTACGTTTTATGGTATATAAATTTAAAAATTTGTCAAACTTTTTAAACATTCAGTGCCTTAAAATACTGTACTATTCACTTGTAGAATCTCATCTGTACTACGGACTTATTGCATGGGGCTCCGCTGGAATAACGCTCCTGGAAAACCTCCAAAAAATTCAAAAATCTATTTAAAATATATCTACAAAAAACCTCGTACTTACCCATCAGATTTACTATAACCATGATACCAAAATATTTAACATGTATCAACTATATGCCAAAACAATATTATTATATGAATATAAAAATAAAAATAAACAGAAACCTATCATTCACCCGTATAGCACGCGACACAAAACTGATGCAGTTGTTGTGCCTCGCACAGAGAAAATAATAGAACAAAAATGCTTCACTTACCTAGGGCCTAAATTATATAATGATATTCGTTCTGAATTCAAAAAAATAAATTCCTATAATCTCTTCAAAAATAAAATTAGTCACTCGATTTCACAAATACCCATCATCAAAGTAAAACAATTTTTAAATTCAAATATTGCTTGTTATAGTCCGAAAATCTTTTAAAAGTCTCTCAAAAAAAAATGATAAAAATGTTAATAAATTTGCTGATATCTGTAAATATTATTTTGTTTTATTTTTTATATTACTTACTTTACACTTTATTAATTACTGTCCCATGTTACTTGTTTAAATTAATTTGAAATGAAATATATAATTCAAACTTATAGATAATAATGGAAATGAAAATATTGCCCACGCTCAGGCCTTCCTTTTGTGGGTGTTTTCATCTTTATTTGCTATCTTAAAGTAAACATTGAATAACTACTGTATATTTATATGTATAATAAAAAAAAATGTGTTCATCTTATTAATGTATTTAAATAATGTATTTTAGTAAATAAAAATTATTATTATTATAAGAATGACGTACCGATGACAATTGAAGATATTATACAAAGATGTTCCCCTAAAATTTTGACGAATGGCTTTGGTAAGTTTTTATATGATCACCCTGTATAAATTAAGTATTATTTATCTAGAATAATCCACAACTTAATGCAGAATGTGAGTATTTTTGTTTGTTTCAACTTGTATATTTAATGATTAAATGCATCTTAGTTACATTGTACCTATTACGACATTGAGATAAAAGAATGAAAAGATCAGCATCCTTTTTTTTTATCAAGGAGTAATTTTTTAACTTAATATTTGTTTTGATGAAGCGACTTTCACAATAAATATTTCAAATTATAATCACTTTCCAGATGTTAGAGTTCCTAACATTTAACTTTTGTTTTTTTTTGGGAACTTTCAGCGAAAATTTCGCTTAATTCGGTATTTATATAGTGATTGAGATTTATGTTAGTTAGTAAACTTTTTAAAATTAAAGTGATCTAATATAAATCAGTTTTCTTTATATAAAAATAAAAACTGATAATACAGCGATGAAGCTACATTTTGATGAAGTTGAAATTTGGGATGACCAAAAAGTTCTGCCAATGATGTATTCAGGTAGATACTAATTTAACATTTTAAAAACTATCTTTATGAAAATAAGGTACACTCAAAAAAGCGTTTTGTAATTTAAGTTACCTATATACATATTAAATATAGGTACTACCTAATTGATTTAAAAATACTTACCTACACACCTACATTGATCTTAGCTATTCTACGCAGAGACTACAAAACGAATAAGTTGGTTATTGCGTTCAGCTAAACGAATATATTTATTATCCATTGTACCTAGTATAAACTGCAAAAATATGAAATCTACCAATCACAGTTCATATCTGGTAATCAGACAACTATTAGTTTTTTTATTGTAAAAGTAATTATTTTTAAAATATATATTACTGAGGCCCTTCCTATGGGGCCTCAGTATTGCATTCGTGCAGACGAAAAAATTTTCTTACCCCCATTTTTTTACAACTTTTTTTCATGTTTCTGGTCATTCAGACTCGGAGACTGCCGCGGTAAAGCATAGCATTTTTTATCAACTTGAAATTATATTTATTTATTTATTTTATTTATGCCGTATTTTTTTTCTTTGATGTTAATTCAAGTTTTTTTCTTTGATATTAATTCAAGTTACACTTTTTGAGCGTGGTGACCGATAAGAAAACAATTTTTTTTCTTTTATTGAATAAATAAGAAGTTAATATTGCTTTAAATATTTTTAGTTATTCTGGAATTTTTATTATTGAAACTATATGTTTATGGTAACTGAAATAAGAAACATAAGTTTGAGACTTTATATCCTCTAAATATCTGAAAAATACCGCGTCAATGGTGGTCCCATATTTTGTTGTGGATTCTTGTGGATCATTATTTATTTTCAAATTAAATTTTTTCGAAATTGTGTCTAAAAGAGATAGAATCAGTTATGAGCAGTTAGCAGCTAGTCTACACGCATACATCTAGTCGCACGTACACAAACACCGTGCCGAAGTCTGCCAAACTGAAACGACGTTAGACGATGTACGGCTTTCAAAGCCGCATCGCTGTGCCGGTCGGAGTAGGGGGTGTCAGGTTTATTTTCGATACAGAATTTCTTTTTCGATTTTTTGATTTATCTATTATTCGATTTTTCGATTTTTCGATTTTTCGATTTTTCGATTTTTCGATTTTTCGATTTTTCGATTTTTCGATTTTTCGATTTTTCGATTTTTCGATTTTTCGATTTTTCGATTTTTCGATTTTTCGATTTTTCGATTTTTCGATTTTTCGATTTTTCGATTTTTCGATTTTTCGATTTTTCGATTTTTCGATTTTTCGATTTTTCGATTTTTCGATTTTTCGATTTTTCGATTTTTCGAATAATGCTTGGCTGTGCCTGTCAAGTATCAAGATGTTAACTGCTGATGTGTGAATGGTTCTTAAATGTCAAATTATTTAAAATTATATGCTTCTTTTGATATTTATTGCAAATAATCTGTAGTGTATCTCAATTCAGGCTTTCCATAAATAAAGGTACAGCAAGACAGATAATATAATGTTCTTATAGAAAGCAATTTTTATTATATAAAAGAGAGGTAGGATATAGTGCTGTTTTTTTTTTGTAGATAACTTTAATTATACCATTTTGGATTACATATTCAACCAGCGAATTGTAAATAATAATTAGTAAACTCCTAGTCATAAATTTCCTCAATTCATAAAATTTAAAATTGAATTTTCTTTTCTTGGGATTTTAATGACGTAATGTGATCAACCCATTTCAAATTTTGATCAATTATGATAACGAGGTATTTTGTTGTGTTTTTCATTTTAATTGTAAATTTGTCATTTATTTGTATGTTGAAAGAAGGTCTTTGCAAATCACATTACTCTCTATAGATCTACTTTAACACAAAAATAGTTTTGTGGCTATAAGTTGCTATAACCTATTAATAATTTAAAAATAGCAAGTAGTATTAATATAACATCAATTAAAACGAGAGGTAATAATAATAAATTAAGGGAAATACTTAAAAAGGGCAGGTTTAAAAAGTATTATCACAAGAAAGTATAACCATAACATAATTCTGAACTGAAAGCCAATTTATTTCTTTTAATATAGTTGCAATGCTCATCCTTCTGTCCTTTATTAATAGAATATAAATAGGCGAAGTAAGAAGCCCAAATATTTTACATGAGCAGTCTTAAGAGGTAAAGCGGCCAATTATTATTGGATAAATTGCTCGAACAAGTTTTTAAACCCCAATCAAAAGGCGATATAGAATGGTTTTAAAATCAAGGCTTGTGAAAATCATCACATGGTTTAACCTAAGTAATGCCAATGCTTCACAAACCAAAAAATTCAACGTGCTAATACTACTATCGGCTTTCGGTATTTCGTTCCAGTTAAATCATTTCTCGTTTTTGTTACGCTTGTGGGCCTCAGTCTCGATAAGATGGGGACCACCATTTTAGCGTCTCTCGAATTTACTAAAAATTTCATGATGATATCGCTTTTCGTTTTTTATTTTCTTTTTTTTTTTTTTTTAATTTCAACTCCCCTAAACCCCCCATTTTTAATCCCTTTATAAAGCTTGATTTTTCCTGAAAATTTCAATTTGATATCGTTTTTTGTTTCTGAAATAGGATGTTTTTTAAATATTTCAACCCCCCCTTTTCCACTCATTTTTGTGCAGATTTTTTCAGAATCAACTTATTTAATTCAGAGCTTGATTTTTACTAAACATTTCATGTTGATATCGCTTTCGGTGTTTGATTTCTATTTTTTGCCTTTTTTTACTCCCCTTAACACCCCAGTTTTTCACATTTTTTTTTTCAATAGGCTTTGCCCCTGTATAGAGCTTGATTTTTTATAAAAATTTTAAGTTGTTAATATTTTTTTGATTTTGAGTTATATCAAGTATATCAACCCTTTTTATTCAGATTTTTTCAGAATCAATATCTATTTGCTAAAAAATTTAAGTTGATATCTTTTTTGGTTTTTTAATATTTCAACCTCCTTGTACCCCATTTTAATACAATTTTTTTAGAATCAATAGGCTTCATCTTCTTATAGAGTTTGATTTTTACTAAAAATTTCATGTTGATATCGCCTTTCGTTTTTGATTTATGATTTTTTATTTAAATCCACATTTTGAATCAATTTTTTTTTTTAATCAAAGAGCTTATTACTCTTATAGAGCTTGATTTTTGATAAAAATTGCAAGTTGATTTCATTTTTTGATTTTAAGTTAGTATGTTTTTTATTATTTCAACCCCCCTTAACCCTCTCCATTTTTATTCAGACTTCGTCCCCTTATAGAGCTTGATTTTTACCAAAATTTTCAAATTAATATCGTTTTCCTTTTTTGACTTATAGTTCGGACAAAAAAACTTGACATCGGATCGTCGGTCGGAGAAAACCGCAAATGCATAATACTACTGTGTAAAGAGTATAACAATAGGCAGTAATGGAATGTGTCATTGCGGCTAGTGGGAAGAGATTTGTAGAGGTTAGAGAACAAGAGATAATTTTTTAGTAGCTAGTATATTAGTATATTGTGTTTATTATGCTTTTTATTTAACTTTATACACTTAGTTTTTGTTATTTTATATTATTATCATGAATCCTTTGATGTCATGTGTCCGTTTAGTCGATAAATTATTTGAAACTGCTTTAGGGATGTGACTCCAATAGTAGTGGGATTTTAAAATATAATTTAGATTGTCATTAGAATTTTGAATGATTGTCAGGTTTTGTGATTATCAGTTGGGAAATTTATTATCGATAGATAAAAAGAAGAGAATTTATAGAAGTTAAAGTTGAATAAAGTTAAAAGAAATGCAAAAGTTACAAAGGAAGTCAATTAAAAGTAATATTATAAAAATTAAAGAATGATACGCAGGACAAAGGAGGTAGCTATGAGGTATAGAAAAGACAGGAGGTAGAACAGGAGGCAGGAATACAGGGAATAAGAAAGAAGAGGACCGAAAGAATATTATAGATTATTTTATTACTTATTGTTATTTAGTTATTTGTTTTGAAATTTTTGTGAGAATACAAAGAAGCCACAACCCTAAGTGCTGTAGGATATTGTAATAGAACCTTTCTAATATATTTCAATAATATAGTAAACGTTCTGAGTTGTAAAGTGGCTTTGTTAGCTCTTAAGGTTTCAATAAAATAATACTACGTAAGAAATAAAAGCGTATAAGAAGCAGAAACAGATAAGAGCAAACCAATGCTAGACCTTTTATGATAATAATAAATCCTAACAAGATAGATGCTGGAAAATACAGAAGAAATGTGAAATATAACTAATACCAAAGAACGAACAAGGAAATTATTGGTCTTTATAATTACATAAATCATAAAATAGTTGGAAAAATGTAACAGGAAATCACAGATAATAATTGTTGCAAAAACTAATCATAAAAAAAGTGTATAATTCTGGTTTAAAATTTATTTAGATACTTCTGATCTAACTCTCTCATCAAACTCGACTCGCTACGTGAAAGATATACTTCTTATTAGGTACAGAAAGAGTATATTTTATATTCTTTCTTTCTTATTGATTTTACTTTTTTTATAATCTACACATATTTTTTCATATGTATTTTTTGTGAATTAACATTGAAAGTTTTTGATATCTAGGGTATACTGTATCTATCTGACATCATGACTATTTTTTTATATATGAACATAAATTTGAACATGTCTACATATTTTAGTCTCGGTTTGTTTTCAAAGATTACACAAACACCTACTCGTATATCTACGACTCCTAATACTGTGCAAGGAACGTCAAATGTCAAACTATTTTTATATAAAATTATTGGCTTGTTTTTCTATTTAATACAATATTTACTTATTTACCTGTATCTTATTGATGACAAATCAAAACCTAGATACCCCATTGTATTTAATAGGGCATTAAAAACTAGAATAAATTCACTGCTCATCATTTAACATAAAACATTAAACGATTTTGCGCAACAACAATTTTCAATATGGAAGCACGATATTTTTATATAAAAATATTTTCAACACATAACATTAGAAACCAGAGTTAAACATTTATAGACACTAATACCGCATTTCAAGAAGTAATTTTAACAAAACAGCACTAATAGAACGGTTTGGTAACAAATAGGCATATCAAAAGTGCACATAAAGTCTGCCATATTGTTGCAGTTTAGCGGCAAATTGCAGAATATGTTCGTTGCATTTCAATGTCGAGTGCAGTGCGCCCAACGTTGCCAGTTTACGGTTGTTAGGATGAAACCTATAAAATACGTTCTTTAAGAGATTTAGTTTTTCGCAATTAGGCATTCCAAACAAATGAATTACCAGTGGGCAGGTTTGGTATATCTAAGGGTGGCGACATATGGTGTATTCTATCTACTTTACGTAAAATCATGAATAATGGATTATATTTAAATATTTTATGTCAAACACAATAAAAATAATATTTAAAAAACCCATCTATACATTTCTTCATAAATTGGCAGGCTTGGCGAGTACTACTTCGAATAAAAATAGCGTCCAAGTTGCAAGACTATGTCGCTACTCCCTTAAATATACAAGAATTTCCCACTGGCACCTATTGTTTGACAGGTCGTTGGAATGCCTAATTGGAAAATTTGTTTAAATGGTGGCGGAGTCTGGCTATAGCTCGTTAAGGGCTATTGCACTGCTCACAAATACAATAGAAAATTTGTGAAATTTAAGTATTTGGTTTTAATTCTAAACAGCACAATAATTATTAAAAAAAGACGAAGGAATAAACTATCCTACAAAAGTTTTTAATAAAAATATAAAAAATTCAGTAAAAAAAAAAAAAAATTGTTAAAAATAACCTTACTTTACCTTACAAATTAGTATATTAAAAATGCATTATTTTTGGAATAAGACGATCTAAATGTAGTGTCATCGTTTCTCAACTTAATAAAAATTTAAATTTTAAAATTGGGGTTGAAATAAAGATGTATGTTATATTGGGAATAAGATGTTAATACACTACGACCTAAAATATCTAATGTGCCCCTTCGTCACTAATGAAGCAAGGAAACGTCTCAATGCCTATAATGACCCTTCTAATCCTATGTGTAGGATTTGGAGAGGCTTTAAAGGTAAATCTCCCTCTTCTATTTGATATGCTCCTAGGTATAGTGCCCTTAGATTCCGAAGTGCTACATACGGAGGTTTTGTCCTCCTCACAGAATCTGCACTCACTATCATCTACTACTCTCAGTTTACTAAGGTGTCCTTTGAGCCGGCAATGCCCTGTTACAATGCGTAGCCTGTTCTTGCTCAGGCAGATGCAGGCTTCCGATCTTTTCTGGTTATATTCACACCAAAGTGTCTTAGCCTTAAGAGATTGTTCCAATTATCGGTTCTTCTACTGCCCAATTCTTTTTTAATCTCTTTTAGTATTTTGTTACTGCCTATACTGCAGAACGGCTCACGTCCCACAAAGGTTGTTTGAGTCCCTTTCCTTGCGAGACTGCAATCTCGTTACCCTATACCCCGTTATGTCCCGGGACCCAAGTGAGAGTAACTGTATTTTTCTCGCATAGCTCATTCAGTTTTTCTAGGCATCTCCAGACCATTTTTGAGCTGATTACGTAAGAGCTCTACGATAGTTTCTCTCGATGTTAAACTGAATACAGTTCTCAATGACGTGTATTTCCGCCTGGAAGATGCTAAAATATTTTCCCAAACTTTCAGAGTGTTTGGTTCTAGGCCCATACACTCCTATTCCAGTTGCGTCTATGGTTTTGTAACCATCCGTATACCACTGAATACCATGTCTTTCGGCTGCAAAAACGATGTATTCTTGGCTCCATTCTTTCTTGCTCTGTGGTTTTGAAATTTTTCACAAAACTGTACTTCTATCTATTTTATCTTGGGGCATATCCCAAGCATCTTCGGTCCTGAAGCTAATAGACTTTTGTCTGATCATTCTATATGGTATTCTTTTGTCACAGTCTCTATCATTAAATGATTATTATTCTGCTATTTTTGTTGTTGCTAAATTTCTCGAACGTTTTACAATTTGATTCTACATAATTTTGGCATTAATAATCAATTAGCTAAAGCTCTCGGGCTCTAATCAGATTATTAATGCCAAAAATTATGTCTCATCAAATTGATATTAAAATATTCTGGAGATTTAGATTCTACAAAAATAGCTGATTATTATCAAGGTCTTGGTATATTACCCTTGACAATAATTTTTGCCAAATTACTTAAGATAATATTTTAATTCAGTTCCTGTTAAATTAATAAATAATTATTCTGTTAGTTGTGATGGAAATAAAACTTGTACTTAAGTATCTTTAGTTTTAAAAGAAATTCGTAAGCAAGTCAATGATTCCATGTGGTTTATATAAGTCATTTTTGAGTATTTTCAAAATGTTTTTACAATCTAAAGGTACCTCTGTATATCGGTACAACGCATTTGTGTGGGCGATGGCTAACCTTAACAGCAGCTCGTTTTCTAAATTTAGGCTTATGTGCTAAAAACGAATATTTTAATATACAAACTTAATAGTTATTTTAAATTAAAATTTATTTTAAATATTTTCCTAAAATTTGCTTTAAGAAGAAAAATAATTTGATACCAACGAAAAAATAAGTTTTTCACTTAATTCTTCTTAAAAATAGAAAAGTTCTCAGATATACGATTTTTTATAATTCAATATCATATCATACCAATTTCGTAAATAGTGATCCTCAATTTTCTAAAGCATGCTATGACCGACAAAGGCAGATATATAAGTCATGTTCGTGATTACTAAACACGGCTATGAATTAAATTCAAAGTAAATATACGACAAGTCTAAATTTTTCCAATCCCTATTTTAAAAACTTTTTTATGGTTCACTATTATTGTAATAAGTTTGATATTCAAATTCAAGTATATTTATGATATAACGGCAACATCGATCTTGCGCCGGTGTTTTTTGAGTCGATAACTTCTGTTATCCTGCTAGTTGGATGCAACTGAATGCTCTGACGTGGACTGCATGTGCAAGTGCACGTTGCACCTCGCAGGAATTAACCGAGTTGGCGCTGTACACGATGGTGACGCTTGCTAGATGCATTTCGATCACGGAATTCGAAGTTTATCTATCAAAGCATAAAGCGGTTGTTTTTCCTTATTTATCCACTAGACTCGTGGTCGGGATTATCTAGAGGTTAATTTATATATATTTTTTAATAATTTGATTATCTTTCTATCTGAAGCAAATATTTCTTGATATAAATAAATGTCATATATAAATGACTGGTAGAATATATGTATATAGAATTTTGAATGAATTTGTGACTAAAATTTCACGTAAACGTGTGCTCTAAATTGCTTTATTTCTAAGATACAATGCTTTAAAAAAAATCTGATGTGTCCAACACATGACTTTTCTATCTAGTTATTATAGGCTTTTACCGGTTATTTTGTGCAACCTATTGCAGCACCTCTATAAATGTTTAGAGGATAAACTAAATATTTACATGTTCCACATACATCTAACTCGAAACATTTTTCTATAGATATTCATTGAAAACGAAAATACTGAAAAATTTAAATTTAGCACTTTTCCTCCAATTTTTCCATTACGGTCCATTTTAGAAAAATTATGTTAAAAACAAAAATTGTAGAGATCGATATCGCAAACAACTTTTAGTTTAACAATTTTCTTCAAAATCAGAATTTTGCACATTTTGTCAAATTTCTCGAACAAGGACCATTTCAGGAAAATTTGGCATAATACAAAAATTATAGATAATAATATTAGAAGTAACTTTTATTTGAACAATTTTCTTCTCCAAATATAAATAACAGATATTCCATAAAATATAAGAACGACCTCCTATAAAGTATCCCTCAGATGTTCTGATCCTCAGGCCGAAATAAAACTTAACTTTAAAATTTAATGTTTTTTCCTTAATCCGTTTTTGAGTTTTGTTCGAAATCCGTAATTTACACATTTTCTCAAATATCTGGAATATGGTTCGTTTTAGAGAAATTATGTATAAAATAAAAATTATAGAGAATTATATTACAAACAACTTTTAAATGAACAATTTGGATTATGTTGGAATAGATCATGTGGTATAGCAGTTGCAATAGTGTGAGTGGTCTATATCGAAAGATATATCTTCCGTAACAGTGTGATTACAGTAGGTGTTGACAGTGATATTTATTTATAACTATTGCACATGTACAAAAAAGATTCTAGATTTGACCCTTTTATTTAACAAGTTGTTGATAAGAAAAATCACCAGGAAACTCAGTGGTAATCTTTTTTTGTGACAAATGGTGTGCATCACAATTTGGCCAAAATGACGTCACCTTTTTTGATGTATACCAAAGCATAGCCCAATAAAAATGTAGATTTTTGATGAAATTAATACGTTCCCTTTTGCCAATATGGAAAAGAACAAGGATCATTATCGGGAAGTATTTTTTTACAATTTCAAGCGCGGCTTAAACCGTAATAATCCAGTAAATGAAGGACTGAAAAGATCGAAAGCTGTAAAAAAATCGCTGATGAGTTCCCACGTAGCTCAATTTGTAGGTCATCGCAGGTGTTTTTAAATGAGAAAATCCTTAACGCGTTCTTGGTACCGGAAGGGGCTGAAAATGGACCCCTAAACTCTGAAAAACGGGTTTCCCGCTAATATCTGGCTAAATATGCTAATTAGAGAATTTTTGTTCAGACAAAAAATGAAGATCAGCTCATTCTCTACAAAAATTATCCCTACCAATTTTTTCGCAATGCCAATATTTTTTGCAAAATCAGACTTCGAAAAATCCATAATTTTCATATTGAATAGATATGGTAATTTCTTGCCGAATTTCCGCTCGATGGGGTTGGAAATGCATTGATCTTCATCTTTTGAACTTTAGAGACTAATTACAGATGGCGCCAGCACCTCTGCTCTTCTCGCTATATTACGGAGTCCGTAAATGAAAATCACGGAAATAATCGATTATTCGACAATTCTGGCGGATTTCACCTGATTTTTTTCTGCAAAGTAGCGCTTGGGCTCTCTTAATTGTATTAGCGAATGTTCTGTGCAATTTGAGTTGCAAATTTACCAGAAAATTGCAAAAATTTATTTTTCCTTATGCCAAGGTCTTGAATCCCGTTGTTTTGGCTAAAAGCAAATGACAACTTTTAGAGCGTGGTGAATATTCACCATACAACAATTCTAAACATTTTTCGCATTTTTGCGATTTTTTTCGGAATAATATGGGTGCAGGATTTCGGAAAAAATACACAAGTCTTTGAAAAATTACATTTATTTGGAAGAATTGGTTGGATATAAAACATACATAACAACCTTTAGGGTGTGGTCAACCACTCCAAGTCATCAGAATCATATACATATTCTTCATCGTCAACGGTATTCTCGTCGCCTACTCCCTCTTGCTCCATTTCTACCCTTCCCCCTGTCGTCCTTTCTCTCTCTTCCTCTAGCTGTATTTCTGCCTCCTCGCTTTGCAACCCTTCTGTCTCTTCTTCCTCCTCTATTTCTACTTCCACCTCTAATTCTTCCGGGAATATACCTTCATTTATTTTATAATTTGAACATTGTGTCAACTGACACGAACCACAGATGGACGAGCATTTCAGATCTGCTTTCAAACATGAACAATTCTTCTCGCAGCCTCTCTTACACTGACAAAAAATCATCTTCAAGAGTTCAGGTGGGGCCGGATCCTGTGTGGTCTGGACCGGTAATAGCATTTCCCCTGCACGTTTCCAGCCCCATTCCTCTGGTGACAGTTCATTCCCCAGCCAATTCTGTACTTGTAGATATACCCTATAAAAGTGATGTGTTCGAAACAAGTACAATGGTACGCTTCTTTACCAAACTGCCCTTTCTTTTCTCCTTTTCTATCGAAGCAGGTAACTTACAGAACAAACAATTGTTTTTGAAGTCAAAGCCACTATGGCAGCGCTTCTTTTGTCTCTTCGGGCTCGTTATATGGTTTAACCGTCTTGAAGAGTGCTTGTCAAACTCGTTGTACGCGAACTTGACACGAGATTTAATAATATAGCGGTCCCTACACTTGTTGTGCATTCGTTCAGAGGATTGTTTCTGGAGAAATAGGTGGAAATTATCGCACCCCTCCTTGCTCACTCGAATCAAATTTTCTAAACCACGAGTAACATTTACACCGTCATCCACAACACCCTCCATACAAAGAAAGCATTCTGGAACGGAATCCGCTTCCATTTCAACAACATGAAGAGCTACCAAAAAATAGATGATCCAACCGTTAGAACAATTACACCAAGTTTTTAAAGTTGAGACAAAATAAAACAAACCTTATTTTCTGCTTCCAACAAAAAACTCCTTGCATATTCTTTCTTGTAGACAAGAATAACGTGGAAATTTCTCACCTTGAACACTTCTTCTTTTTTTATAACTGAATTAATTTAATGAAAAATATTTATTTTATTTTAAATAAATAATTCAAAATAAATAATGAAAAGATATCAGTACATCAATATTCCAGTCAAGCCGAGCGACGACTCCAAAACAGAGATTGTATACTCGTACAAACACATGTAGACAATTATCGTCGCGTGGGTACACGAGGTTAGGTTATATACAATATCATGGATCTCAGAGGGGGAGCGTAATAATGAAGTATATAATTGTAACAACCTTTTTAGAACCAAGAACGGATATGGGGATTGACTTATATCAATGGAAAGGTCAGAATACAAGCTTTACTTTGATCTAGTTATTAATCCTCAAAAAATAAAGAGCGGGGAATAAGAAATGGTTAAACAAAAAAAGGCCGGTTTTCACTCGTGTGATCAATTTTCCTCATTTCTTGAAAATTAGTAGACTCTATTAAAAATAAAAAAATATATTCGAAAAGTAGTCCATCTAAGCTTTAAAATGATGTGCATTGGAAATCAATATAACGGATCATAAGATTATAATTGGCACTTGTTCCGAAGATTCTATGGAACTCCGAAATCGGCTAAAACATGTAAATAAACAAATCAATTTTTTATTGAAACGCAAGAAAAGTATTGCAAAAAAAAATTCTGAGATCATTTAAGACCCCCCAAGGTCCCATTATAAAATTAGATTAAATGACTATTTTTAAAGAAAATATGAATAAATTAATGAAGCAGTCTCTAAATATTGTTGAAAAAAATTTTGACCGCTTTTTTAAATATTTTTGGCAAATACGAACTGACTTCAAGTAACATGGAATTGTAGCTACGGGTTTTCCCATTGCGATGAACTTTGAATCATCGAAAAATATCAATTTTTTCCCGAGATATGGAACAATTCGTCCGCCCGCTTACACGTTAATTCATAGCAAGCGAAATTCCTGCAGGTAGAGCAGCAGCTGAAATGAGGGGACTTTTGAGTGCCATTATCTCGAAAACTATTGAATTTTCGAAGAAAATGATAAGAGCCATTTTTGTAGATAATGAGCTGATCTTTATTTTTTGTCTGACCAAAAATTCTCTAATTGGCATATTCAGTCAGATATTAGCGGGAAACCCATTTTCCAGGTTTTAGGGGTCCATTTTCAGCCCCTTCCGGTACCAAGAACGCGTTAAGGATTTTCTCGTTTAAAAACACCTGCGATGACCTACAAATTGCGCTATGTGGGAACTCATCAGCGAATTTTATACAGGTTTGACCCTTCAGTTACTGGACTATAAAAAATGTTTGACAATTGGTGTTCGTTCGCTACCGTATAGCGGTGGCACAATGTATTTCGACATGGTCGACTTTTACACTTTTCGAGCTCCTATAAGTCAAAAACGGCAGCTACAGAAAAAAATATTGATCTTATTCGGAACATTATTAAAGAGGACCGGTACATTACTGTCAGCAACATTCAAGCAACATTAATAATTGGTGTGAACTAACAATATTTTACACAAATATTTGATAAAAAAGCGGCCACTTTTTTAATGAGTATTTCAATACCCAAAATATAGACATAATGGATCATCCGCACTCTAGTTCAGACTTAGCACCTAATGACTTTTTATTTCCGCGAGTACACGATATATTACGGGGTTTACGTTTTAGATCGGCTGAAGAAGCGGTTGATACCTTTAAAAATGAAATAAACTACGGCCGGAAGATTGGAAAAATGCAAAAATGCATTGACTGTAGAGGAGAATACTTTGAAAAATTGTAAATAAATGTTTCTTATAAATAAACTATATTTTACTTTACTCTAGGCTCAACTTAAAGAGAAGTGCCTCTAAATTATTATATATATTGATGTGTTGCATAAATCAACTTAAGTTAAATTATTTATTGTTTCGGCCTTTACTTGATGAAAATCCATTTA
This sequence comes from Psylliodes chrysocephalus, assembly GCA_927349885.1. Lineage (NCBI taxonomy): Eukaryota > Metazoa > Arthropoda > Insecta > Coleoptera > Chrysomelidae > Psylliodes > Psylliodes chrysocephalus. The sequence goes on from OV651813.1 coordinate 36,222,121, forward strand.
ATTTTGAAAGAGTAAAACCAAATTTGGTAGATTTTCACACTTTTATTTTAAAAATAAATTTTTTTTTTTTTTTTTTTTTTTTTTTTAAAAAAACACTAACATGACATATGTTTCGAAGTAAATAGTCACATTTGAAAAAGAAGTTGTACTTCGAAACATATGTCATGTTAGTGTTTAAAAAAAAAAAAAAAAAAAAAAAAAAAAAAAAAAAAAAAAAAAAAATTATTTTTAAAATAAAAGTGTGAAAATCTACCAAATTTGGTTTTACTCTTTCAACTTAAGTTATTTTAAATTAGTTGATTACATGAAAATAAGCTGAATAAAATAAAGTTTGACTAAATTAATTATAATTTTCTTTGGATCTTTTAATTACAAGAGTTTAGTTCATAGAATTATGAAGTTTCCGTTGATATTTTGTGATATAACTGCCGTTATTATTAAATTGTTGCCGTTCCGAGTATTGTTACGGCCCACCCCCGGTACCCCATTTGTTCATTTGTTTTACTCTATGAGAGTGTTACTATTTACCTCACAAGTTTATTTTATTTTAGTTTATACTTACTGTATTTGGCCTTTTTCCTCTAGTAGTAAAAGTGATCGTCTAATTAATTAATTGATAATTTATATACCCACGTTGTGATAATGTTAATTAAGGTAAACCAGGATTCGATGCAAAGTTTGGTGCAAACTGATAAATAAAACATACAAATTTATATTTAAACTATTTTTATTTTTCATACTTTAAATGTGATGCAATAATTAGCAGAGTATATTACAATTGTTATTATTTACTGAGATCTTACTTGAGTCCCGTTCAAACGGGTTGATAACCAATAGAGTTAACGAACAGCGTCAATTCGCCAGTTGGTTAACTACTGTGTTGATGTTTATATTCTTATTTAGGTTCATTACCAACGGAGTTAACGAACAACGCCAATTCGCCACTTGGTTAACAACTGTGTTGATGTTGATTTGATTCTATTCTAGATATACACAGGTTGTACCTTCTTAGGTAAATATTTCGACGAGTATAAAGGTGATGATCAACGGAAGTAACGAATAGCGCCAATTTGCCAGTTGGTTACCTTACTATGTTGATTTCATATATACTTTGTTTCAAGCCTTGTAGAATGGGCGGCTTAGCATATAGATGTCCCCTTGAGCTAACGAACAGTGTATTTACCAGTTGGTTAACTTACTGTTAAATTTTACCATCTTGGTTTGTACAATTTATCCCTGTATATTTCTAAAATATTGATTTTTATAATTTCTATTGAAATGACTTAATACAACCCTGTATATTTTTTATATTAATGATTATAATTTCTATTAAAATAATTTAATACAACCCTGTAGATTTCTTTATATTGATTTTTATAATTTCTATTGAATTAACTTAAATTCACCTATCGAAACAGATGACTAACATAACTGTCTTTCGGGGTGAACGACTGAAGGCCATATGGTTTATTGGTTACTTTGATAATATTTTGAAGCAAATATCAGGCCCTCGTCTAAACGACCCCGGTGGTATTTCAAAGAAAGTTACATAAATATTTTGACTCACAATTGAAAATACAGACATTAGAGTATGTACTAATTTCATCTAGCGTTCTGACGGCGTCGATTTAGGTACGTCGCAGCATTGAGCGTCACCTTACGTCGAGGCGCCTAGCGTCGTGGTAGAGACAAAGGCATTTAAAACGGTACTTAGGGAAGTAGGGCATCTGGACGTTGAGCGTCGAGACGTTGAACGTCGGAATGAATATAATGGTAGGAAATACTAAAGTGGTGTTAGAAGGAAGGGAAGTAGGACGGCAGGACGTTGGGCATCGAGACGTTGACACCTTCGGGGATAGGAGATAGATGTCGTTTAGGAATAGTGTTTTAGGAAAGGTACAGACTATATAACTAGATACAAATAATAAAGTGATTGCTTGAACGTGAAATAATAAAATGCTTGCACATCACATAATAGAAAATGAATGAATCCGAGCTCCTTTGAGTTAGAGTTCTTAACGATGTTTTAATAGCTTTTTCTGACGTCTCTGTGTGTCTTAGTTCCCAGCAAAAAACGAATCTGGGTGGAAAGGGGGTGGCTGATTTATTACTTGCCTTGAAAATTTTGTGTTACGAAAACATTGTTACTATTCAAACGCACTTAAGATAAGTGTGTCAAGTGTTTCTTGGGCTGGGTTCTCAGACACTTGTACGAAAATTGGATCTCTTACGGACGTGGTTATAGATATTATTTATTAGGTGTCGTAAATAAGATTTAATTATCTGGGAGATTTTTCGGTAAATGAAGGATTTTGAATTTAATAATAATGCAATATTATATTTAATAATTGGAATTAATAAATTATTAAGGTACCTGGGTGCGGTAGGTTACAGTGTGTAACTGTACTCTTTTTCTTACACCTATAAGTTGTTGTGTTCGTATTAGATTTTGAGTGTTTTCGAACATAATATTAAATTATGAAACGATCTTCTTATAATAGCTATTAACATATGAGTATAAAGTTTATAAAACAAGTGTTTTAATTCATACGAATTTATAAATGCGATTTGAATATTATCTATTTATATAACGTATTCTGCACTTTTCGACATGTATATGTGATGACGTCTTCTTCAATTTTGCTCCAATTTAATTACTAATATGGTAATATAATTGTGTTAGCTTAAAAGGAAGTAAAATAATTACGAAGACGGGAAAGTTTTCGACGGATATTTATATTTTGGAGTGCCCTGAATCTGATTTGATCATTTTCCTGATGATGTCTCTCTGTCTATAAGTGTCTGTATCCTCGATAACTCCTGATTTCATAAAGAGAAACCACCAAATACTAAACCTTTAATCCATCCTACAGTAAGCTGATTAGAATTTGGGCATAGGCTTAACATCTGGGGGTAGTTTAGAGGAGTGATTTTTTCAATTTAATCTATATTTTTGTTATTGAATATTATAGGAATAAATTATTTTTATAAGAGTTGTTTCTAATGAATTCTTTCTATACATAATTTCTTTAAACGGACCGTAATGGAGAATTTTAAAGAAAAGGGAAAATTTGAGTTTTTCACTATTTTCGTTGATAATAAAGATTCGAAAAATGTTTTAAATTATTTTTATCATTGATTTATATTCTAAATAAGTACTTTACAGGAAAGTCATATTATGTTGGTCACATCATATTTACACGCATCATTTTGTAGGTATATACGAATGTTAGTTATAAAAAATGCAGAATTCATTTATTATTAATTTATATAAACTAAACACCCGTAAAAGTAAAAAACGATATAGATTAGGTGTTTTTATTATAGTTAGATAGCTTATTATTTATTTTAAATTATCATCAACAACTACAAAAATTTACAAGACGCTACCCTTTAAAATAAAGAGCAGACACCTAATTATTTTTCTACACGGTCTCACTACCAAATGTAGTTCTTCACTTCTTTATCACTTATTAGAACAGAAAAGAAAACATTCCCGCTCTTGAGATTGAAAGAAAATTCTGAAACACTTGCCTCCTTTGTATTTTACACGGATTTCCTTCTAACGCTAGAGACACAATGTTCATTATGTAACACCTACTACTGGCCTATGGCTGTGAATACCACGCGTGCTTTGTAGATAGTCATGAATTTTTTCATCACTGACAGTTTTATGCGACGTAATAGAATTTAGTTTTAATTTGCCTGAATAAAAATAAACGGCGTTTGTTAAGTCGAATTTAAATTCAAAAATTGTTAAATATAATTATTCTTATATAGAATCTGATAATATTCCTCCTGAACTGACTAATTATGCAAATAATTTAAATAAAACTTGCCTAACATGAGTTAAATTAAATATTTCATATTTCAAACAAAAAACATATTTTGTAATAATTATTAGACTTTATTTGTTTTATACTAATTTAAGGAATATCATAATAGGAACCGCGCGTCATGACTTTAACGCTAACTGGTGACAAAAATGTGAACTTTATGGGGGATATTTATTAATGTTTTATACGGCATTTTTTGTTTAATAATTATTAATTAAATAAAGTTGAATTATTTTCGTAATATCATTATCGAAAAAACTTGTTGCATCCGTGGATGTACAAACACATCACTTTGGAAACCTGGATTTCATTCGATAGTAAAGATATTTTATAAATTTCCACAGAGCACAACAATTAATGTCTCACACCCAATGATATACATAATTACAAAGATTGCTTATCCATATGTAAATCAGACGATGAAAAGCATATTTCACTGGGCAAAGTTTTCTTTTTATCTAGCTTGTATCAATTTTGAGCACTTAGTTGTAAAGAAATCATTTACAGAACCAGTTTAGAAATTAGAATCTTTAGTATTTTCTTGTCATTAAGATTTTTACATATTTAAATGAACATTTTATATAAATATAATTTTACAGAAAATTAATGGTTTATTTTGTTGAATAAAACTAATGTAGAATGTTATTATAAAATAAGAATTTGACAAAAATATCATGGCCCTCTTTACAATTTATTAACTTTTTCTCATTTATTATTAAAATAAACAAATCATAAATAATACATTGCAATTACTGTCAAAAGAGATTGCAACAAACTTTAAAATATTAAAAATCCAGTGATTTTTTGTAAATTTTTTAGTGACATTACCATTAAACATTATTCAGAATAATAGATAAGTGTCCAATTACAACTCTTACCAAAGTTGTTTATACCTCATATCAAAGTTGTTTACATTACCTATTCAAAATTGTATTACATATTGCAATTAAGTATTTTATGTAGTATTATTTCTGAAATGAGAGTAGTCTAAAATTATTTATATCCATCTGTTATAAAAATTGTTCAGATCTCTCAATATTATTTAACTACATGGAAACTCAACTTTCCAAATATATAATAACATGTCTTGAAGTAAAACTTTAATTATTTTCTTTTTCTAAAGATTAAAATGCTGAAATTTTAGTTTAAAACACATTTGGGCTAGAACGGCTCTATTTAGTGAGCACTAGGAAAGGCACATTGCAACCCGCTTTTCATAATTTTTTAATAGATGGGTGTGCAGTCTATAATATGTCTCATTGGACATCTCATAAACGTCAGTGGATGAATGACATTTCGACTAACATAAAGCTAAACAGATTTATTATTATTATTATTATCAATCTTTCTTATTAATTTACATTTTTTAAATGTTATTGTAATACTTTTAAATTCAGTGTTACTAAATACCGATATTTTGACATTGGATACAGTTGTTTAAGGTACAACATTACAATTTATTGTCACTTAGCCATTTAAATCTTTTTGCTTAAAATGTATATACATGTCCGGATTTTAATGTTTCACATTTTACGTCATTTTGACCATGTACACGATTGTTTGGTACGGGCCGGTATCTATTTTTAACTATATTTAAAATTTTAAAAAATATCCTTTATTATTTACTTGCAATGTTTACCCCATTTAATTCTAAAATTAAATACTAGAGAGGGCTAACTTCGGCAGTAGTGCTGCCTCTATATTTCACGCACGGTCCCTATAATATTCTTCGCGATATGAATGTCAATCTACAAAACAAATGACAGATTAGTCTCGTTGCCATGGTTATCAGATAGTATGCTATGCCAAAGCCTAGTTTAACAATTAGGCATTCCAAACAAATGAATTGCAAGTGGGAAGGTTTGGTATATCTAAGGGTGGCGACATACGGTGTATTCTATCTACTTTATGTAAAATCATGAATAATGGATTACATTTAAATATTTTATGCCAAACACAATAAAAATAATATTTAAAAAACCTACCTATACATTTCTTCATAAATTGGCAGGCTTGGCGACTACTACTTCGAATAAAAATAGCGTCCAAGTTGCAAGACTATGTCGCTACCCCCTTAGATATACAAGAATTTCCCACTGGCACATCTTGTTTGACAGGTCGTTGGAATGCCTGATTAATTTATAATGAAAATATCTAAGGAGAGAAAGGTGATAAAAATATTTATAATTATTTATTAATTTAATATCCGAAATAAATATGTATTTTAAAGATATAAAACGAACCGTTTCCAAGCCGTATATTGCTGACCTTTTGACATATATATTAACTTATTTTCTGCGTGCCTATTTATTTGTGATTGTAATTAATTAATTTTTATTACCATTACCAATCGAAACAAAACTGAAACATTTACCATAACAATAACAGTGTTAAAACAGAAATGAACGTTTATATTTTAAAATTATACCTCTGCATTTAAAAGTATTCTCATGTAATTTGTACAATTCCGGTTTAACCAATGTCAGTCAATTCAAGACAAGGATAAAATTTTTACCTTTATGCAGGATGTAAATCTGTTTCAATAGAAATCCCTTCACTTCCCTCTAGACACCTGTTATTTTGAGCTCCATGCATCATAAAATCTTGGACGAAATTGGTTGAACTATGGTTAGTACTTTTAATTTTGGATAAAGAAGGTTATTCAACTCCTCAAATTACACTCAAAACAATTATTAAACAACTGAAACAATATGGTATACCAAGTAAAGGGGGGTGGGGTATTTTATAAATTATTTATTGAAACTAAATTAAGGTTTTATATGGTGTTAAAATGAGTACCTGTAGTAGAAATTGTCACTTACTCATTTTAGGAGAAAGAGTTTTTAGCACCATACAAAGATTGTAAAGAAAAATTCTTGTAAGAAGATGTAGAAGAGTTTATGGTTTCAAAAACAGCATCTTTATACTTATAAATAAAGTTAAATGTCGGTTACTGTAACGCTAATTTATTATATTCACTAAAACTAATTTATTTATGATTTAAATTTATTTATATCAAATACAGCATCAATTTATATCTCTTACTGTTCTACACTAATTTATGTTGACAATGTTTATTTTAACAACACGATATCTAACTGAAAAAGTTAGGCTATTTATATAAAAATGTGGCGTGTCAGACTTGTTCTCGAAGATTCTAAACACCTTCAGCAGTTTTAAGACTGTACTTAACTAAATGCCTTCGCCAAAAATTGAAATTAAATTTCAGAATTTTGATTCATTACGTCCGATGGTTTCTGAGGTTTACTCACTTTATCGAATATTCTTAATAATCGAAAACTAGAGGCTGTAGGAGGCACAAATGAGGCAAAGAGGGACTCAAGAGAATAGAGTAGGACCGTGCTGGTCGAAAATAGCTCCCATGACTGTACAAAGGACTTAAAATTACAAAAGACTCCGCACCCCTGTTAAATGTCCTAAATTTTTGATATGTTGAAGTTTTCGAGCTCTTAAGCAATAATATCAATGGGATTATTTAAATTCTATTACTGGTTTCTGAGATACAGGGTATTAAACTTAAGAAATACCACTGATTTGAAAAGGTTATTTCAGGAGAAAGCTAATCGATTATAATTTTTTGTGCCAAATCTTATTGAAACATCTTTTGGCATTCTACGAATATAAAAAAGAATCAAAACTTATTTTCATTTACAGGGTGAGCCACAAATAAGTAAGGACATGTTTTTGATATGTAATATGATCTTGTTATTTTATCTATTTTTATATTGTTTTAAGCTCTATGATTTTGGGAAGTGGGTCAGGTTATTAAACAACTCGTATTACTTTGAAAAAGAATGTTGAGTGCCACTATATTTAAAACTTTCTAAACTGGACAATCGATTAGTGATGAAAATATAGAAAATCACTAACCATTAAGATATTATAATTAAATAAGGTTTCAGATAAGGTAGCGACAAATTCTAATGCACCCTATACTTTTTGATTAGTCCTGTAAAAGTATACATATTTATTCAATGGCGTATCATCCATTCTGTAGAAAATATTTTCCCAAATTATAGCTTTTTTTGTATAATTGGTTTTTGAGATACAAGGTGTTAAACTTAAAAATATCACTTATTTGATAAAAATTATTTCAGGAGAAAGCTAATCGATTATAATTTTTTGTACCAAATCTTATTGTAACTTTTTTTGGGATTCTACGAATATAAAAAGGGATTAAACATTATTTTCCTTTACAGGGCGAGACATAAATGATAATTACTTTTATTGCTTTAGAAGGTGAAAATATTTAATAAAAAACTGTATAAATGGTACCTACTATCCTCTGTATTATCATTAGACATGATAAATATGGCAATATTTAGTTTTTAGTAAATATTTTCACCTTCTGAAACAATATAAGTAATTAACAAAAACATGTTCTTACTTATTTGTTCTTCACCCTGTAAAGGGAATTAATTTTTGACCCCTTTTTATATTTGTAGAATGTCAAAAGATGTTACAATAAGATTTGGTACGCAAAATTATAATCCTGAAATAACCGTTACCAAATAATTGATATTTCTTAATTTTAACACCCTCAAAAACCAGTAATAGGATTTGAATGGTCCCATGGACACCATTGCGAACTGCAACATATCAAAAATTTATGACATATAACAGATCGCCAGTTTTTCATAAGTGGTGTGCGGGGTCTTTAAAAAATATTAAAAAAATAAAAGTACATTTTTTTTATACAATAATACATTATTACTAATATTAATAAACAAAAAAATCAATTAAAATAATAGCAATGGAGAATGGATGATAATTAATATTATTGATTTTTGATAACGTATTTAAAGATGTCAATATAAAGGCTTGATGATGACCATAGTGTCGAAACCAGTTTCCTAATTTGTCATAATTATAATGTACAAATGATGTATATAGACTATCCTATAATGAATTTTATACAGAGCTTTAGTAGAACCCTGACATCAAACATCAAAGTATGTCGATAGATCTAATACCTCTAAAATTATAATTCAACAATATCATCGCCTTTAACACCTGAAGCGCCCCCTATTGGAACAGACCAAAATAATATCATGTTAACATTGATCCCCTCGAAAAACCCAATTAACCAAAAAATTTTCAACATTTATTTGTTTAAGGTACTGTAGTATTGCAAAATAATTAAAAATATTTTAATTTTAACACCCAGTAATTTGTTAAAAATCAACATTTACTAAGATCATATTTGGCAAATAATCATATTTCTATTATTCAAGATTATACCATCTTACTTAATCTGCTAGTAACACTGTAAAATTTTAACTTCCAGAAAAACCAGTGAGCTTTCATAATTAGGAAGTCATTAATAGGGAGAATTCTTAAAACGAAACTGACATAAACATAATATGCTATTGTATATGCAAACGAAACATCGACACTAAACAAAACTAGAAGAACAACCAAATGAGATAATACCAATCTAAGACAAAAATCGATAGAAACTACTAAAAGCAATTACTAAAATAATGGAGTTAAACAATTTAATTGATATTTGAAGTGGACATATGAGCAAAATGTAACAGTTTACATAAAGAGTCAGAAAAACTAGAAAAAAGATTCAGTAAAACGATAAAAGAGATAATAAAGGAGATAGGATGGGAAAACAGTGAAAAGAAGAAGAATAAGAAGAAAAAATATGCCTAAATGGAACGAAATTGAAGAATTTTATGTGTTATTTTGACAGATTTTATTTTATTAGAAAGTTTCTTTAAGCAACCTATATTAATATTTATTGAAGCCTGAAGGTGGTATTGTAAGGTCCAACTCATTTTTCTTAGGATTTTCTGAGTAACACTCAGAAAACTTCTTTTATTCACGAATGAAGGTCATATTAAAAACTAGTTATACTGTTTTAAAAACAAATATTGCACCCATGACATTAGTATTAAAGAACTGTCAGTATTGGTCAACTTAAAAATACTTATAATAAACTTAGAAAAAAGTAGGTATTATATTGGAGTAATTTAATGATTGGTTATTATTAGTATTTATTTTTACTGAATTTAAAAGTTCTAGTAGAAATTGTAGTTAAATTATAATTACTAATTAAAAAGCAGTCTATTTCCTGTTAACCAATGACCAGTCAAAATTAATCTTTTTTGTTAATTATCTTTTTGTCATTTAAATTTAAAAATCTTCCAAAATTATTAACTTTAGTTATACGAAATGCCTAATTCAAATGAAAAGGACCCCGCATTTTTTATATTGATTCTGATTGATAAACAAATAAATAAAAAAGTTATATCATATGCTCAGAAAATAATCCATGGAGAAATAAAAATATGTAGTGGTATGGAATAGCTAAACAGTAAGAATAGGCAAATATCATCATTATTCACACCACGAAATTTTTTAATGAAGTACTACTGCAAAAACTGTATAAGGTTTTTTATTAGGTTTTAATTTAACTATATAAAATAAACCTACTACATCTACAAAAATAGAATTATATTTAGAAGTATACAGGGTGGACCGGATTTAATTTGCGTATACAGAGATCTCGTAAACCGTAAGATATACATTGTCGTTTAAATGGGGAAAAAGTTTCGCATTTTGACGGATAATACAATGTTCCATAGAAGTTCCAGATTTTCCGACTGGTTCCGGAAATATTCGATAAAATCCGAAAAACCTCATTTTTGTTTTTTAAGTCGTGCGTTGTTATTATAAAAGATACAAAAAAAATTATACGAAGTTTTTATTATAAATGAAGTTCCCTATAATCTGCCATGTCAAAATTTTTATTACGACGTTTCGTATTTCCAGGGCCACCATCAACTTATTTTTTTTTAATACGGACCTGGATTTTTAACTGTAATTTTTTATAGCTTTTGTATAGCTAAATACAACGATATGGTACACCTTACCATTTTACTACGTTTCGTCTATGAAAATATCATCAGCTCTGTAGCTTCTGATGATACCGTTTCTTACTTGATTAAAACAAAGTAGCTAATTAAATAATAATTACAAACCAAAAAATGCTTAAAATGTGAAATTTTAAATATTATTTGAAACATAATACAAGAATTATTTAATTACAAAATGGGTTACAATTTTTTATCAAACATGATTAAGTACAACCAGCAAACAAGACTAATGAAGAACGAATTATGGTTGTACACATTCTATAAATAATAAAGCTAATAACAAAAACATAAAATGAAAAACAAAACGGTCAAGCAATCTATAAATTCCTATCACCTGATTTTCTGTAAAATCTTTCGCTTAGGTTTCTCACACCGTATTTTTTCTATCTTTAATGTTTTCATTTTTGCATACATAAGATCTTAACAAAATCATGTTTGCCATGCATGTTAGTTGTAACTTGTCACCAATATTTCTGTTTTAATCTGTAACATCTAATATTACAGTACTTTTTTAGCTTCAAATAATTTAAAATTAAATAAATATTATGGTTCGTTATACTGAAAAAAAGGAGAAAGATATGTATGATATGTACATAAGATGCTATAGGAATGAAACCCGGTCAGCTCAGACTTATTTAGATTTACATCCTGATAGAAAACAGCCATCTAAGAGGATGTTTTCTTATATTTCAAAATATATGGCAGAGCATAGCAGTGTGAAAAAAAGGAGAACTAGATATCAGGTTCGACATACTGATAATGAAATTAATGTTCTTGCCAAAATACATATTAACCCTGAAAATTCTACTAGGCGAATAGCTAAAGAATATGTAGTAGAAACCTCCACGGTTAAAAGAATTTTAAAGAAACATAAATACCACGGGTATAAATTTCAAAAAGTCCAGAAATTACACGCTGGAGACTCTGATAGAAGACTGATGTTTTGTCGTTGGTATAGTAGAAAACTGCGCAATGACCGTTCTTTCAACAAAAAGATATTATGGACGGATGAATGCTCCTTTACTAATAGTGGAATATTTAATCCCAGGAACAAGCATTTGTATGCTACTTCTAATCCCCATTTAATCAGAGAAGTTAGACCACAGTTCCGTTTTACCCAAAATGTGTGGTGTGGACTAATCAATAATCAGATTATTAGGCCGATTTTTTTGGATGGTAATTTAAATCAGTTCCGATACCTACATTTATTGGAGGAAGTACTCGATGAGATGCCCTTACAGACAAGACAAAATCTTCAGTACTTTATGCAAGACGGTTGTGGTGCACACAATGCGAGGAGGGTTGCAGAGTATCTCGATCAATATTTTAGAGGTAATTGGATTGGTACCAATGGACCAATAAGATGGCCTCCTCGATCTCCGTGTCTTAACCCCATGGATTATTTTGTATGGGGCTTCGTAAAGAACCAAATCTACGAGAAAAATATGTCAAATAATCTACAAGAACTTTGTCAACGAATAGTAGATGCATTTGAAAAAATTACACCAGAAATGGTTGATAAAACTACATCCCAAATGTCTAGGAGAATTGCACTCTGTATCCAACAGAATAGACTACATTTTGAGCAACTATTGTTACTGTTTTTGTTTTCGAATTTTGTTTTTGTTATTAGCTTTATTATTTGTAGAATGTGTACAACCATAATTCGTTCTTCATTAGTCTTGTTTGCTGGTTGTACTTAATCATGTTTGATAAAAAATTCTAACCCATTTTGTAATTAAATAATTCTTGTATTATGTTTCAAATAATATTTAAAATTTCACATTTTAAGCATTTTTTGTTTTTTAATTATTATTTAATTAGCTATCTTGTTTTAATCAAGTAAGAAACGGTATCATCAGAAGCTACAGAGCTGATGATATTTTCATAGACGAAACGTAGTAAAATGGTAAAGTGTAACATATCGTTGTATTAAGCTATACAAAAGCTATAAAAAATTACATTTAAAAATCCAGGTCCGTATTTAAAAAAAATAAGTTGAAGGTGGCCCTGGAAATACCAAACGTCGTAATAAAAATTTTGACATTGCCGATTATAGGGAACTTGATTTATAACAAAAACTTCTTATAATTTTTTTATATATCTTTTATAATAACAACGCACTACTTAAAAAACCAAAATGAGGTTTTTCGGATTTTATCGAATATCTCCGGAACCAGTCAGAAAATCTGAAACTTCTATGGACCAATGTATTATCCGTCAAAATACGAAACTTTTTCCCCATTTAACCGACAATGTATATCTTACGGTTTACGAGATCTCTGTATACGCAAATTAAATCCGGTTCACCCTGTATATATAAAAATCAGAAAGTGCTTTTTGATTAGAATATGTCTTCTCATTCATTACAGTCAGAGTTTGTAGAATTATTTCTACGTTTAAGTAGGCGTAGGATTAGTTAAAAAGAGCTGTGATTATAATACGAGCAAAACTGAAATTGTTTAAAGACTACAATATTTTAGGTATATAAAGTTTTTCGTTAAATACGTTTCTGTGATTGTTAGTTGTTTATATAGATCTATTACACCCTGTATTACTTATGAAAATTATCTAATATGAAGTAAAACAAAAAAAAAGCTCACAATTCAATATTCTAACTATGGTAAGATATGAAAATTGCACTATATTTTAGTAACTGATATTCATAATTTTTTGAACACGCTGTATCATTTATTTTGCAAAGTGTAAGCAAGCATGAACAAACTATATGCAAGTGTAACACATGACAAGTTTCAAAAAAAAAACAAGAATTACTTAAGAGTAGTGAAGATATATTTAAAAATATTAATTTTACATTCTTTACATTTGAATTCTTCTAACAGCTCACCCTGTAGAGCTGCAAACTTGGGTTCCAAAAGAAAGTTGCCTTTAAAAACCTGAAAAATAACTAAAATTTGAACAAATTCTGACAGTACGCAAAATCAATGTAAAAAGTTTTTTAATTAAGGTACTTTGAATAGTGATATAAAATATCACGCAATCAATAAAAAAAAATTGAAAATAATGTATTGTAGTTTTTGAATTGAAAAAAAGTAGTAAATCGGAATAACATTTTGACTAATATCTAATACTAATACCACAAAAATTTGGTTTTCAATTGTTTCTTTTGTAGTATGCAGGTAATTGAAATCAAAACGATTTTCATATAAAACTGGTTATAGCGTGTAAATGCCCTGTACAATTTCATGCTAATTAGTATTAATATAATGGGAAAAGCGAGGATAATTCAAATACAAAAGAAAATACGTGGTAACACATTTTAAAAATCTAACTTTGGTATGTATCACTTTCCTGGAGAACCCTGTATAACTGAAATAATTTTTAAATTGATGCCTTTTCTGATACTTATATATATCGCTGTGAAAACAGATTTAAAAAATCAAGTACTTTTGGCTCTACACATTGAAGCGTTACCGGTGGCCCACCCTGTATATTATAGGAATAATTCTTTTATCATTACCTACTCATCTCATTTGTTTGTGATGGTAAATACTTACATTTACATTTTCCTTTTCGGGTCTAATTTTTAAATCAGTAGGTACATAGTTAATTTCTGTAGTTTTAAAAGTTATTATTAGACAAAAAATGGAGAAAGCGCCTGGAGAAGGTACGTTTCGAAGAACAATTTAATAATTATGGTGGAGAAATTGACTTTTCAAAAAGCTTCTTAATTATCCTAATAAAAACAAAAATTATGTTATATACGTATTATTATGCGGCCATTTTCTAAATTGTGGCGAATGCGTATGGTGAAGGAAAGAGTCCAATATACATTATCCCATCCCAATCCATTTTGCCCCTTCACCATTCTCTGCAATAAATTCGCCTTTTAAATTGGATTGGAAGGAGTTTAAATTGGCCATTTATAACGAACTTTTCTGGTACCTCTGCAAAGTATTTAAATTTGTTTTAGAAATTAAAAACAATAACAATAAATACATTTTTTTTAACATGGGGTTTAATCTGCATTTAAAAGCTATATATTTTTGTTTTGAAAAAATTTGGATTAATAAACGTGACGCTTTAAACTTGAAAATTAAGTAGGTACAGGTTTACTTATACAACTAAAACCACATCACTGCTGCTTGTAAGGTTGCCTATACGCTAGTTAATTACTCTCGACGTTTTATGATTTTGTGCTCTCTCTCCGTGTGACCTACATTAAGGTACACAAAAAAGAAAATAGCTGTTTGAATATGTATGTTCACATTATTTAAGTTTGTTTCTATTTATCTTAAAGCACTGTTGACACGTTTTTCGAAACGTCTACAGTTTTTGACTTTTACTCTTCAAACAATTGAGGTATGAAATCGGCAAAGCATATTTAAATAGGTAATTAAAGTATTGACATAGGAATGATGCTTTAATTTAAAATTTGCTTGAACTAGTCAGCACGTTTATTTTTGTTAGATCTATTAGTATGAATATTTAAAATAAAATGTGCCCATCAAAACACGTTATTGAGAGCATTCTAAAATATTCCTGTTGGCACATTTGTAAGAGACTGAGAAGAAAATTGGTGACATACAGTCAAAAGTAATTAAGAATGACTATTTGGCCAAAAAAGTTATATTATTGGGTTACTATTGAACGACGAAATTGAGAATATACAAGAGAAAGAAAGTATAACGGGACATCTATAAATAACAGAGATTAACAACGCAGAGACCCATGCGATTATCAATCTTTTTAAAGATAAAACGGCTAGAAACAGGAAGGAATAGAGAAATATTAATATCTAAAGGCCTAGAGATTATATTGGTATGTAAATGATGGCATTTAATTGACAATGAATAGGAATCTACTTACAAGTGCCCGTTCACCGAATATATGTCACTAAAAGTTAATGTTTATAAATTTTAAATCATAATTTGAGGAATTGAAATGGTGATTAAAATACTCCACGTTCCACGTGAGCGTTTGGCGCGTTTCGGAACATGTGATCAATTTTGTTTTACTTGTTTCGTTCAAAGCCATTCGGATGCTTTGATTGTTCAGGAGTGCCATGGATAATATATGTAATAATATAGTGATAATTTAATTTATATAAATTGTTCTGATGGTGGTCGTGTATTTGTGTTAAATTAATGTTAACAGTAATTGTATTCAATGTGCATACAAACCGCGTGTTCACAAGTGTTTGATGAGTTCATCATCTGAATTGGGTTTTTTGAATCGGTTGAGTGGGATTTACAATTATTTATTATTAAATAGGTGTATAAGAATGCATATAGTGCGTTGGTAAAGTAAAGCTTAAATTCAATTTTAGCCAAACAAATTATTTTCATAATATTTTTTTAAAATATTTTCATAGTACGAGGATCCTTCCTAAAGTAATGTCATCATGGTTTCTATATTTTTAAAGTTAAAAGTATTAAAAAATGTTCCTTATAAAAACTGTATTAAAATGCTATCAAAAATACAGTGACGTGCTGATTTCATTGGATTTAACAACAAAATATATATTTTTTAAAGAAACACCCTATATATTATAACATTTTCAGAATGATCTTTTTGAGATTTTAAAAATATACCTTATATTACCCATATCTTATACAGTTTTAGAATATTTAATAATATCTTAGTTAAGTCATAGTTACTATACAGGGTGATTCATAACTATTGGGAAATAAAGTAAACGCATGTTATTAGGTTATATATTCACAACATATTCATAAAACTGAATAATTTGAAAATTTGGAAACAAATCTCAAAAATCCTCCTACGAACCCCAAAATAAATACTTGGAGATTTAAAAAAAAATAGATTCCTAAACATAAATTTGATGTGTTCTCAAATCTTAAAATACTGTAATACAGCATCGCTATAAACGAGAAATGCATTTATGCATACTAAGCCCATAAATAATTACCAAAAATTGACAAAGATTCGTAACTTTGGACAGGTAATATTGTTTTGGTAATTTCACATTTTGTTACAGTATGCCATTCTTGATGATGCATTCGAGTCATATCTGTTTTGAAGAATCTTTTTAATAATTTTGAATAGAAAACAAGATATAAACATGTTTTTGATAGCATTTTTATCAAATTCAGTCATAGTCACACAAGTTTTAAGACATTTTTTTTGTGTATGCAATAAAAAGAATAAAAAAGGGTGCGTAATTTATAATAAATAGTCCCCTATAAGATAATAAAAGTTTTATATTTTCTTTTAAATACGAAAATTATTTTAAAGATTTTCAGAAAAATTCCATTTTGTAGGACGATTATATTTCTGAAATTAGCTTACAATATCAAAAAAGAAACTTTTTGGAATCCTTTTTAAATATTTAATAAAATCCTTTTTAAAATTATTTTTTAAAATATTTCTTAAAATATTTTTTTAAATGATATTTTAAAATATTTTCCAGAATCTAAATTTAAGTAAATATTTGTGATGCTATATTAAAATAAAACTTAGAACGACGTCAGTACTCTTTGATAGATCACCCTGTAGGTATTTTAATTTTTTGATTGGGAAATTTGCTATATTAAAGTAAAACTGACCTGCTTCAGTGTATTTTCTAAAAACATATCGTTTGGGTATAATTTATGGCGTGACTATAATACACATGTTCAACACAAAATTCTTGGACCCCCTTATGTTTGTCAAAATGAGACAATATTATTAAAAGTCAAGAAGTGTGTTACATAGTACATTTATTTTGGTTATGTATCCAATAAAAATTGGCTGAATTACATTTTAACTGCACAAGAAAAAAAAACAAACGAAATATAGTGCATAATAAAATTATTAGAAAAATTTGAAATCCAGAAGAAAACCACTTTAGAGCGAAATCAAAAATTCATTAATATTCGGCGTGTGTCCCCCTGTTCTGTAGTAAAGTATTAACTCGCCTGTGCATGGAAACAATAAGGGTGTTAATGTAATCCATTGGGATGTTGTTCCATTCTTCTTGGGCCGCGACTGTGAGTTCCTGGAGGTTGACAGGAGGATTATTTCTGTTTGAAATTGCTCGTCCAACGAAATCCCATATGAGCTCAATGGGATTCATATCTGGCGAATTTACTGGCCACGGTAATCTTTGAATATTTTGAATATTTTGAATATCTAGTGCATTTTGTACCCTTCTCGTGCGATGGGGCCTAGCATTGTCATCCATGAAAATAAAATTGGCTCCAATCTCATTTCGGAGAGGATAAATAATGGGTTCAATAATGTTTCGAATATATCTATCATAGTGTCTGGAATACGAATAAGCTGCGTACGACGACCATGTATTATGCCTCCCCAAAACATTACTGTTCCTCCTTGGTATGGAACGACTTCTCTGGCAAAATATAGTCTTTCTGGTCGCCCTGGCCCTCTACAAACTCCGTGTCACCGACTATCACTAATTAAACCATACCTGGTTTCGTCCGAAAAAAGAACATTTCGCCACTGAGCTAAAAGACAATCTCTGTATTCCTGTGCCCACTGTAGACGAGCAGCTATATGTCTGGGATGTAACCTGGGTACTCTTAATGATCTCCTAGATCGTAAATTGGCTCCAGCAAGTCTCCGCCGTATTGTGGTACTGGAAATGAATTAACCATACGTTCTTCTAAAATGAGTTCGGACAACTGAGACTATTTCGGTTCGATTCCGACGTACATAACCTGCTACATACCGATCTTCTCTTGGATTAGTTACCCTAGGATGCCCAGCCCCAAGTCTCCAGGCAATGCTATTAGTCGCTGTTAGTATCCTGGTACAAATGCACTATTATCAGATAACTGAAGTGCGGGGAATCCCTAGTCTATCTGCAATTCGATAATTCGGCAGACCCTCATTATGCAAAGCCACTATTCTTGCTCTATTGCCAGGCATAGTTGAAAAGAAAAACTCAACAATCACTTAAACATGCAAAATCGATATGAACCACTTTTTAAACATTGATACCTAAAATTGTGGGAAATTGTTTTTGAATGAAAACATTTTTAGACGCGTATCAACAGTGAAATAAATAAAGATTAAATGTACAAAAAAGCAGGCATGATAAATATTTCGTTTTAATATTTATGAGGGGGGTCCAAGAATTTTGGCGATGTGATAATAAATACATACAATTCTAAATAAGAGGATAAGCTTAGTTATCTTAAAAAATCTTCACCAAATTGATCGTCACTTTTCGGTTCTTTGTGCAACTCTTTATGAATAGTAGGTTATAAAAAATGAGACAAAACGTTCTTTACTAAAGTGAACAGAGAGTATTTGGTTTTTTACACGTGTTCTTAATAAGTTTTTTTAAAATATATAATACCTGTACATTTATGCTTTATTTAGAAGGAATGTTTAAATTATTCTTTATTTTAAATACATTTAATATCTCGTCTAATCCTTCTATTAATTTAAATTTTTAGCTTCAACTAATATCTGCTTGGGTTTTTTTTGCCTTCCATCCATCATAATTGCTTTAAGTAATACTTCAAGCTCTTTTGTTTAACAAAATCATTATCAGTTCTCTTGTACTACCTATAGAGATAGCTATATAGTCTTGTCCTTTATCTATTGCTTTGTATAAGTGTCTGGTTAGTATAGTTATGTGAGTAGTTTTCAGTCTCTAGTCTGCAGTATTATTTTGATAATCTTATAGCGATTTCAATTGCAATGTTAAGTGGGTTCTGAGTGTATTTTCACTTTCTTCTTTTCCATATCGATAAACAAGGATACACATATACTCAGTGCCTACCACAGACCATACCTTTAAAAGATGGGCTACTCAAGACTGAAAAATTATACTCATCTTTCCGCGCCATCTGTAGTTGTTGCACATAGTCGAGTTAAAAAAAAAGATAACTAATAATTAGCGATTTGTTTATGATTTATTATATAGATGGCAGTTCTTCAAAATTATAATTTTTCGTTCTTTTTCACTTAAAGTAATTCAAACATTTTATTCTTCACTCGACATACTTAGATGGATATAATCCATTGGGTTATAGATAACAATTTGAAATATTTTATGTTAAATAGAAAACGAAAAATTATAATTTTGAATTTGTGAAACAAAAAATCTTCTTATGAAGTATAACACGAATCTAACCATATATTTTTTATTATTAGAATTAAAATTGCACGAATTGTTATTAAAGTACACAATAATAAAGAAATATGAAAATAAAAATATTGGGAAATTCGCCCATGGCTATCTTGGTATTCACTAGAAGTTGTACGAAAGTTCCTGTGGCAAGTGTTGAAGTTGGCTATGGCTGTTGTTGGGTCTAATTATTACTTTCCAATGTTGGGGTCCCTCTGTTCAGTGTTTGCTGCTTCTTTTTTTATGTAAAAAAAACGAAAAAGTATCAATTCAAAAATATAAAGTTCAATTTTATTATTTTAATTTTATTGAGACAAGTCAGCTGAGCTGTTAATTTATTAGCAAGTGGGAGTGTGTCGACATTTCGGATTATTATTAATATTTACATATTTCATCTAGTTACTAACTAAACTCTTGGCAAATTTGTACAGAAAATGATAAAAGTTGGGTAAGAAAGATTCTCAATTTTTTTCAGAAAATATCCGGTTATCCGCATTTTTTTCCTTCAAAACACTAAACAAATATAAAAATCAGAATTATGGCAGGTTATGGCATTATCTGGTTGATTGCTGCAGTACGCTTACGTTACTCAGAACTCATTCTTAACCTGTTCAACCAACCGCAATGAACAAACTTTGTGTAAAGTAACGCCATATATATTATAACACGAGTTAGCATTTTCTTATTAAAGATTCCCTAGCCTGGTACCTACTGCCAGTGCCAATGAAAAATGCTAATGGTAGACCAGACCAGCATTTTATTGTTCTTATTTGATTTTTCTCAATGGTCTTAAATGTATCCAATAACTTTGGGTTCGTTTTTCTGTTTAATTCGCTTTTATCATGGTTCTCAAAACTTTTTACTAACATTTATATGATATTTGCTTAAAAGTTTTGCTCAGATTCAGTAGTTTTCGATGTTTTTTTTTTTTCGATGAGTCTAATGATGCCATGAGACAAGACGAGGCGAGAGAGTGGCCTCTCTCGTCTCGTTTCGTAGGCCGAGAGACAACTGTTCTCTCTTCTCGACGAGAAGGCGCTTCTCTCGCTCGAGAGAGTCTCTCTCTCGTCTTGTCTCGTCTCGTTTCTCTCATAATAAAACAACATTAAATTTAAATTTAAAAAAGACGAAACATTAAAAAACGGTAAAATTTGTAAGACAAAAACAAAGAATTTTTCAAGTAATTTACGCATTAGTACCCAAATTTGGCAATAAGAAACACTTACGTCTCTCTATCTGTCCGTCTGTCACAGTCGTTTTACAATTGAAATTTGAAGTAATAAGTGGCTCAGATTAGGCGTTAACTAAAAACGAAAATACTTTATCTTGTAAGTTAGTTGGGGACGAAGGAGAAGAGGTTAAATTGGAAGTTAGAATTTTTCTAATGCACTCCTGCGATGCCAAATGAAAGCATTTTGTAGTATATGTTCAAAATTCAAGAAGAATTAGAGAAACATTATGATATTTTTGTTAAAATGAGATGCACTTTACTTGAGACGTAAAATAGAGGGCATTACTATCTTTAAATTTTCTAATGAAAAGTAAAGTCATGTAATACCTCATTTAAAAGATATTTTGTTTATATTTACGTCCAAACAAACAGTTTTATTTTTTTTTATTTTAACAAAAATTACATTCTTGAGATAATGTTAGAAGAGTAATAAACAATAATTGTTAATACGAGAGTTATCAAGAATGTAACTTATGAGTAAAGGTCCAAAACATCTGTATAAGAACAAAGTACCAGCTACAAAAAATTGTCATTTGTGCAGTGTTAAATCCCTCTAACAGTAAAAAATTACTTAAATTTATAAGAGATACTCACATTTAATCTGTACTAGCCAAAATGTTATTTATCCATTGTATATTATTGTAAAAAACAGCATTTATAAAATATTACACCTTCGGTAATGATCCTTTGAGGTTGAAGCGGTAAATAAAAAAAAAAATTTAACCTACTTTATAAATTTATTTAATGTAATTTCCGTAAAAACATAAAAACCTAAATCTGTTTACATGAACGTAAAAATATATCAAATGAGGTATCACATGACCCTACTTTCCATTAGAAAATTTAAAGCTAGTAACTCCCTCTATCTTACGTGTCTTAAGTAAAGTGCATCTCGTAACAACAAAAATATAATATCTCTTGAGTTTTACCTCGTTTTGTTTTGTCATTATCTTTTTTCATTTAGAAGTTAAAATAGAGGAATGTACAATTTTCGTCCTCACTGTATATAATACATTCGTTTGTATTACCTTTTCTTTGACAGTTTTTCGAAAAAACCCTTAAAAATGTTCAACTTATCTTCAAAAGTAACCTCAGAAAATATAAGAAATGATTGTATAAATTTTAAATAAATGAAATGAGAAATATTTTTTCTTATAAACCATTATTTATAAAATCCTAATAACACATGTATCATTTGTTACCATTTAATATATATAGAACAGGTGAGTTATAGTTAACTTTTTGACTATCTCGAAATCTAATGTATTAAAATTTTAAGTTACGATAAGCAATTGAAAATTTCAAATAAGTAAAGAGAAAATTGTTCCAGAGAGAGCCCGAGAGATCTCAAGAGAAAAGAGAAATTCTCGTCGAGAGATGACACTCTCTCGTCTCGAATCTGTTTTCGATAGAAAATGTCTTTCTCGTCTCGTTCGAAACGAGACAAGACGAGACGAGAATCTCTCGTCTCGCGGCATCACTAGATCAGTCAGCCATTTAATTCTAATGAGCACAACGTATATTTAGCGTTGTATGGTATAAAGAAAACGTTATTGGATGAAAATTCAACCTTGAGATTTTAGTTGATAAGTTATAAGTTATAAGTATATAAAATAATATTTTCTGACGAATTTTCTTTGTTATTTTCAACAGAATGTTGACAATGTTGATAAAATAACGTTTTATACGTTTGGTTGTTAACCAGTTTTCGACGTTCCGTGCGTTGCAATACTAATAAATACATTCTTGTGTTTTCTTTTTGTAATTTCCTACTTCAAAACCATAAAATATGTCTTCATTTTTGTTTCTACCGATTTCCTTTTCAACCTATTATTCAATCTTAAAATAGTGTCTTAATTAATAACTTAACAGTGTTTTCATTTTTAACGTTCCTTCAAATTATTCCTGTGACATTCATGTGTAACTATAAAGTTATCAAGAACGTTTTGTAGCCTTAAGATACTAAGGCTCATATATGTACCTATTACTTATGCATGACTCACCTAAGTTTATTTTCCTTCTATTCCCTACATACTTAAACCATTTTATTCTTTAAGTTTGTACTAATCTGAGCATCAGAGGATCAATTTCTGCCTTAAAATAAAAATATTCAATTAATAATTAATGCATTTATTTCCTTTAATATCCAACATCATTGTTATTGAAACCATTTATCTCAAGCAATATTTTACTAGTCGATGTACAGCTTATTTATTGCATAGATGATTGCTACGATAACGAAAACAATAACAAAATGTTTTACAACACACAATAATTTCTTTAATAATGTAAATTTTGCGGCTACTTAATAATTGGTATTTAGTATGTACTACTAATGTTCAAATTGCTGGGAAAACCTTCGTGTCTGCATACATCACTGTATGTCTTCAATATCATTAAGGTTAAACTTATTATTTGATGGTTTATATTTTCTCCTTGTGTATTAAACAGACAAAAATTTTAATTGAAACTACCCACAAGGTTTTATTTAATAATTTAAATATTTTGTTATATTGACTATTAAACGAAGAAAATGTCAGTACATTTTAAGAGTGACATAATGATTATAAATAGTTAGTTTTTTTTTTCATTATTCAAATAGGTAAACCGTACAGAAATCTGATATGAATCTATTATTTTTAAATAGATTGGTAATTTTTAGGTCTTCTAGCAATGACAGTAAAGAAAATAAATAAAAATAATACTTTTTTTAAACGCTTCATAATGTTCTTGAGAAAGGAAAGTGACGGCTTTTTGATGGTGATTCTGTATCTGTAACTTGTGGATGGTAGGTTAACCCGCGACACTTAAGCCTCACTAGGTACAATGTGCATCTTCCTAAGTAACAGAATTATTGTAGTTCACAACTTTGCAAGAGATGCTGCCGGTGTCAGCCAATTCTTGCTAAACACAAATCTTCTAATGCATAGACAGGAGCGTCAGGCAATCGTAGAACATATACTCGATGGTCTCATATTCTTGTTAGCACTTCACACCCCCTGAAGAGTGCGGATTCTGACAGCCCCATGATATGGAGATGCTTCCGTACTTGGTAATGTCCAGAATGCCTGTGATAAAGCGCAGATTCTGTCTGGTCATAGTAAGTATTTTTTACTGTAGTATTGTCAGGATGACTTAAAAGCTCACTGGTAAGTCTGCAGCTTCTTGTTCTATCTCATCTTTTCTTCAATTTCACAGCGGAATGGTTTTTAATTAGGCTTTTCACTACCGATGTTGTCAGTCCAATAGAAAGGCCAGGTTCAAAAAGTTTTTAGTTCGCTGTCTTCTTGGCTAGTGAATCAGCAAGACGGTTACTTTTCGATGTAGCGTGACCTTTGATTCATCTTGTTAATGGAAACTTCGACCAACGCTTCGTGACATTCTAGTACTAACCCTGAATAAATTCGTGGTATTTACAGAGTGAGTAGTCTACTATCTGTACAGATGAGCATGTTTCTTCTAGAGATATTATTTCTGGTGATTTCTTTTGCTGCTATGAGCTTGGTTTGAATTACACTAGCACTATTTCTCACGGTCCATTTTATGATCAGATTTAAGGACCTGGAGTATATTTCACATCAGATCAATCATGACTTGTATACTCGTCTACCGTAATGATAGATAGCCAATGACACTTTTATGATACACAAATTCATTATTGTCTTAAATTTATGAAACGATAAGGCAGTACTCTACAGAGACGTTTAAGAAAAAAAGGTGGGAAATCTTCCCATTTAAAAACTGCCTACTAGATATTTATTAAAACAAAAAGCAACAAATTTTTATAGATTTAATACATAATAGCGGCGCAAATGTATTTTTTTTTAATTTCTTTTAACAATTATTAAAATAAATACTTTTCGAAGGTTTAGAAAGTTTTTTTTTTTTTTAATTTGGTGTCATCGACTTCGACTACTAAGGCCATTAGCCTCGGGTTCTGCGTAGGCTTTGTTACTGTTTTCCAGCGCCACTTTAGGAACAGCACAGTTAATTAGAACCCAACAGTGAATGGTCGAGTGGAGAATCCTACCAAGGCATCAAAATCAATTAAATAAGTGAATTAAATAAAAAAATCTTGGCCAACGGTGGGATTCGAACCTGGGACTCTTGGATCTACAGGCAGAGACTCTACCACTGAGCAACCCACCCCAATTTGTTTTGTTATTATTAGTATTTCCAGAAAATTTCACAAAAATTGGACTAAAAATAAAGACTCAGAAGGAAATGGATTTTTTCTTCATATTTTGTTTGCGTTATCTCCTACATACAAGGTAGCCCATTAGTGCGAGGAAGTCCAACATCTCTCTCATCATAAGAAATATGAAAAAGTAATTTTGGGTTTACTTTTTTTTGCATATTTCAAACATACTGCGAAATATACAAGATGTCCTGTTACATCGAGCAGCTTAAATCTCCATAGTTTTCAATGATTCACTCTGTATATTTTTCACAATTATTTATGTTACGTTCCATTACTGTGTTTTATTTTTAAATTCTGCGACGTCAATTTATGGCAAAAAATGTGAAATGATACTTTGTTATTGATAGTTAAGGTAAACTTGGTAATTACAAAAATAAGGGTAAACTAAAACGTCAGAGGATGAACAGTTTATTTTTATGTACAGGCTATTTTATACAGGGGCACCAATCTGCTAATCTTTAAACATCTAATCATATAATTTATATTGAATACTTAATGTAACATTTCACTATTTCTTATAGGCCCTAAAAGTGATAGTTTTTGGCAAATTTTTATTGTAATTGATAAATTTAAAATAAAGGAAACATCTGACTTCTACGCATTAATAGGCAACCCTGTATATTATTTATACAAATATTATTTATGGTACGTTTATTTTATATTCTTATGTTCTCAAAACATGTGCCTTAGTAGCACTTATTGAATATTAATATTTATTTATTTATTTATTTGCAATTGTTTTTAGTATTAATTTATAATTCGTATTATTTCTTAAATAAATTTTATTATTATAATATTATTATTGTTGATATTATATTTATTTACTCATGTCAAAGATACAAGCTCAAATCAAATTAAGTAATGTAGGGAAAAGTCAAAATTTGATTTCTCGCATGTTGCCATCTATGATGCCCGTGTACTTCTTTATTGTAACGGACTTAAAAACATACAAAGACAAACCTGATTTTTATAAAGGTTTTTTCAGGGAAGACAGACACAACTTAAATCAGATAAAAACGTAATATTTTTACACTATCGCTCCAGCTGGATACCCTAAATTGACATAATATTGCTTCAACAAGATGTCAAGCTAAAATCAAAATTTTAACAAATAGAAGGGCTACGGCCCCGACATCGGAGATGGCCTCGTCAGAGGTTATAACAGTGTCCTACAAGAAGAAATTCTCCTGTAATTAATG